>PVKU01002001.1:0-254746 GCA_004027475.1 Anoura caudifer
GGCAAATTTCACTCCCTTGCATCTCATGGAAAGCCATTCCACAATCACATTTTTATCATGCTGGGTATACAGCGTAAGACCCACCCCTACCTCTACCCTACTGAGCACCCCCAGGGAGGCCTTCTCCATTCTGACTCCTTTCTTCTAGAACTCTGAGGCACTAATACTAGACCCACCTGGTTAATGTGTTCATACAGCTGACATGCTTTGCTTTGCTTTGTTCTGTTTCTGAAATCATTCCCCTTGGGGAGGCCTCTCCTCGCCACCTAAAGGCTAAGGTTTTTACCATATCAAGTTACGCACTTTCCTATGGGTGAGCTAACCATGTGCTGCTTAATAAAGGCCTATTTCCTTCCAGTACCTCTGCCTACCCTTCCTTCCAAAAGTGTTGCCGGACAGGTCCAAGGTTCTGTGAAACTGTGGGTGACACAATCATCCTAAAGCCTAAGGCATCTCATGAGTCATGGGCCCACTCTCTTCCTCATTCTCGGGATAACAAAATCCCCTATTCTGTGTCTGCACTGTTTACTGTTAATTGTTTTTTAATCCTTACAAGCATTTCTATGAGGAAGCTCTATGCCGACTTGCCCAAGTCTTATAAGTTACTATGAAGCAAGACAGGACCCCAAGGGCAGCTGTGTCTGACTCAAGCTAGTGACTGTCCTCTGGGTCACGGTGATTTTGCTAATGGCAATGGAGAAGGGAGTGAGTCTCAAAATGAAATTGCTAGAGAGAGAGAAAAGAGAAGGGAAGCAAGCCGCACAGCGTAAATACAGTAGACCCCCATAAAAGTCATCTACCTCACGCTTCCTGTCCACTACCCAGCCCTGCCCCCAGGGTTTCCTTTGAAGAGAGCCTGCCTGACTCTCCGCTTCTGGTTGGGTCTTAAATTTCTGGGCTCAGATCTGAGGACTCAGGGTAAGACTTGCCCATGTTTCCTTGACTGTTGGTTCCTAGACTCTTTTCAGTGACCTTTCTTGGGGGACCTCCTTCCTCATCACCTCTCATACACACTGATGGGAGAAGGCTTAGAAAACCACACATGCGGCACTTGCCAAGTAGATGAGTTGGTTAGAACACTGTCCCAACACACCAAGGCTGCGAGTTCGATCCCCAGTCTGGGGCACATGTAGGAGTCAACTGATGAATGCATAAATAAGTGGAGAAACTAATTGATGTCTCTCTCTCTCCAAACAAAACAAAACAAAACAAAAAATCCACACGTGCTGCTTGCTGCCCATTTCTAGTCAGCTGAAACCTAATTTTATAATTATAAGCATCTGGTAGTCAATTGATACCCCAAGGTAATATCTCTTAAATATCCAGTATAGCGATTCATTTACTATATTTGAGATGTGACAGGGAGGACCACCCCTTGAAGACCAGTCTAGAAACAACTTCCTACTCTTCCACCTGGAGGAAGGCATGTAATTCTCACAACATTCCACCAGAGGGCACTACGTTCACACCACCCCAGCCAAACCTCTAGCTCTTCAACCTGGTAAACAAGTCTCAACCGGGTTTAAAAGTAGGGGGTAGAGAAAAGGTCAGGAAAAATACAGCACCAGCCTAAGTTAAGTATTGCCCAAGCATCCAGAAAACATACCCCAGGGCTGTTTGTTTCCCATTAAAATCTGGCATGTGAATGTGAAACACAGGGACTCAAATCAACTACAGGGATGGGGTTGAGGGAGGAAGGACGCAGGATCCAGCTGAGGATATCTCTGGGAAAAGCACCAACTAAAAAGGGCACACTCTGATCCAAGTAATGTTTTGACCGCAATGCTCAATCTCCTAAATATTTTCACAAGCTTCAACAATGCTCTCATCAATCCAGAGAAAACAAAGATAGACCCACACATACACTGAGAATAAGGAACAGATTTTATCTATGAATATCCCAGCTTCACAAAAGTGAAACTAGCAGCACAGTATTGAATATGAAGTACGATCTCCAAAGAGTCCTTAGAATCTGCCCTAAAGCCCTTCTGGTTTCTGGTAATCTAGCTGTTCACAGAGAATATACAGAATGTCCACAATATGGAAGGCACTACAACCCACAATGTAGGATTTAGAGGTAAACTGATGGGTCCCTGCACTTGGGACTTCCCTCAGTGGGTGCAGCAGGGAGTTTGGTGTTCTAGAGGTGCAGGTCCAGGAATGCATTGTCCACAGCCTAACGCTACAGAAAGGGAAAGAAATGGGCTCGCACGGCAGTTACACCTTGGAAACATACAGGCTGCGAAATGCTGCAGTGACTTCGGCAAGCTCCCATGAGTTACCACGGCCTCAGTTCCCTCATCTTCAAGGCGTAAAAATGTGACGATCTAATTCCAGAATTGCATGGCTTTAATTTTCTCAATAGGACTTATTTTCCCACGATGCTAGCTAAGATGAACCTCATTCTTCCCAACTCTCCAGGCAAGTTCCCAATTGGAGACAAGGCTTGGGGTAGGGCTCAAACAGACCCAAACCTTCCCCTAACATGAAGTTTGGGAAATGGAGTTTCTCCTGTATTCGAATGATTCCAAGGGGACTTCAACAAGACCCAAATCAGGCTAAAGAAATACAGCTGAGATTTGAACTCCTCATTTCCTAACATGAGCTTAAGAATATCAAACAGTCAGAAAGGATATAAAGAACAAATTCTCCATGTTAGGTACTGAACTTCAGGAGAACCAGGTCTTTCCTCCTTTAATTGTGGAGTGAAATTTGAAAGCTTGGCCACCGGCAGCTTCTTCCCTAAATCTGACTTAACTTCCAAGACTTTCTTTTCTTCTTTTTGATTTTTGCTTTAGCATTATACGATGGTTTATTCTTTTGGAAAGAGCTGGTGTTAGTTTATTTAAAAACAAAAATAGTTTACAGTTTTGGTTGGGTTTCCAGGGTATTTCTGAAGCCTGGGTCTCAGCTATGTGTCTTTAGCCTGATTAAAGAGCTTTGTCGAATGCCTACGGAAATCATCCAGACATAGGGAAAACTGCATTTCTCAAATGACATGTTATGGCTGAAGGTTTGGGTCTGTTTGAGCCCTACCCCACAGCTTCTCTCTAAGGAGTGCAAGGCAACCACGAAGAAACCTGGGGAAGGCACCTCAAACCGCCAGATGAAGGGCTTCCAACCTGCAGAGTGAGAATAGATTCTTCAAAAGAGATATAAGTCGAGTGGTAAATTCACAGGCAAAACCCATTGAAGACAAGGCCTTTATTTCAGGCAAGCGCAACAGTGAAGAAATGCTTTTAGTCCCTGGCCCACTCCTTGGATTTGGAACAAATTCTTTACCTAAAATATTGCTCTTCCACTCCACCTACCCCTTGGACATAGTGACTCTATGCTAAGAGGCAAAAACCTGACTTCAGAGGGGGAGGGGAATGGGGGTGGATTTCAATTTGGGGAAGAGGAAGGAGAACAGAGGACAGCAGACACAGCAAGGCCAAACTGGATGAAACAGGCTGTTCTACTTTTAACTTCTCCAAAAGTAGTCTGGGTTTCTGGGGGCGAACCAGTTCGTAACAGGCCGTTTTCTGCTTTTTCTTCCCTCATATGCTTTTAAGCTTCCCTGGTCGGTCCTTGGACCAGTTCGAGCATGATTTCCGTTGGTTAAGTAAGTGTAGGGTGGATGGAGGAAGACAAGCCTCTTGTTCCCTCCAGAAGGACTTGGCAGTCATGTATTATGCTGCTAGCCCTCACAAAGTATGTCCCTGGTCACGTGAATGGATCAAAGCAAATCCACTTCCATTCTTGGAAAAGCAGCTCAAAGCGCTAGTCCTCTCGGTGCCACTGTCCTTTCTGTGTGTTCAACAAACATGACTTCTTGAACACTCTATGCTGAATGCTCCTGGGAGAAACAAGATGAAAAAGCTACTCAACGAGGTTAAGATACCTAGCAAATAGGATGCCATAAGCTAAAAAAAAAAAAAAAAAACTACACTTGTTTGTACTATTCCATTGGCCATTATGTTTGCCATCCCCAACTCGGATGCTGGATGGAAGTGATGAGTATAATAGAAGGCTCTGGGTTATGCTTAGGCAGTTTGCCATCTGGAAACCAACATCTTTTTACACAAGAACATCACCTTTCACTTTCTCCACTACCCCTTTTCAACCACTTCAACGCAAGGCTTCACAGAAAGAAATGGAAGGAAGACAGCTATTAGTAGATCTAAGCCCACTCTCATAAAACCAACAGTGGAGCATCACAGAGTTAGAACGTTGCGTAGACTAGGTTGTATGGGAAAGAATCCAATCTCTTCAGATTATTTTATCCTATATTAATCATATTACTGTTTCCTAAACACTATGTACCAGGTGCTATCCTACTTTATTTGTATATATTGTCACAATTAATCCTTACAATATTTTGTAGACAAGGAAACTAAGGTTTCATGTGGCTAAGTCACTAAGCCAGCACAAAGCTGTTAAGAGGTCAAGCCCAGACGTAAACCTAGGCTTGTCCGACCTGAAGCCCAGCCTTCAACAACCGCAGGCAGTAGAGAAACAATACGGAATCCCTTACGCTGGCAAGGCGCTTTGCCCGGTCCAGAATGTCACCTGTCCGAAACCCTTTTGAGATGAAGCCCAAAGCCCTTTTGAGATGAAGGCTGCATCTGTTATTCTCAAGCACTACAGTGTTAGACACACTCTTTGAGGGGAGGGATTTTGACCAAAGAAGCCAAGTTGTGTGTGTGTGTGTGTGTGTGTGTGGTTGCAAGCAACATTTATTTTCCATATTTGTGGTACAAAGAATAACCAGAAGAACAAACTTCCTCCTTTCCTCTTCCAAAGGCACTGAAAAATATGACTTGCGTATCTTCAACGGGAAAAATCTCAAAGTCTCAAACACTGAGGATCCTGAAAGAGGCAATCAAGGCCAGATACCATCAGGGAGATTTCAGGGAATAAAAATAGAGTGATTAAGTAATAGAACTGATATATATATGTTCTATATATGTATAGGAATACATATACAATATTCCTATACATATTCTATTCCATGCGTACATACATATACACACATAAGTACTGTGCATCTATTGAAGGCCTCCATTTCATGATTGTGTTCACTATACATTTTCTCCACCATCACAGCAAGGCTGAGAAGGAAGGGGTACTGATTCTCATTTTCCAGGTTAAAAAGAAGGTGCAATAAATCACCTGAAAGCAAAAAGAGGAGGATCTGCTTAAGGAATCCTACATTTTCTACCTACCCTGGGAGTAGGCAAAGGCCTCCTGTTCCTTTCAGCTGCCCTTGGGGAAGTTTGCACACAGAACTTCAAATCTTGTGGGCAGCTCTAAAGCTCCTCTCTTGAAGACCTTTATTTGCAGACAAGAAAACTTGGGCCCAGAGAGGCTGATGAGAGGCTTGTTTTAGGTCTAACAGAAGGGAATCAGACTTTGTTTCTGCAACTCTCAGGTTCCTCTCTCCGTGGATGATACTATAAACACGGCACACTGATGACAAAAGCGAGATCGCAGACTTCTGGTAGCTTCCCCAAACCCACCGAGAGCGGGCTCTTCCAGGCCTACCTCCACAGGCCCAGGGCCGGCCCCTGCGCCCTTCTCAATTTGGCACAAGCACCAAGAAGTGGGCTGGAGGCGGGGTAGTTCTCTAATAACAGTAAAAGGCAAATTTATGTTCCGGTGGGTCAGAATTTCCTCAGGGAGCTATGGAGCATGCAGTACGATCTCCTGAAAGAGAGGACTCTTTTGCAACACGATCCAACCTGAAGTTTGCAGGGGCGGAGGCTGCACGCCGCTTGCGGGCTGCTTCCAGACTAGGGTATAGGCTCCGGGAACGCTCAGCGGTGGCGAACGAGGGCGAAAACAGGCGGGGTCCTTCCCGGCAGGAACTCGCCCCTCCTCCAGCAACCGGCCCTTCTTTCCGCCCCGCCCCCTCTCTCCCCTCCCCCCACCAGTACCCCCTCCCCTGTACCCGCGCCCCTCCCCCACAGCCCTTACCCTTTCTTTCTTCCCGGGCGCGCTGGCCCCCTCCCCGGCGGCGCCCGCTCCGCTTGTCGCCCAATGGTCGCGGTGCCCGGGCGCGCATCAGTCGATCCGCCCCGGCTGCCCGCCGCTGGGAGCCAATCAGGGCGCTGGGGGCGGCCCGGGACGCCGATAAAGGGTGCAGGGCGGCGGACGCCTGCAGAGCCGAGGATGGGAGAAGAACTGAGGGTTTGAGTAGCATTTCCAGTTTCCTCTCTTCTCCTCCTTTCCATACCTCGCTCTCACGGCCTGCCCGCCTGCCGCCTGCTCGCCCTCCAGGTAAGCGGCTCGCGGGCCCGGGGGGCTCGGAGTTGACGCAGGCCGCCCCTGCCGCCTCCCGAGCCGCACCTCTTGGCTTTGGGGCTTGGTCCCTTCCCATCTCCTGGCCCTAGTTGGAGCCTCGGCCGGCGGGCAGTCCCGCGGGCCTGCGCCGCCTTGGCTTGCGATGGGTCTGGGTTGGCAATGGTGGGCCGCGCCGGTAGCCAGGATTTGAGGAGGGCGGGGACTTGTTTTGATCTTCCTTTGGCTGCTTTCGGTCCAAAGCGCCGCCCCTGGAGGTCGCTCCTCGGTGTTCTGTGCGTGGTGGATGGAGTGGCTGGGTGCTCCTCGCGCGAGCGCGCCCTCTTCCTCCGCGGTGGCAGGCCTTAGCAATAGTCATGATCTTGGTAATCTTCTAGTCGCCTCCGTTGAGACAAGTGACCGTATTAGTGCGGTCAGCTCCGGCCTCAGTCCCCGTGACCTGCCACTGTGACTGAACAATGGGGACCCCAGGCTGCGGCGTGCTGGGGGCGCGGCTAGTGGAGAGGCCTGGTCTGGCCGGGTAGAGTCGGCGGCGTCTCGCTGTCCGCGGGCCGACGTCCCCGCGCCCCCTCCCCCCCACCCCTCCAACCTCTGCCCTCGGAGGGGTATGGCGCCCTCGGCCAGGCCCTGAGATCCGGACGGGGGCCCAAGGGGTGGGGCGCCAACTTTCCAGACATTTCAGTTGGAAGGGGTTGCATTCAAAGTGGATTATCCCAACCGCCCCGGGGGTGGCACCGGGGGATCCTCCCCCAGCCGCAAATCCACGAAGAAGGCATCGAAAGAAAATGAAGACGACCAGGAGTCGCGGACCTTAGACCTCCCCCACAATTGCTATGGTTTTGTCGCCTATTCTGTGAACTCGGGAGAGAAATCAAGACTCAAGATTAAGACCTTGAGCCACCAGCCTGCGTTTTCTGGCATGTCCCGGTGTGATCCCGATCGCTCTCTGACTCTCTCGCCCTCTCCCGCTTCCTCTCCATGTTCGATTCCCTCTCCGTGTTTGAGTCCCCCTCCGTGTCCGGCTCCCTCACCCCGAAAGCTCCGGTCCATGGACCAGCGAGAGCCGGACATGGAGGACAGGCGCGAATCCCACTCCAAAAGGAGAAGGGCCAAAGAGGGCAACCCCAAGGATACGCCTGACCTTACGTGGCTGTGGTGAGTGAGGAGGCAGGGAGGAGGACCCCAAGCCAGCTTGCCGCTGCAGAAAACAGCTCAAAACTGAAGAATCCCATTTTTCTCCCCACTGGGTCAACTAGTTAAGCACGCGGTGGCACCAGTTGATAAGAGTAAACAACTAGGCTGTTGGCGACCAACTCATCTCACAGAAAAGAACAGACAATCTGGCACCAAGGCTCTAGGGAGAAAGTGTGCCTTGATGTTGGGGAGTCAAGTTGGAGACTGGGTTGTAGCTTTTAGTAGAAGCCGGAAGAATCAAGGAATTGTTCCTTCTGGGCTTAGTAGGCAGGTATGGGCATGGGGGTGGGATTGACCACCAAGCCTTCTAGACTCGCTAGACAGACACGAGCAAAAGGCGACCTGACAGATGAAGTCCTCTTCCCTCCAGGGAAGGGTGAAGCTGTTGGAAGAGGCAGTTATGTTTTCAGCTGGGTAAACATGGACGGTTGCCTGTAGAAACTTTGTCACTGTACTTCAGAGTTGCCCAAGTCATAGGAGGAGAACAATATGTTCCCTTTCTAGCCACCCTGGGCTGCTGACAGGGGAGGGAGGGACAGAACCGTTTCCTCTTGGGTTTTGTGGCTTCAGAGTGTCTTCTCTTTCTGAGGTTTTGCGGTGGTGGCTTGCATACAGTTTCTAGCATGCCTCGGCTTTTGAAACTCCACATCTCTTTCATTTGGAATTTTTCAGTGGGAATTTCCTAATTCCTTGAAAAGCTCTAGTGGAATCTCAGAATGTCATTCCCGAACGAGCATTTTGGCTCCAGCTGATGGAAATTATGGCAGGGTGCATCTGAGAAACCAACTCTGACCAGCTCTTTCTACATCTTGGTGATAGAATGACTGCAGTTCTTTTAGGGAGCCACCACCGGCCTCTTAAATCTAGGCTAGCCCCTTCATCCTACCTACCATGTGTGGGCGTTGTTCCTGAGGTTTGGAGGAGCCTTCAATAATTGACATGTCCAGTACCATGCCAGACAGAGGGCAGACTCACCCCAAGACCATAGCAGCCAAGCCTTTCTGTGGCTGGATTTTACTTGTATTAGGAGATCACATGTGTTCAGTAAACTTGAGTTTCTGAACTTCTCTATCAGCTTTTTTGGTTTTGGGTTTTTCTCCCCTTAGAGTCTTCACATTAAAGAAAAAAAAAGTTCCCCTGCCTTGACTGCACTAAGAAAATAGAGCTTAGCCCTCACAAGTGTAGATTCTAGTTTGAGGAAGCCTATAAGGAGCTTTTTGTCTAATACAAAACTTTAATCCCCCTGAAAGCAGAATAAATAAATATTGAGTCTGTGACTCCTTGATTCCATTGTTCTTATTCAAGGAGTCCTACAGAGGATCAGTTTGGAATTAGTGTTTTTAATTTTTTTTTTCCCTCACCAGCACATCTTCCACCATGGCCACCTCAGCGAGTTCCCACTTGAACAAAGGCATCAAGCAGGTGTACATGTCCCTGCCCCAGGGTGATAAAGTCCAAGCTATGTACATCTGGATCGATGGTACCGGAGAAGGACTGCGATGCAAGACCCGGACCCTGGACAGCGAGCCCAAGTGTGTGGAAGGTGAGAGACAGCCGAGTGGGGAGTACAGGCCAGGCGGAAGCCGCGTTGGAGTGGGCAGCAGCCGGAGCCCAGGCCTCTAGATTTGGCCTCTTTATTATTCTGTTTGGACAGCTTTCCAAAGGCAAGGCGTTTCAGTCCTCATTCGGTCAACATGAACCTCCGACACTGCCTCAAAGCAGGACAATGGACCCCTTTCTTTAAATGGAATCTTGCACATAAGCCAATATAGAGAAGACAAAAGACGAAAAGTCTGCTTTGTGGGGTAGAGGGGGGCTCGAGACTGCTGCCTTGGGTGTCCTTCCTTAGTTGGCTTAAGGCACCCCTGGGAACCCGGTTGAAAACCACTGCTTCAACTTGACTGAGACACTTACTGTACAAACTTTAAGTAAGGGTTTTTGGACTCGTATTGTGTCGGGGTTCTAGATGGCAAAGCAAATACCCTGAAGTGGTTTCTTCATCAGACTAGCTGTTCACTTGCGTGTTGCCACTTTTGGAAATTTTTCAGTTAAAATTTTTCTGATTGCTTGTCCCTCTAGCACGTATGCTATGAGTTGTAGCCCTCATTGTTTTTGGTCTAGAGTAAGCCATAGCCCTTCTTCAGGAAAGGGATCAGAGGAGAAAAACTGTCACCTCTTAACTACTTTTAGGATTGCTTCTTCTTCCGATAACTTCACTCGAATGAATGAATGACCATAACATAAAGCATCCTGCTGTGTGGCGGGTATTAGACAGGCACTGGGCAAGCAAAGGTGTAAGAGTCTGGCCTCCACCTTTGGGGATCTCGGTCAGCCAGGGAGAGGAAGAAACCGGTCTTTAAACATAGCGGGTAAAGTGGATAATGATGTGGAAGCGTCCCTGAACATGTCATCCTGCTGCTTGTCTGTTTCCTCATCTACAAAATCAGGACATGGCTTAAGCCACGGCCATCCATATACACAGTGGGGGAATGAATTAGACAAGGAAGCAACACATGTGGTCTAGTGGGGCAGCAGAGAATCTTAGTTTCTCCTATTTCAGTATTTTAAATGACAACTGACTCCCTGCTGATGTCAGAATATTTCAGTGTGTCTCCTTGGTGTCCAGTGGTCTTATTTGGGGAGGAAATAATCCTTCTTGGGTTGTTCTGGTGACTATTATTTCTTTTAAGGAAGTGATGCAAGGGTCTTACTAGAATCCCGGACCTCGGGGCTACGTGCAGACGCCAGGGTGTTGGAAGTGGCGGTCATGCATCAGTGACTTTATGCAAAAGAGGGTGTAGATCTTCAGAGGTGTAAAAGCCAGCAGGGGATTGTGTGCTCGCCTGGGAAGCCGTGCATTTTTAACTTGATTTTCCCCTCTCTTCTGACCCCAGAGTTGCCCGAGTGGAACTTTGATGGCTCTAGTACTTTGCAGTCTGAAGGCTCCAACAGTGACATGTATCTTATTCCTGCTGCCATGTTTCGGGACCCTTTCCGCAAGGACCCCAACAAGCTGGTGTTCTGTGAAGTCCTAAAGTACAACCGAAAGCCTGCAGGTGCGTATAGGAGAGATGTGGATGCCCCCACCCCAATTCATGAATGCTATGAAGGAGAGGGAGAAGATACTGCAAAATTAGTAAGAAAGTTAATACGTGCCAATAATTGAGAGCAGTTTGACACCATCTTTTGGTTTCTACTTTATTCCAGACAACTAGTTTTCTTGGCTATCCCCTGACTAAAACATGAGCATCTTTGTTCATTGATACATGCATTTGCCTCCAGGTCTGCTCTAACCGCACCTTTGGGTTTTGTCTGGCATGCCTCACACTCCCAGTTCTCAGCCATTCATCTTTTGAAACTCAGCCGAAGTCTCACTTATGTGAAGTCTCTTGCTACACTTTGCCAGTGAGACCTTTTGGCAAGTCTCTTAATGACTCCGGACCTTAATTGCCTTTTTTTTTGAGAGGTGGTGTCATATGGTGGTAAAGGATGTACGCGCTGATACCAAGACAGTCACGGGTTTCCTGGTTCTGCTGCCTGCCTTGTCACCTGGGCAGGCCACCCAACATCTCCGAGCCTCATTTTCTCACTTGTAAAAGTGGAGGCTTAATAGTACCCTTCCAGGTTGTTACAAAGACTCACTTGTGGGTTTTCCTTCCTATAGAGCTCTTAACATGGTTACTGGGACATTGGTAAGCAGCCTAGGATAAGTCTGTATTTCCTTATTTTAAAGTCCCCATCCAGCTTAGAAATTGTTTCCTGTTGAGCTCATCTCATTTGAATATTTTTCTTTTGCACTGGCCAATACTGTACTTAGCACTTCACCTTCTCACCTGGAAAAAGGTTCTTCATACACAAATGATTTCTTTCAACAGAAAGTATAGATTTGGCTCTAAAAGCCCAAGAGACTAGGAATAAATCTGACTCTAGAAGCAGCTGTCTCATGAATAGAGGGTTTGAGTACCTGGCATTTGGTACTTAGGAGGTAGCCAGCATGTTGATAAGGCAAAAACTTTCTCTGTTCTGGATCCACTGTGTGTGACTTGATTTTAACTGAAGTCTTTCGGGAACCTCCCCCCAAATGTTTAATTACAGCTTCTCCCATTTTCCTCTTTTACGCTGATGGGCCATAGAAAGGTTCACACAGGCTCAGGGTCAGTTCAGCTTTTACTCAACACGTAGGCTGCATAGATTTGGAAGAACTTTCTTTTTTTTTCCCCCATCAGCACCGAGATTCAGTATATTTTGTCCAGCTGTCTCTAAAGCGTATTGACTCTGTTTTCGTTTTTTCTAGAGACCAACTTGAGGCACACCTGTAAACGGATAATGGATATGGTGAGCAATCAGCACCCCTGGTTTGGAATGGAGCAGGAATATACTCTCATGGGCACCGATGGACACCCCTTTGGTTGGCCTTCTAATGGCTTCCCGGGGCCCCAAGGTAAGTCCCGTTGATGAGAGATGAACCCACTTCTCTTCCCCAGCTGCTTAATTGGTGAGGAAAGTCTCTTTCCCCAGGGATGGTAGTGATTCCTTGTGGGTCAAAAAGCTATGGGAGTGTCCCTAAGTCTGGCTGGAATAATACTTGCGCTCCAGTTACTCAGGTCCAAACATGGATGTTTAGCCATTGACGTTGAGGGAAAACCTTGGGCTCCACTCAGGTGGAGACCCCTGCCCCACTGCCCTCCTCCAGGTGAAGGCAGAGTCAGTGGTGATTCCAGGGAGCCAGTGTTAAGAGCTTTCTGCTGAGTGACCCTGGGCCACTCTTCTTAGGTGGAAAGGGGTGTTCTCTTAACATTTCTTCTTGATGTCTCCGCAGGTCCGTACTACTGTGGCGTGGGAGCAGACAGAGCCTACGGCAGGGACATTGTGGAGGCTCACTACCGGGCCTGCTTGTACGCTGGCATCAAGATCGCAGGGACAAATGCCGAGGTTATGCCTGCCCAGGTAAATGGCTCTGGTCTACCACTTTCCCCTCCTCTAGGCAAGTGGGGACTTTCGGTAGCAAGGGCTACTGATGCTCCCCTCCTTGACCCAAAACCTAAGAGGTTGGGTGAACGAGAGGGGAGGGGTTTTGGAGCTTCTGAGTGGGGTGAACAGGTGGCTTTATTTTCAAGGCCAACCTTCTTGTTCTCTAGTGGGAATTCCAGATAGGACCCTGTGAAGGAATCGAGATGGGAGACCATCTCTGGGTGGCCCGGTTCATCTTGCACCGAGTGTGTGAAGACTTTGGAGTGATAGCAACCTTTGACCCCAAGCCAATTCCTGGGAACTGGAATGGTGCAGGCTGCCACACCAACTTCAGCACCAAGGCCACGCGAGAGGAGAACGGCCTGAAGTGAGTGCCTCCCCCTGCTGGGGTCATCTTCTCTGTGCAAGAATACTTGCGATTTTGTTTGCAGATGAGTAAGCCGGATCTTAGCTTTTTCCACTTAGCTTCAAAAATTGTCTTCTAACCCTATCATTCTGTCCCTTTTTGAAAAGGGCCAGAAATACTTCAGGAATAAGGATGCTGATAGGGAAAAGTTGACATAGATTAATGGCATTTGAAAATCTTTAATAAGACCCAAGTAACGATACAAGCATATGAATGAACTTAATGCTTATGGGTGCGAGAAGGTCTTTGATTAGGATCTTTCCATTCAACAAATGTCATCTGCTGTGTGTCCGGCGCTATTCTGAGCACTGGACACGCCAGTAATGAGGCAGGTATTTACTCTGCTGGAGCCATGTTGAGGTGAATTAGACACTGGAAAAAGTCTTTGATAGAGAAGTTACTCCATTCCTGGCATCTGAGCCTGCTCTCACCCTTGAAAGACAGATTTCCTGGTGACAGGCTGAACCCTCATCTTTTGTGTTTCCTTTAGGTACCTTGAAGAGTACATCGAGAGGCTGAGCAAGCGGCATCAGTACCACATCCGAGCCTACGATCCCCACGGGGGCCGGGACAATGCCCGACGCCTAACTGGATTACACGAGACCTCCAACATCAACGACTTTTCTGCCGGCGTGGCCAACCGCAGCGCTAGCATCCGCATTCCCCGGGCTGTCGGCCAGGAGAAGAAGGGTTACTTTGAAGACCGGCGCCCCTCTGCCAACTGTGACCCCTTCGGGGTGACAGAAGCCCTCATCCGCACGTGTCTTCTTAATGAAACTGGCGAGGAGCCCTTCCAGTACAAAAACTAAGTGGACTAGACTCGCAGCCATTGAACCCCTTCTAATTCTTCAACCCGCTCCACTCTCGCACCACCCCCGCCCCCTCAATTGTCATAATAGCTATAACTCAAAGGGCAGAGCATCAAGGTCTTTTTTTTATTCCTCCTGCCCAGTTAATATCTCTTGCTTTTTTTTTTGGCCAGGTTACAGAGGTCAAGTTCTTAATCTCTTCACACACACGCACACACCCTTTTTTTCCCCTATCACTGAAGCTTTCTAGTGCATTAGTGGGGAGGGGACGGGGAAACGTAACCACTGCTTCACTTAATCAGATGTTTGTCCAACAGGCATTAGCTATGCGGACAGTGAGTATAGTGTTTGTGAAGGGCGGGGAAGGACCTTTTTCTTCTTCGAGGTAGCTGAAGTGGGTTGGGCTGGGCTTTTACTCTGTGACTAGGTTAGATATTCCCCCTTGGTGGAAGTTCCATTTCTTAGAAGGCTGTAACCAGATTTTCCATGGAAGTGAGAATTAGGAGAGGGGAGCATGGGCGGCAGGCAGGAAGATGCCCCTCCCTCTGCTGTGCTTCCTGGGCCTGGGGCTAAATGCCCTCACTTGAAGACAAGCTCAGTGTAAAGGAATGGGATGGATCGCTCTACCTTAGAAGAAAAAAGCTCTCATTCCTTGGCCCTCCACCTATAACAAATCAGAGTAGTATTTTTATATTTAAATGCAAAAACAAAAAAATTATATATATATGGGTGTGCGGATATGTGTGCTTTTTCTAAAGGAGAAAAACCATTCTGGTCACCAGGAGCCAAATTGGAGGCAAGTGGTCTGGTTCAAAAAGGCTCCTTTTGAGTGGGGGGTGAGGGTGGAGATGCTTGAGGAGTTGGCTGTTAGGGGCTGTTAATCCCTCACTACCATTTAAGGGTTTCTCTGTGCCCTGCCCGCCCTTCTGGAGGGGGTGGGCCCTGGCTGGTTAACAGGAGGGTGCACGGATGGCAGTTGCGGTCACCTGATTCCCCTGGCTTTGGTGTAAAGGCACGTGTGTGCACACAGGGGTTTAGAAATAGGAGTTGGCTGGTCAACTTAAGCATGTATGTTACTGACGGGGTGATGGGTTCTTTTCTGGGGGACAGCATGTCACTAAAGCAGGCCTTTTGATATATTAAAAATTTTTTAAAAAGCAAAAAGTTAGATTTTAATCATATTGGTAGGGATTTGAAGACTTTGTTTTGCAGAATTGCTCGTTGGCTTCTACTGTCCCCTTCTCTGCTTTTAGGGGGAGGGGACAGGGCTGGGGTCAAACGCTGGTAATTTTGTATCTTGGTGTCTGTTCTGAGTGAAAATATTCCTTTGTTAAGGTTCCAAGGAGGTTTCTTTTTCTTTTATAATAAAAAATAAACCCCACCTTCATCTCTATGTCCTCCCTACCATTCCTGGTTGTTTCTGTGTTGGTTGCGGTAGACCAGCTGTGGGTTTTTCCCCCCTTGCCCTGACAACTTCTCATTGCCATGTACAATATGTTCATAGTTAGGTAACTCTTTGTTGTAAGCAAATTTAACTGCCCAGAGCAGCTCTAAATCAACCTAACACTTAAAAGATCTAACTTGATTTTTTTTTTTAATCCCTATGTGCATGTCATTCTCTCCTACCACCGATGGGGAGGTTTTTAAAGAGGCAAAGTAAGCTTGGGTTTACCTGTTCTTAGAATTAAAAGTCTTGAGTCACTGCGAACCAGCTCTTCTCTGTACCTTGGGTATTTGGTAGCTCTGGATTAAGGCACATCCCAGCCCTAGAATTTTGTAATAGGATACAAACCCCTCACCCACCCACCCAAGCCCTGTGCTCCAGAGCTTGGCTTTGATCTACCGTGCTGTAACATTGTTTTGAACATCCTTCTGGCTTAATTTTATAGCAGCCTGAAGTATTTGTGTTCCTAACTGGCCTTGCGTTCATCCTCTGCTCAGCTGCCAGTGATTCATCTCAATAACAAATATTGGCCACGTTGCTGCCCTGGTTAAAGCCCTCAGGCTGGATGTGCTCAGGGCCAGCCAGCCCAGGTATTTCCTGGATATACCTTTACTTGCACTAGACCCGTGAGCTGCTGATGATTCCCAAAAAAACTCCATGTTGATACCTCCGTGCCCTTGCTCTTCGTCCCTTTACCTGGAATTTGTTCCACCTTATCCTGCCTTATTTCTGCCTTCAACTCCACCAGGCTGGGTAGGAGCTCCCTCCTGCTCCATAGTGCTCTGCACATGACTTCTAGCAAAAACACAACTCACCCAACGCTAACCCAAGGTGCCAGGTAGTGTGGGCAATAGTAATTACTGTTTTTAAAAGGTAGTATCCAGTTTCAATGTTACTGGGGCCTGTTACAGCAAACAAATGACAGTTTTCTTAGGGCAAGTGCATATTTGCTCAAGTCTTAGGTATTTTAGATTTTTCTTGGATGGTTGGTCCCTGACATAATTTGATTTTCAAAGCAGGATGGATGATCTTACCTATGGTTTGCTGGGTGTGGTCCCAGTTTGTACCTACAGTTTCAGCATGATTGTTAAGAGTGCCCTCTCAGTGTTTTCCTGGTGTTGCTGATAAATTACGTGGTGGCTCTAACTCAATTGAAGTTCTTCGTCCTCTCCCCAGCCTTTCGTGAGTCAGCCCTGCACTTCTTAGAGGAGAGTTTTCCACACAGTGCAAGTACTTAATGGAGGCAATGACTTGAGCACTTCGATTTTTTTTTTTTTTTTCTCATTGTAACCAATTGCCTGACAGATTACTTGGAAGAGAATTCTAAATTAAAATGATTCAGGTGGAAACAACTAGAATTAGTTTTGACCAACAGGTCACAGTGCAATTCCCTTGTATTTTACTGGGTTACATGATAACTATCAGCAGCCTTAGAGAGAAACCAGTATTCACAAAATGAGTTCGTTCTCCACATTAAGCATGAGTTACCTTTTATTCTATGCTGCCGGTGATTGGATAAGAGCTAAATGATGACAGCACAAAGCTCACAGGAACGGTTTCTGCTGGGGGGGCAATTAACAAGTCAGATCTGCACCTCTGGGCAGAATGGCACACTCATGGATGAAAGAGGTTCCTAGGCAAACGCTTGGTGCTGGGGCTTCACCAGTCTCACCAAAGGCTGCACTTACATTGTTCCAGCTGCTGCTTGGCCCTTACACCAATAAGGTGCAAAGTCTGCAAAATAACTCGCTACCCCACAGAAAGCTCATCACGCAACAGAACTTTCTGACAACTCCATGGAGGCAGGGATTCTGCTTTTCGTTCCCAGGATTGTATCCCCAGACCTGCCATGGTGCCTGCGGCACTTGTTTAATGAATTATTTTTCAGTATCACTTTTGTGAACTAACTGTTGGGTAGTGTCAAACCCTCATGAGGTCTCAGCCATTTGGCTGTGTTTTAACCCTGGTCACAGCACTAAGCAAAGTTCTGTTGTACCGAACTTTTAAGGACTCTGCTGGCTTGGTGAATTCTGGCTGAAGGTGGGCTACCAAGAGCTTCGTGTTGCTTTATGAGTTATAACTAACATAAAGTGGCACTTCATCATGTAATTCCAGGGGCTTCCAGTAAATTGCTACTGCAAATAGTTTGAGTGGATTAGGGCCCTGCCATGTTATAGCCTTTAGCTCAATCACCAACCACTCATTTTTTTTTAAAAAAAGTCATACTTGATTTTCAAATATTCAAATGTGTTCATTCTCATAGGTACAATATAAACATACTATACTTGGGTTTATGCATATGTGCACACATTAGGTACACCATACAGGTATCCTACATGAACCTTTGCCAAAGAAATAATACCTTATGAAGGAGAATGGAAGCAGGGCACCAAAAGAATTCACTGGGCTGAGAAGCTGTTGCTAGGCGTGGGGGGGCAGGGCATAGAAAGCTACTGTTACTCTTCAAGCGTGGCTCTACCGCACACCACCCAATTCTAATTCTGCCTCCCCAGAGCTTCATAGACAGGAGGTCCTTAGGCGCTGCCAACTATCTGTCTATAATTCATGTCCCAAAGGCCCTCAGATATAAGAGGGTGGATGGTGTCCTGTGTTACCACAATTTCTGTTATTTGATGAATTGCTTTTAGCAGGTTGTCCTTTTCCTCATGGGTCTCAGGTTGAGTTACTTGCATCGTCTTGAGATTGTAACCTGTCTCAGCTCGCTCAGCTCCTCCACCATATGGCCTCCTCAGCACATCTGCTGGCTTAGCCTCCAGTGGGCACACACTAAATCTAAACTCTGCATGGAAGCCTTTCTGCATCTGCCTTTCGATAAGGATTTAGAATAACCGCTCCTTTGTGACTATTATACTGCTCTATAGACATTAAATGGAAGAGGTATTTAAGAGTCTCCAAATATAATAAATAAAATGGGGGCCAACTAGGCACTATTTCGGATGTTTTGGTGCAAACATATGAATGAAGAGGTCAAGGGAATGGAAATTCTTCTTTTCCTCTTCATGTCTCTCCTCCTCCTATAGCTAAAAAAATGTCATTGGCATCAGCAAGCAGTATGAGACTTGGGGTTCTATTGCTTTGTATACTAGCTATTCTCACATAAGTTTGTGAGCTGTTTCAGCAACTCTACTCAAATAATACTGTAGTACCGTATGGGGAGGGAGGAGGTTTTTCGTGGAAGAAGTGAACCCTTGTCTGTGGTCTGGGAAGAGTTCAATACATTAGGAGCTGTTACTAGGAGAGAGACAGTGCAGTAGGAGAATCCACTTCCCCAGGGCTTCCTTCACAAGAGAGGATCACAAAATAAATGTAATGGGATTTCTCCCGCCCACCCCAAACGAGCTACCACCAGATTCATTCCTAAGTGGGCTTTGGATTCAGTAACTGCCAACCTCTTACCATTCTTATAGACTAGCTCACTTAAGGCACTTACCCAAGTAAGCCTTCAGTAAATGTTTGTTGAATTAAATTGTCAGAGAAAGGTCACTACCAGTATCGCTGGCTAAAGGAAGTGAACAGAAGCCTGGGGAGGGGTGGGGGTGAGGGGCAGTTTATTCACAAGCATCTGTCTTAGATGTTGACAGTTCCCTCTTCTGCAGTTAACCCCAAATTCCCTCCTCTTCGTGATCCCAAATGCAGGATGAACAGTTTATTCTTTCAGTTTATTCTCCCTTCCCTTGGGAGGAAACAGGAACATACTCAGGCTAGTTGGCATTAAACAATTTACTTCCACAGAAACTTACAATCATCCTTACAGAATCAGCCTGAGATGAGTTACAAACAGCCCTGAAATTCCCTCCAGATTTAGATACATTGATTGGCTGCCTCTCACATACCTCCAGCTAGGGACCTGGCCCTCAACCCAGGCGTGTGCCCCAACTGGGAATCAAACCGGCAATTTCGGTTCACAGGCCTGCGCTGAATCCACTGAGCCCCACCAGCCTGGGCTTAAAATGCAGCATTCTTTGGAGGAAAAAAAGACTTACGAGGTAACATTTTCGTATGAGTAGTAATAGGAATATTTGACCATAAAGTGATTAATGTTGGTTACTGCTTTTCCTTTCTCCAGCCCCAAAAGCAGGAGGCTGCTCTGGGTGCCATCCAGGGAGCCTGGAGCAGGGAAGAAAGGCAATGTCTACAGGGATCAAAAGAGCCCCAAAGTGTGGGTTTATGCATGTGAGGTTGATTCTCAGATTGGACTCCTATAGGCCTTCCAAAGCCATCTCTAACATCTGCAAGTCCAACACTGCATGGCCCTCTGTGAGATGGCTCCCTCCCATCAAAGATGCCCTTGGTGGTCATTATAACCCCATTTCACCTGAATTTCAATGTTTGGAGAGGACAGACACACACAAGATGATTGATTCCCTCCTCGCCCTAGGCTAAACTTTCTCTAATCCTTAAAAAAATGACTTGAAGGACAAGTTCTTCTGCTACTTAAGAAACACAGGCAAGTCCTCAGCAGAAAGAATATAAACCCAGAAACCCTCCAAATATCTCTGTGTTCTTGCCATGGCAACCCCAGGAGCGACACTAAGGGGCTGCATTAATATTTCTGCTTTAATAGCCAGGATCTGGGAGCCAGGGACATCATCCTGGGGACGATGTTAAAATAATGGATTTCTAGAAGTTTGAAAATACTCATATAGCCCTGCCCCTTTGTCTATACAACTATTGGGGAAAAAAAAAAAAAAAACAACAATAAACACTTTCAGGGGCTATTCAATGCATGTGACTATTGCAAAGTTTTTAGGAGAGATGCTGACTGAGAATTCCAGAGATGGTAACAGAGGGTGGAAGGAATGGAAGATTCTTGTTCTAGTCCTCACATTATGTAACCATTGTGCCTCTCTACCAGCACCCACCCCCTCCCTTGTCTCTCACTTGTTCTTCCTTTTCCTTTGAAGGGATTGGAAAGCTCCAAGACCTGACTGTTAGTCTCAGGAGAGACTTGGATACACATCCTGCACTTGAAACATGTAAGCCTCTCCTGCTGATCCGCCTTGCACAGAGTCCAAGAAAGCTAAGAGGTGCCAAGCACCAGGTGTTTTCTTTTGACTCTGATTTTTCCCCAGCCTGGCATGGCAGGCAGCAGGAGCTATTTTGCTTTCATAAGCCATATTACGTAACTAAGATCTTGAACAGCGATGCTGAGCCAACTTAGAGGTCACAACGGAAGGCGGCGGGAGGTGGGCAGAACAATCAACAAAATAGAGAATACGGAAAGAGAGCAGGAAGGGAGAAGGAGAAGGGAGAGAACACAAAGGGAGGGGAGAGTGGAGACAGACGGAGATCATAATTTGCACTACTTGTTCAGGTGTCCTTGGTCTCCCGTGACAGGATAGGCTACCTGAAAAGTATTTGCCCCTCATTTTAACGGGGCAAAGAGGCAGCCCTTAGTTCACAATCTGTGAGGAGGTCTCTGAGTGCCAGCTGCCTGCAGACATCACCCCAGGGCTCATCCGTGTCCCTGTTGGGGACTGCAGCAGCCTGGTGTAGTGCAGTACGGAGTGTTCCTAGTGGAAAACAACAAGCATGAATTGTCTGCGTTCACCCAGCCTCCATGCCAACTACATGAGTTGGTGAGTGAGGGAGCCCCAATGGGCCTGGAGACCTGAAGCCTTATTCTTTTGTATTTTAGAAGATACTAGCCCAACTATAGCTCACTTCCAGGAAGTTGAATATACTCCAGGAGCAGGTGCCACAGATACTTGTTTTGTTTTGGGGAGGCAACAAAAGTTATGCTCAGTAACTGAGTTTGTATTCACCAGTAAGTAATTTATTTAGCACAGGTTTGCTGTAGGAATTTCACAAGGCAATAGCAGGCAGGATAATATTTCTTAATAAGCAAAATTTAAAAATAACATATTCCAAACAAATGACAGACTAATCACACTATTGTTCTAGGCAAGGGGAGGTGACGCAATAGAGTCCAAAGTTAATATAATGTGTACCTGTTTATACCAGGAGGCACTCAGGAGAGTCAGTGTCCTACCAAGAGCTGATTTCCAGCTGCCAGCACAGAAGTAAAAGTCCTCTGTTGTAGAGCACGTTGCTAGGAAACAAAGACACCCGTGTTGGTAGGCAGGCTGATCTTTTCCTAGGGGTTTCACATGAGGCTTCTCACCACCATCTAAAAGGAATGTCTCACCAGGACAGGAAAGAATGTTGAAAGGGTCTTTGAAGAGTTTTTTTTTTGGTTAGGGAAGAGTCACCTGACCCACACTGAAAGTCTCAAATACTCCTCGAAAACTGTTAGTATTTATAGCCTAAATGTCCCCTTGCCAGAGTTGCATCTCCATGTGCTCTTATAGATAAGCTCCTGATGAACCCCACAGCTGGGCTGCTGACTGCTTGTCAATGACAGCAGATGTAGAATGATGACACCTTGACATGACTTCATCCCTACATAACAGCAGTGTGGCATGATAACATCCTGACACAACTTCACACACATCAACGCATCACTGGGTTCTCTGTTCCCTAGCAACGTGCTCTAGCAACAGAGGACTTTTACTTTTTTTCCCTGGCAGCTGCAAGTCAGCTCTTGGTTGGACACTGACTTTCCCGAGTGCCTCCTGGTGTAAAAAGTATGGACCCTGAGAAGAATCATTCGAAGTGATGAACCCTGAGTAGGAATTTGGCTGCTGAGATGGACTCTTCATTGTCAACTGAGGGACCAAATTTTATAAATAATAAAAGCCTAGGGACCGTTTGCTGGTGGAGACTGCTCCTACATACTCTGTATACAGGGAAGAACCTCAGCCTGAACTCTCAGCTTGCCTGCACTGTTCCCTGCGGGTCTAGTCTGAGTCAACCACTGCAGGGAAGCCCCAGATTGCTCTTTCGATCAGCGGCTGGAGACGTGCCCCATCCAATCAGAACTGCACATCTATAGCCTCATTTGCATCTAACTGACCAATCAGAACTGCTCTATAACGACCAATCGGAACTGCAGGATTCAGACCAATCAGAATTCAACGAATTTGGAAACTGTATTTGCATAAAATCGGACCATTTGGGAATTGGGATGAGAGAAAACTTCATAACAGTAGCCCTCCCTGTTGGTAGCACGTCCTTTAGGTTTTTTTTTTCGAGAAGCTTCCGGCGTTTGTGTGCTTCGGGGGCTGTTTCGCGTGATGTGGGTCTCTCCTCCTCTATATTAGTTCCAAGCGAAACAGAGTCCGCTCTTTTGTTTTGACTTTTTGTGACATGGCCTCAGCCTTACTCTAGAAACTTTGTTCTTGCTGCTTGCTCCTTTGCGTTCGTTTCAATATTTCTACCTCAGGGAAGCTGTTCTTTTTTTCCCACAGAGAAGCTGTTTCTGCCACAAGAAAGCAGGTTCTTTCTACCTCACTCAGGGAAACCGGTTTTTTTCTACCTTCCTAGGGGGTGCGATTTCCTTCTGTCGCACTCGGGGCGGCCTCGGGGCTCCTCCATGTTCTCCCTTAGAAAGTGGAATCCTCCTGTTATATTTTAATTAAAACTGACTGGGAAGCGACTTCCTGCAGCGTTGGACAGGGGAGAGAAGAGAGGAGGATCTTGAAGGGACTATGTCATATCCATATGGCTTCCCTTTGTGATCTGAAAAGACTAAAATGGAAGGATTTTGAAAGAGCTGCCACAGCGGCTAAAATGGCCAGGTGGATTGAGGAGGAAAACCAAGAGCTTGGATTTTCCATCATGATTCTCGGTTTCCGGGGCCTCCCACATCTGAGTACTAGGATCTAGAAGACAGCCTGTGGCCTCTTCGAGATAGCCCTAAAAGGCAGGGGGAAGGAGTTTCAACTAAAGAAAGGAACCTGGAAAGAAACGAAGGATGATGTCCTTCAGAAAAACGCTTTCTAGCACGGGAAGTGGTGACCGCTCTGCAGCTACTGTGTTCTTGCCTGTGTAAGTTTCTGCATTTCAAAAGGCACAGGACTCATTCACACGCTATTTGTTTTCACTTGGTGGGGAGTCATTAGACTCAGCTAGAACTCACCTTTCACCTCCCTTCCACTTTTTCCTCAAACGTTACAACCATATAAAAGATGGTCCTCTAAAGGTCCGCACGAACCAAAGAGTTCTGTGTCCCCAGTGCCACTGTCTTTCCACAAGGGCAGTAAGGGGGGAGACTAAACTTCTAGAATCAGGGGGCCCCACTGTGGACCTAACTGCGTAATCTTAAGAGGAAGGAGAGAGGGAGTGTGTATTTTTAAGAATCATCTCACATGATTCTTCTCAATCAAGTTCAGGAAATACCTGTTGGCTTGGAGATGAGTAAAGCTCTGGTGTTTCGTTCTGAGGACCTGGGTTCGCTCTTCATCTGGCATCAACTAAAACTCATCAAGAGTCATTTCTATACTTGGAGAGTGGAGAACATACTATACCCCAAGCTGCAAGAGGGAGCTTGTTGCTACAAAGCCTAGCCTCCTCCCTCATGCATTAGAACTATTTTGGACCATGCTATGAATTGATGGATTACCCATTACTAATTCCATCAAAAACCCCCTCCCTATTTTTCTCAGCCCACCCAGAGTTTCAAAGCTCATCCTTTAGCGCAGGTGTCACATACCTATGCTTCTCCACATGTCCTCTAATGTGGGCCAATTTATTCCTACCTTTCCCACCCCTGACCCTTCCTCTGTGCACTCTGAACTCCTGGCTTGTGATCTGCAGACTCTGTTGTCCTAACTTATTCCTTCCATTGCCTCGACCAGAATCTTCCATGATGAGGCTTTTCCTTCAGGGTCAGCTGTATATATGAGTATAGAGTGTTTAGATTCCCAGGTATCTCTGACGTCTTGGCCCCTCCGCACTCCTAGATCTCACCTGGCCTCTTCAAACTCTTTTGTTGTCCCCTTCTCCTTCATTGACTGGTTCCAACATCTACATTTTGAAGAGTTTCTAGAGCTCCATCCTAGACTCTTTTTTGTGTAAATCTCTCCCCAGGTAACCTTTAGTTTATATGACCCAAATATTATCTCCAGTACAGATCTCTCCCTTGAGCTCTAGACTTCTAGACCAGACTATGTCCTAGCTAGTCTCACCTGGCTGTCCAAAGAGATATGTCCAATGTGGAGCCCTTTATTTCAAAACACCCTTTCTAAGATTCTTTCTCCCCATTTCTCTAGTTCCATCCACTGCTGCCCCAAACCTAGCAATTAATTTTGATATTCCTCTTTTTTATTTGGGGTGCTATTGGGGCCCAGAGCAGGTGCTGACATACCCCACATGGCGTATTGATTATCTTGTGTTAAAAATCTTAGAATTAGCAGGAGCTGGAAGAGCTCTCTTGACTCACTGTCTCTCTAAATAGAGAAAATAAATCTCCATGTGAAAGGCTCCCTCCTTGCTCCTGAGGCCTGAGAGACAATGTTATCACAAGAGTTATAAAATCCAGAGTCGAAAAAGCCGGTACAAACAAACCTTATAATTAGCTTTACTAATTTACTACTAAGCCAAACCTTGCTTAGATGCCTTTCTAATGAGCACTAACTTCCTTTGTCCTGTTGTCAATTTCTCACAAATGTATTTCTTTTTTGTCTAAAAACTATAAAAAGCTATCTAGTCCAGTCATTTATTTGAACCTCATTTTATGATCTGAGCATCATATTGTGATCTTTTTTCCCTGTTAATCTAGGCTTGTGTCAAATTTATTATTTTCCAACTACCCCAGCCATAAGACCTAAAGAAGTGGGGTCGGGGTTTGAAATTCTCTGACTCTCCAACAGCAAGCTTTCTCCCCATCTTGTTCATCAGGAAATTCTGTATGTTTTCTTTACAAATATATTGTGAATCTTTCCATTTAAATCCATTTCCACCCTCACAGTCCTAGTTCAGGTCACAGTCATCTCTCATTTCTACTTTAGCCTTGCAAATGGCTTTTCTCCTTCAATTCTAAGCCCTACTTAATGTATTCCCAGCAGCAAGGAGAGTAATCTTTCAGATTACTAAACCTAAATCAGATTGTGTTCCATCTCTTCTACAACTTTTTAATGGAAAACCGTTGTTGTGATGAAATTCAACCTCCATTCTTTGCCTGTTCAGCCCAGCATTGATCTGACCCTTCCTATTTTTACAACTTCATCTCAGACCTGAGTGCCTTACTTCCTGCACTTGGTCCCACGGTCTGCTTTCTGCCCTGTGACCTCTGAGTGTGCTGTTTCTTCAGTCTGAAGAGGATCTTCCTCAGGCTCCAAGCAGAGTTGTCTGATTCTCATAGGTCTCAACTGTCACCTTCTCAGAGAAGCCTTTCCTAATCACACTGTCTAAACCCTCTACTGTGTCCTCTGTTTTATTCTATCTATCACATCAATCTTAAAATTTCTTTCATCGCAAGTATCATAATTAGCATAACATTACCATAGTAATCTATTTGTGTGCTTATTATCTGTGTTTCTTACAATAATTATTATTTTCAATGCCATGTACTAGCAAGAGTTTGGGATGTGGAATTAAATGGAAGGCTTACGTTAACTTTAAGTCTCATTACTTACCTATTATATGACCTTGGCAATTTACTTTCTCTCTCTCTGCCTTATTTTTCTCATTAGTAGAATGGGGTTAATGTGGCATTATAAAATTTTTGTTAGGATTAATGAGATAACATCCATGCAGATGTTCACATTCACAAAATTATATGCCCAGTAAAATCATTTTAAGAATTATTTAAGAAGCCTCTGTACAAAGTTTTCCCCTTAATTCCCACCCTCCCACCCCGGTTTTTTGGGCATGAATCAAAGAAATGCTCTGGGCATGTTCATCATGCAAACCAGTTGAGTGGATGAACCCAAGGCCCCTCACTCTTGGAGAACAGGCTTCAGGGAAGGCAGGCAAAGCTTCCTGAACCCACACAGGGAAACATTGTCAGCCGGACAAGCAAGCTCAGTGAGGCCCAGGGAGAGCATTAGGGAGATCTAGTGGAGACAAGGTCACATTTTAAAGTAGCTGCATGCCAGCCCTGGACTTGGGAGGCTCAGAAATGGGGCTGGCCATTGGAGCTTGGGTTGTTTACTGATTTGTTCAAAAGTCTGTATGGCTTTCTTTACTCCTAGGAGCAGAGCTCCAAAGATAGAGACATTATCCTATTTCATCTAAAATCTGAGTTTCTCCCACCTCCTTTAGACCATGTCTATATGGAAGGTATCTTTTGCATAAAAGGAAAAATAAACACTAGACTTGAAAACAGAAGTCCTGGGTCTAGGCACTGGTTCTGTCAGCTACAGCATAGAAAGATGTTCTGAGCCTTTTCTGGAAGGTTGGAATCACTGGCAGTCTCTCAGGCAATATTAGAGGAAGTGAAAACTGGGAATCCTTTTGGGAGGGGAATTTGGCAAGTCATTATTTGCCAAGCACATATCCTATTGACAGCAAGTCTTTAGGAATGTGTATGTTTGTTTGCATGTGTGCATAAAAACATATACAGGAAAGGTCATTGCTCCATTGTTTATATTAGCAAGTTACTGGAACCAATGGGCTAGAGAAATATGGCCCATTTATATGAATTATGCAGTGTTAACAATAATAGAGGAGATCTGTGCATACTGATAAGGAAATTTGGAGCTATATTATTAAGTTAAACAAGGTGCAAAACAGCATCTTGTATTTTACTGTGTGTGTGTGCGCGCGTGCACGTGTGCATGTGTAAGTACACGCACTCAGAGATAAACATTCTTATGTGGTTGTGGTCACAGACTATTCCTAGAAAGATTTATAAGTACTGGTGGTAGCGACTTACTTGAGACAGGAGTAGAAGAGAATTGTTTATGGTTGTTTTCTCTACAGTTTGAAGTTTTTTTAAAAAATCATGCATCTATGATCTTTTCAAAAAAAAAAAAAAGAGTTTACACTTTTTAGCACCATGGCACTATATCTACGCTGGCACTCACTGAGTCAGTGAAGATGTCTAGTCCTCTTACCGTTTGGGGAAGTCAATTCATCTTGCTGAGATTTTTCATCACCTCTTACATGGTTATAATGTTGTACAGCCCTCAGGACTAAGTCAGGCCACTATGTGGACGTGCCAAAGCACGTGAGTAGGGAGCACAGCTGATGTCTGACAAATGCTTGCCAGTCTCCCTTTCTGTCCCCCAACCACAGGTAGCGTCATCAGCACGTCATCCTTCATGGCCTGGGTTTCCTTTCTTAGGCGAGGAAAGTTGCTGTGGATGCCACTGCTATTTAAATCCACTGACCTTTCCTGCTAAAATCAACTCCATCTTAGGGGATAGAGATGACTAAGGTTGCTGATGACCTGTGATGGGAGGTGGGGCAGGGGTGGGGCAGTGCCCTCGTCAGATCCGTGTGACCTACTGGCTCTCTTGCACTGCAAATTTCTCTTGATAGAGATGCCTGTCAGCCTGGCTGGTAATCTCGGAGAAGACAGAAATAGCAGTGGCTCATGGTTCCAACTCTGACCCTCTCCTTGGCCTGAAGTCCTTCTCCACTATTGCCAGAGTTTTTATTTCTTTCATTGCCTTGGCCACCTCAAGTCCTCTCCTGAAGGTCATGGAACTTTGTCAGAGCATCAGGGTTGTGCTGGCATGCTTTCCAGAGGTCATGGCCTAGAGAAACACATAAGAACAGTTCATTCTCCCCTTAAGAGGTATGGTCAGAATGTCATTGTCCTGCCTGTTCCATCAAGCCAAGTGACCCCACTAAAGGAAGTCATGTGATTTAACCCCTTACCACAATCTCCATGAGCTCCACTTGCCCCCACGCCCGTCATAGAATCTGAAGAAAAGTGCTATTTTTGCTGACTCCAGAGAGTGAACCCACTCCACACACACTGGTACAGCCTACTGGAAGAGAAAACTCCTGGAGTTATGCTGAACTTGCTCCAGGTTGAACACCTGAAAGTTTCCACAAAGCTTTATGCAAATGTTGCTAATGTATGAGAAGCAATTTACCCAGAGCTCCTTTTGATCCCTATAGCTTTCATTTATAAAAAGCTTTTATAAAGTGCTAATTTTGTTTATCAACAAGGCTGGGCCATGGTTCCCAGCTGTTTGGTCAAACATCATTCTGTATGTTTCTATGAAGGTGGTTTTGGATGAGACTAACATTTGCGCTGGCGAACCTGGAGTAAAGCAGTTTACCCTTAATAATGTAGTTTGGCTTCATCCAGTCAAGACTGACTTCCTCCAGCAAGGCTTGAACTGCAGCTCTTGTTTGAATCTCCAGCCTGCTGGCTTGCTCCAGCAGATTCTGGACTCACCAAGCTTCCACAGTCACAGGAGTCAATTTCTTAAAATTAATCAAAGTCTCCCTCTCTCTTTCTTTCTTTATATCTGTTTATAAGATTTGTATTTACAATTTTGTCCTATGAGCAAATAAGACCTAATTAAATAATTTTCATCAATATCTTATCACAGTCAAAACAAAGAAGAGCATGCACTGTAAACAGTAGAAAAATATATTAAATGTTAAAATTAAATGATGGAATTGTGGTTGGTTTTCCTGATGTTTCTAAATGTTTAATAATGAAAAGGCAATTTATAAAGAAAACATTTAAAATTAATTTCTTAACAAGGAGGTTTATGTTATGACAAAATAGAATTTTTAAGTAAAAACAAATTTCAAAGTAAAAACCAAAAAAATACCAGTGTGCTTGCTGTAGAAAGACAGCTTCGACTCAAACAGACCATGCCTCTCTTTCAACCAGCTGCTGCCGCTAAGACCTCCCTCTAGGAGTGTTGCCGTTGCTCAGGTGTTCCCAGAGAGGAGGGCTGCGTGTCTCCCCAAAGTCAGATGTGACCAACGGTCGGAGGGCTGGCCAGCTACGTGCCAAGCTTGAGCTGTGCGCATTCGACCACAGCTAGTTTTCCTCTGATTCTCACAGCTCCTCTACATGAGAGGTAGGTTACTCTCACTTAACAGATGAAGATGCTGAGGCTTCAAGAGGTAATGTGTGTGTATGTCACTGACTTAACGATATTTTGACTTCATGATGTTGGGAAGTGATGTGTGTTCATTACAACCCATACTTTGAATTTTGATCTTTTCCTGGGCTAGTGATAATCAACACCATACTGTCTCATGATGCTGGACAACAGCAACCCACCGCAGCTCCCAGTCAGCCACATGCCCAGAGGAGTAAACAATCCATACTCTGCAGTGTACAGTTGTTTGAATATTGTGTTCTATGTTTTTGCATTCCATCTTGTTTACCTTATACCATCTGTGTCTCCTGCTTCTGGTAAGAAGGCGAAGTGGAAGGTAGTTGTGAGGCAGAGACCACATTTGAAACCTACTCTCCTAACTGTAGCCCCAGAATTCTTGCCTCTACGTCCTGACTATCCTTTCCGGGATCCCAGGATGCGCGGGAGAGGGCAACAGCAGAAATCTGGTTCATTCTAGATCAACTTTTATATTGGAGGGAGTGGGATGTAAAAAAGTGCTTAAGAACAAAATTTCTCATACCATTTCCTGGGTCTTACCATCTCTACCTCACCAAGTCTCCATGAATTCCACATTACAACTTCCTACTCCAAACCAAGACACAGGAAGACAAGGCGCGTTTTCCCCTTAAACGCAGCAGAGGCCGTAGGCTCTGACCCTCCTTGGCTAGCACCTCAGCCCCCTTCCTGACCTACAAGATGGGCCTCTCCCCTTTACTCTTCCTCTGTCATTTCTTTATTTCACACCAAGGAAGCATCCTTCTCACCTGCCTCCATCAGAGCAGGAGTGAGGTGGGGACATCCTGTTGACATTGAAAGGAGGTGGCAGGCAGGGAAGCGGGGGATAGTATAAGAGGTAGCTTGGGAGAGTTGAGAAAAAACTGCCGAGTGGATCAATGGAATGAAAAGTAGTGGTTAAAAACACAGACTCTCTGCAGCCAGATTATGTGGGTTCAAATACATGCTCTGACCCTTTACTATTTCTGTGTGGACTCAAGTGAATGGCTTTGTCTGTCACAATACCACCATACACGTGCTCTGTGTCTGCTTTTATGGTCCCCAAACTAGCTGTGTGACTTGGGTAACTCACTTCCTCTCTCTGACCTTCAGTTTTCTCATTTATAAAGCATGAGGGCTGAATTAGGTAACTCAAATTTCTTTTTCATTTTCAAGTTCTAGACTTCTGACCTCTCCTTAACCATTGGAAAATTGTGTGGAGTTTCTCTCGAGGTCTGGCTCTATAGAGTGTCATTTAAATGATCCCATTATCCTTGTCACTCAGTCTCTACCCTTATAACTTCGTGTCTTTGGATATTACAACCTTTTTGATTTTTAAAATAGTCTAGTTGAAGTTCAAATTCTCTGGAAGATTCTAAAAGCAAAAAAGATGGAAGGATCCTAACAGCAAAAAAGGGCCAGCAGGCACCCTGGAAGGGGTGGCAGAGGGACATGGCCGCAGCCTGATACACCTAAAATTCCCATTCAGTTTGCCCCTTCAGCCCCATGGCTACTTCCTTCACCTAGACAGGTCTACCTTTCTCCTTTCCTCATCTCCACAGTGTTGTTAAGTTGCTACCTTATTTGTTCTTTCCTTTCACCGCCAGACTTTAGGATAGGATAGTCCACCCCAGATGCCTATGTTGCCAGGCCACCTGGCCACATCCCCAACCCCTTTGGCCTCTCTGAGAAGCTCCACCCAGTTGAGTCCTTCTCAAAATGTTCCGCCCCTTTACTGTTAGTGATTGCCACTCTCGTATCTTCTTTCGTCTCCTTTGACATTCAAACAGCCTCTAACCCTAGTCTAGCTGACCTTTGGCTGAGTCCAAGCTGAAGGAGTGGGCAGGCTCGGGGAGTCTCACCAGGGGAGATTTGGTCTCTCTGGCAAGACCAAGATTGTCTTGAAGAGTATAACCGGCAGAGAGTTTAGATGTCAACAGTCCATTTTGAGGGTGTGTGACATTCTCTTCCCTTCCCCTAAATCCCTTTTTCCACTCCACAAATGACCCCTTTCCTTGCCTGCTTTTGAAGCAAATGTTTACAGAGCTGCCTAGGCAGGTTCAAAACAAACAGCTGCCAAAGCCCCACCCCTCTTGTTGGTGCACTTGTTGCTGCTATAAGTAGAATGGGATCTATAGCCTCAACACTGGAGTCAAGTTGCAGATACTCCGGCTCCACCCTGTGTTTTGCCTAAGGGGGCTGGGGAATTGACGCCAGCTCTTTCCATGTTTTCCTTTACCTTGGAGGGCCCTGTCTGAGGGCCAGGTGGAGCTGGCACATTCTCTGGGCCTGGTGGTTCCAGCAGAACTTGGAGTAGAGCAGCAGTTCTTCTACATTGCAAAGCCAGGCTAGGCTAAGAGCTTGGGGGCATCTCTGTTCTTTCCCAAAGATGAGTTGCTCTCAGCCCCACTGTGTTCATCAGACTGCCTTTGTCAGTATGAACCTGACTGCGGGCCTAACCCCAAAGGGGTTTGTTTTTCTCACGTAAGAGGTCAGAGGTAGCTGCCAGAGCTATGCATCAGTGTCAGGGGATAAATAATGTACCAAACACCTCATATATTTGTGCTTCACCATCTTTAGTAAGTGGCTCTTCTTGTGGACTAAAGATGGCTTTTGCACCTCCCAGCATTATATCTGTATTCTAGGCAAGAAAAAGGGATGCATTGTGAAGGGCCAAAGGCCAAGGTGGCACTTAGCCAGCTGCCTTGGCCTTTCTACTGCACTTTCCTGCAAACATCCTCTGCTTGCATCTCATTGGCCAGCACCATGTCACGTGGCTGTCCCAATGTGCAAAGGAAGCCGTTGAGGGTTTTAACTGAGGGAATTTGGCACCTAACATCAAGCCAGGGCTCCCTTAGTGAAAAGAGGGGGAGACATGTATATATTGTAGATATGTACCCCTGTCTGCCATAATTGGGACTCCTCCCACAGCACCTCCAAACAAGGTCACGAATACTTCCAAGTCCCAACTCTACCACCGAAGATCATCTGTGCTCCCTCCGGACTTGGACAGTATAGCAGAGCAGTTAAGAGTCTCGACTCCAGAATCAGAAACATGTGTGTTCAAATCCCTGTTCTATACTCACTAGCTTTCTGGGTTGGTCCAGTTACTCAGGGCCTCCATTTTCACACCTATAAAGTAGGAACAGTAATTGTTTCTACTTCTAGGGTTGTGGTCAGGATTAAGTGATTTAATAAATATATAGCCCATGGTACATAAGAACTCAACAAATGTTAGCTATTATTATTCAATTGCTGTATAGATCATACTGAAATGTATTCTGGCATATCATTTAAAAGACTGTGAGCCTGCTGAGCAAAGATGCTGCCTTCTCTTCTCCACCACTTTTAAGTAGGAAAGCAACTCATTTAACTAAACAAGTGACCCATGAATTCACTTGCCTTATAAACATTGAAAACCTTACAGAGAAGGCTAAAGGCCTCTGACAACCCCATCCCTTCACCATGCCTTTTCCCAATCCTGCCAGTGAACATTGTCATCACTCTTTGTTTTTCCTTCAGACCTTTTCCTATACATTTCATATAAACTGGTGGAAAATATAAAGCTTAAAAAATTACACTTGTATCATATTGTATGGGCCATCCTTCAACTTCCTTTTCTTCCCAACTCAATCATATATCTTGGCAATCTATTCTTTTATTAGATGTAGCTTTCCCAAGTTGTCTTTTATTTTCTTTTTCCAAATTGCTTCCTGGTATTTCCTAGTATGGATATGTAGTACTATATTTATTTAGCTAATCCCTTATTCACCATCACCTAGGTCATTTCCAATTTAGGCAATGCAAAACAGTGATGCAACTGTTACCATTGTGTAGCTGCCTCTTCTGTGCAAGTAGCTACCATAAAATGCAATTTCTGGGTTTCCGGTGTGTAAGCACTTTAAATCTTTAGTAATGTTGCCAAGTATCCCTCTACTCCCTTGCAGGAATAGCTGTACCTAAGAATGTGGTGGGTTTTGTGGTGGTGGTGGTGGTGGTTGTTTTTAATCTTTCATTTAGATCTACTTGTGGGCCTAGTCCAGTCTAAGTTAGGTAAATGTTAAATTGCACACTCCACCAAGATTTACACAGAGAATTTGCTATATTCTGACATTTTTTAAAAACTGTTTTCTGTGTTAGAAACTCTTTCTGTTGAGTCTAACTAGTCTGTCTGTCTCTGTGTGTGTGTGTGTGTGTGTGTGTGTGTGTGTGTGTGTGTTGTTATACTTTGATCCTTTTCCACCCCTGAGACCCAGGGAGAACAAGCCTAATTCCTGTTTCACATGATGTGCCCAGCCCGTATCAGGCTGAAATTCCTGCTCCCTCCCCCGCCATGCCCATTTAAAATTTTTCAGGGTTTTTGTGCAGATAAACGAGATAATCTTTGTGAAAGTAGTGTGAGTTCTTTTCAAGGTTGGAATGTAAGTATGGCAACAGTATGTTCTAAATTTTTTAGGACAGATTAGTTTTCTGATAAAGTCTTATTTCATATTCAGTTTTTGAATATGCAATACAGTCACATGGCTTAAAACTTCAAGATTACACAAAGATACACACTGAAAAGTCATGCTGCCACCCTCACTCTGCATCCTCGCAGTTTCTGACTCCTTTACCCGTGCCCGCCAGGACCCACTTCAGTGGATTTCTTCAGTGCCATTCAGTGAGTTCTTCATTCAAGCACTTGCAGATGTAAAAATTCCCATGTTTTTCCACTATGTGCCTCCCCATCCCCACTGCCCCTCACTTCTTTTAATTCACATTATTGTATTGAAGGTATTTCCATGTGAGACCACAGAGTGCTTCCCAATAATTACTTTTAACTCTCTCTATTATGGAAAAATTTAAACTTACAACATAGAAAATTCAACCTCTCATAAGCTCCGTCCAGCTTCCACAATTATAGATAATTTGCCAATTTTAAATTTATTTTTCTATTTTAAAAATTTTGTTGTAGTACTTTAAAGCAAATCCCTGCCAGCGTGTTTCCATGTACATGTTTCTTCATTATTTTTAGTGGCCGTACAGGTGCTCATTCATATAAAGATATGTACCATAATTTATTTTAACGTTCCGCCACTGATGGATATTTAAGTTGTTTTCATGGCATAATTATGTTAATAAAAAGGAATTGCTATATATGTATCTGTAGCTATATAGATACACATACATACATATACACATAAGTGGTATAATTTTTTTTACTATTTAAAAACTTTATAAGGATAAATTCACTAATCAAAAAAGGAAATCCTTTATCAGACCACAAATCCTTTATCAGACCACAGTTTCAATGTGGAGTTCATTAAGTGTAATTACGGCAGGGTCTGAGCAGTACTGTGGAGGCTGTAGAAGCTCAGGCGTTGAGTACCTGCCTACGTTAATGCTGGGCTGGATACGTGTTTGCTTTGGGGATTGTCTGGTGCATTGTAGGATGTGGAGCACCATCCCTGGTCTCTACCCACCAGATACCAGTGGCCCTCCTCACTCCCACTTCCATTTGGATCATCAAAAATGTCTCCAGGCGTTGCCCAATGTCCCCTGGGGAACAATCTGCCACCCTTGAGCATTTCCGCTTCTGTCTCACAGCAAAGGGAGGAGAACTGGACAAGATGGCAAACAGCAAACAGAGAAGCCTCTCATGGTCTACTAGGTAATATCCAAACAAGGAGAACAATTACACTGGATTATGTTTCTGTTTCATTTTCCATTTCAGAGCCAATTGCTTCTTTGTGTAAGTAAGAAGTTCTAATTTACTAGTTTAAACAAGGCTGGAGAAGAGAAGTAGAAGCAGAAAAGCTAGTGAATAAATTTACTCATTCCTCTTTCCAGCCAGTAACTTTGGTTGATATTTCTTAGCAGTGATATATCTCAAGTACTATTTATCTTTTTACCTCTGATAAGTCACATTTTGTGTATTTATTTTGTGATATAATGCCTTGTTTTCCGTTGAATGTCTCCAAGTGAACTCTACGAAGTTGAAACATTTTTTTATGTGACTTGAATTTTTATCCAAGTTTTCATTAATTTCTGCATCAAAAGGTCTGCGCTTCTATCTCTATGACTCTCAGAATGTGCATGCATCTTAGAACTGGCCACAGACCTCAGAGAAAATGGAAGAGGAGTCTGAAGGAGTCGCTTTTATCTTCCCTTTTGAGAAATAATTTGTCTTGTCTGGAGAGAGAAGAATGGAACTGAATTTTCCCAGCCTAGAATATAAACTAAACATGCCGTCAGGTGCCTAGAGACCCTGCCTAGCTCTCAGGGTCAGTTCGCTTGCCTACTCTTCTAAGAGGTTCCTGGACATACTTGCTAAGAAAAACTGGTTTTGCTCATACTCTTGCTCCTACAACATCCTTTAAGACTGCCTGACATGGTGAAGTGAGGACATATCCCCCTTTAATCTGGCCCCTCTATTTGTCTGTGAGCATGGACCAATTCATATGTATCCCTATAATTCCTAGTATCTGTTATGTTACTTGGTTCATACTAGTTGCCAAATAAATCTTGGTTTAGTTTGAATTGGTTAAATAATTGAACCCTTGCCTCTCAACCTTCTGATTACTTGAGAAGTATGTATTACTTATTCCTTTTGGAGTTTATACATTTGGGATATTCCTTTTATGTCCAGAGAAAAACATCGCTCTTATATTCAGTGAAAAATGACTTTCACTGCCACCATCATCATCACTCTTAATAAATGCCTCTCCTATGCCAGACATTTTACATATAATCTCATCTGGTATATTGCAAAGAGGCATTCTTATGCCCATTTTTCAGATAAGTTAGAAAGCTGAAGCTCAGAGAGGTTGAGAAACTTATCCAAGGTCACCCACCTAGTAAGTGGGCAAACTGGGATCTCTGATTTCTAGATATCTGCTTTTTCTCATCCTGGCTGGTGTGGCTTAGTGGATGGAGCACAGGCTTGCAAACCAAAAGTTTGCTGGTTTGATTCCCAGTCAGGGCACATGCCTGGGTTGCCGACTGGGTCCCCAGTTTGGAGTGTGTGAGAGGCAACTGATAGATGTTTCTCTCACACATTGGTGGGGTTTTTTTTCCTTCCCTGTCCCTCTCTCTAAAAAATAAATAAGATTTAAAATAAATATCTGCTTTTCCCATTGTGTCCTTTCACTACAAGATAAAGGAGAGCTTCTGGGGAAGATCCAGTGTGCAGTAAAATCTTTGCTTAAAGACATTCTTATTTTATCCCCTAGCAGAATATTTAAAACTGTGGTGGTCTCTCAGATTTCTTTCCTGCAGGAGAGGATCCATTGTCTGTCAGCGTTGGAGGAACATGGGCCTCCTGCCTGGAGAATTAGTTTGTTCACAGTAACACACGAATCCACCAGAAAGGTCATCTTGGGAAGTAAGAACTTGCGGCATGTTCCAGCCTCGTTTCCTCCTGTCCTGGAGGTTGTAGCTGCAGCATGTGCAGGGACCAGTTTGGAACAGAGTTTCTGAGGGTGGGGCCGACCCTGTGAACATCAAAACCCAATGTCATTTTCACGGTTTCTGCTCAGCGACCTCTTGAGCAATTCTCTTTGTAGTTATTATTATTATTATTATTATTATTATTATTATTATTATCATTATTACTCCTTTGCTTCTGGCCTATCTTGGATAAGGAAACTATATAACTTGTCCAAACTAAGACAATTTTGAGAAGAGGGTACTTGTTAATAATTGAAGTGGGCTATGAGAATTCTTCTGCAAAAACGAGGATGCACGGTTTCCCTACTTTGCAAGTCCTATTTCCGTCACATTTCAGAGACCCAGAGGTGAGTGTCTCTGACATCCTTAAACACAGATGCCATACCAGTACAGGCTGACTGGAAAACCTCATGAGGCAGAACAATTGATGGGGCCTTTTCTAAGCTGTATGACCTTGGATGAGCCAGTCAACCTCACTGAAATCAGTTTTTTTGTGTGTCTAACAGGCACAGTGGTATTTACCTCAAGAGGCTTATGTGGGATAAATATCATACATACTATGCATGGTGCATAGCAGTCCTTTCTCAGCTGGCTTGGGGGCCCTGGTGGCTGGTTGGAGTGGTGGGGACCACTGGGTATCTGGTCCAAGTTCAAGAGAATGCCAGGAACCTTGAGAGATTATTTGAGTTTTAGGTTCCTGTAATTTGAAGATTCTTGGCCCACTCATAGTTGATAGAAGCGAAGTCCACTTATTTTTATGAGTTAAGAAATACTTATCCACCAGCTGGGAATGAGGAGGGAAACAAATGAAAGAAGAGAGTATTATAAAACATGCTTCCGTACTGCCCTGGGGGCAGGCCAGGAAAGGGCTGCAGGGAGGCACTGACACAAGCCTACCTCATGACAACTGGAGATAAAATGGGAGCTAATCTCGGTTTCTTTGTTTACAGTTTCCACCAGAACAGTAAAGATCTCAAGGAAAGAGCTGCAATCCTAAACTTAAGGCTGAAGGTGGCCTCCGTTTTGACCTTTCACCTGTGTCCTTGGCCTGGCAGCAGGCTTGCAGGGTGCCTCATTCAACAAGGCTCCTTCAGGCACCCAAGCCCAGGGAGCATTTTCTAGAATAGTGTGGGTTTAGGAAAGACTGTTCAGCACCAGTTTCCTTGTTAACATGCACTCCACCTTAGACTTCTTGTCCTGAGGAAGGAGCAAGGGGCCCCTGCTGCCTGAGACCTACTAGTTTGCTTAGAAGGTAAGATGCTGAGCCCAGTGCTTGCCTGGTCAGTACTGATTTCCAGTTATGCTGGAACAGCTTGAAGATAGGCAATGTGATGTCTGTTCCCTGAGACTAAGCTGAGAACACCATGTAAATGATAGTCACAGATTCCATCCAAAGGAACAAGGACTCACTGACTCTGGTTACAGGCTATTGGAACAGCCCAGCACACAGCTGGGCCTTGGCTGGTGCCTGGGGTCATGGAGGTTGTCACGCACTCTTCTCTTCTTCTCTATCTTGGAGCCCTTTCTCAAGGCCTAGAGTTGTCTCTCTGTTTTCAGCACTCCAGGCTCCTCGGCTCTTCCAGTGGGATGAGGAGCAAATGGGCTGAAATGCTAGAAGGCATATGGCTGGGCTGCTATTTCTGGCTTGGGCTGAACTCAGAAGTCCTAGAAAGAATGTTTCTCACACTGCTTATCTGCTGAGAGTCCAAGAGGCTTAAGGACAAACTCTGCCTAGCTGTGCTCAGCAGTCATTTACACAACAGGCTTGCAGACCATTCATAAGAGAACAAAACAGACTTAACATTCCTGCTTTCATGGGGTTGATATTCTAGCAAGAGGAAGACAGATAATAAATTATAAGCATATAAATAAATAATTGTTCAATGTCTGAAGATGTTCAATGCTATGGAAAAAAGAACAGTAGAGCAAAGGGGATCAAGAGTGCTGGGGGAGGTTGCAGTATTAGACCCGAGTGGTCAGACTAGATGTCGTCGTTGAGAGGGAGATTTCAAAGACTTGAAAGTTTTAACTTAGCTCACATCTGAGGGAAGAGTGATCAAGGCAGAGGAAACTGCTAGGGCAAAGGTACAAAGATGGGAAGATGTCTAGCATGTTCCAGGAACAGTAGGGAAGTCAGTGTAGCCAGAGCAGTGGGAGCGAAGATGAGTATGGTAGCAGGGGTCAGAGAAGCGGTGCCTACGGGGCAAGCATTGATCCTACAGGGCCTTGTAAGTGATTGCAAAGACCTCGACTTTTGCTCTGAGTGAGCAGAAAGTCATTTCAGGACTTTTGAGAAGTGGCGTGATCCCATATGTTTTAGGATCACTCTGGAATGGTGATAGCCTGCTTTCTGGATATTTCTAAACCCCTACATAACAACAGACAGAGAAGCTGGAATGAAACTAAAAACCCTTGGATGACATTTAGCTCAAAATTATGAGGGAAGACTCCCTCAAAAGGAATTTATTTATAAAGAATTGTGTATTTATTCTAACATGTTTAAACTTTAGTCACCTTCTAAGTACTCTCCATTAGATGCAACACCTATCAAGACTTTTCCCACTGCTCAGAACAGTTTTTGAACACAATTTTGATGCCTTTTCATGCTTCTGCCATTGTTTGTTTCACTTCTTCCACATCAGAAAAACATTTCCTCTTGAGGACTTTTTTCATTTGGGGAAACAAAAAACAGTCGCTCAGGGCAAGATTGGGTAAATATGGAGGGTGGGGCAAGGGGGTCATGTCATTTTTTGCTCAAAAACTGCTGAACCCTCTGCACAGTGTGGGGAGGTGTGCTCGTAAATCACCCATCATGCAATAGGCAAACGCATGAGTCTTCAAAAAAATTCACTGAAGCCTAATGCAGCCTCTTATAACAACACCAGTTGGTACACTGATACAGATGGGTTCCTAGAACACTTATCTAGGACATCATTCCATGGCCCAGTTTGTTCCCAGTTTGTGCTTACCCTGTTCCATTTTCTTAAGCCCCTGTTTCTTACTAGTTTATTTGATAGATTAAATTGAATTAGATAATATTGGTAATGGTTTAAGAAACTGTTTAGACATGAGCAATGCATGCATTTTCACAAATGCTTTTTAAGCCATGACCTGGAGAAATAAATTATGATGGAAACACTTGTCACTTAGAAGCAGTGGGACTACTTTGCCAAAGCAGGAAGCTTGATTCTCTGCCAAAGTCTTCTCATGAGTCTAGACTGAAGAATAAGCTCATGATTAATGCCCTGCAAGCATCAGAAGTATTTGCTCCCTTACAGCCCTTACCCAAACCCCTTCCGTTTCTCTTAGCCTCAGTATGTTGAGCTGTTGGTTTCTTGTGGAGCCACTGAGCATGGAGAAAGTAGCATGCAGCGAGGGAGGAAGGGGCACTGAATCTCACTTCTGCAGGACTTCTCAGGATAGAGGCTCGTGGTCTTATGTTCTGGGATCTAGGGGAGCTGGTCACTGTCTCTCTGGGCCAGTCTGGACCCAGGGTTCAAAGTCATGGGTGCATGAGGAGAATACACCGCCCCTCATAATCTTTGCAGGACCCTACAGAGAGGGATAGAAGAAGAATTTGGTGATGGAAAAATTGCCTGTGTTTCCTCCACTCCCTCTTTAGCACCCAACCTCAGTTCTCTTAGCAGGTAGTACGTAAAGCTGGGCTTCTCAGCAGCCGCACTGACAGGCCCTACAGGCAGTGGACAAGGAGGTGTGTTCAGCCATCGGACGAGTGGACACTCACATTCGGCCTCTAGCCTTACACTCTGAGGACAATCAGTGTTCAGTTCCCAGAAGTCGTCTTTGGCCTCTGAGACAAAAAATTACACAGGAGAAAAGGGTGCTAGGGTATTTGTCCTCTAGAGGAGACAGTGTGTGGTTGAAGATTTTCAGTGATGGTGCCTCCTTGCCCCCTGTAGATTCCCAAGAGGCAGGGATGGGACTTGTGAGCACTGATCCTTTACATTATATAGGACTTTTATTTTGAGATTTATATTGGCCCTCAGAGTATCCATAAACCTGAAATTATATAAAAATTTGTTTCTGGAGGTTTTGGCTATAGGTTGTTTTTTTGTTGTCGTTGTTGTTGTTGTTGTTTTTTAAATCAGATTCTCTGTGTGTATGGGTGAGACCAAAAATTGTTCCTGGAAACAGTAACACTGTCCTTCGCTCTCTCTTGTATTATCCCTACAGGGTAAAATATGTTCTTCTCACTTTCTGCTACTTTCTTGTATAATTTTTAACCATTAAAAATACTAATAAAAAACAGTAACAAATATTTGCCCAGGCATTTAGAATATCAAAACTCTCAAGGTTCTTTAAAAGGCTTCCCTGAGACCCTGTGAGGCTAAGAACTGTGACCACTGTATCTTAAAGAGGAGGAAACCGAGGCTCTCAGAGGCTGGTAGATAATCCAAGGCGGATCTAGGGTTCAGCTCAGGTCTTTCCCACTCTGAAGGGTAACTCTACTCTCACTCCACACTGAGCTGAGATAGTGTAACTCGATGCCACTCCATCTGTAGCCTGATGCCAAGGAACTGTGTGCACATAGAAAAAAAGTCCCACTATGCAACAGATACTCAGTCTTTGGTGAGAAAGGATGATTCGTTTCATTTGCAGACAGCTTGCCTCTGACACATCTCACTAGGTGGTGTGTGTGTATGTATGTGCCTCAGAGGTGCTGGGAAACTGTTATTTCAGCAGCAATTGATGGGCTAGTGTGAAAAGATATTCCTACAAAGGAGAATATTCCCTTTCTACCAGTTCTCAGAAATGTCTCCTACCGTTGCCCGTCTTCCAATTTTCATCTGTAAAGGGTTGAGACTGAAAGGAGCTTTGCAGTGAAGTTCAAACAGCTGCCCACTCACATTTTTCTAGCCCACAGGCTGTTTCTCTACCCAACAAACATCATCCTATGTAGGACAATCTCTTGTGGCTGTAACAATACCCTGAAGACATATCTCAGACAGTTCAGGAGTTCACGTGCTTATTAAGTTCCTCGTTTGCCACCTGTGTTCTTTGTGGACTGGCTTAACATTCCCCAGACCCTGGAGAACAGGCTGCAGGGGGATTGTGCCATACTGATTTAAAGCTAAAGTTCCATGTTGTTGTTGTTCTCTTTAATCTGGACCTGTAGCCCCTAGGAATCCTGCCGAGTCACGTGCCCTCTCCTAGTCTCCTGGGGCCACACCACCTCTGGGTGCAGAGAGACCCGTGTCTCTGGGACTACATGGGGGATAGTGAGGGAGGGCCAGACACAAGGTACAAATCAGCCGGTCTTCCGGCCACAGCCTTGCCTCTCTCTTTCCTGTCCCTGGAGCTTGAATCCACTGTACAAACACACAGAATCTGTCTTGTTATGTAAGTTTCTTGGTCCTTGAGCTGGGTGACTCAGCGTGAGGTGGTTCCCTGCTCTTTCCCAGCCTGGGGCAGCATGCTAGCTAGTGCCAGGTCAGCGGCAATCTGCAATGGAAAACAAGGCCTGCTAATGGGGTCCATCTGAGCAGTCTTCATCCCCCATGGCATCCGGTGAGGCCGGGAAGCCCATGGACACCATCCAAGGGCTGTTGTGAACTAACCCATGGGTGGAATTCTTCACTGCTGTGCTCACTCTCTGTGCCCTCCTCTTCTCACCTTTGGCTGAGGATCACAGAAGTTCCACATTTGGTTCTCCTTTGCCCTGAGGCTGCCACTTTCTGGGTCCCTGTTATCAACTAAATATTTGTACCCTCTAAATGAATATGATAAAGTCATAACCCTCTAATGTGATGGCGTTAGGAGATAGGGCTCTTCGGAGGTTCAGAGGAAGTCATAAAGGCAGAGTCTCCGTGATGGGATCAGCGCCCTTGTAAGAAGAGGAAGAGACCAGAGCCCCCACTCTCTCTGCCATGTTAGGATACAGCAAGAAGGTGGCCATCTGTAAGCAAGGAAGAGGGTCATCACTAGAACCCCACAAGGCCAGCACCGTGATCCTGGACTTCTAGCCTCTGGAACTATGAGAAAATAAATTTATGTTGTTTAAGCCACAAAGTCTATGGTATTTGTTATAGCAGCCCAAGCTAACTGAGACAGTCCCCCCTGACCTGAGTCTTTATCTCTGGGCTCTAGTGAGATTTGGGAAGAAAGTGATGCTGGGGCAGGAGGATGTGCCCTTAGGTATGGCTCAACCGGACCCAAACTCTGCCCCTCCTCCGCTCCAGGTCCAGAGCATGGAGTAGGAAATTAACTGGGGACACTGGTTATAGAGTGGACAGACTCTGGCTGATTTTGATCGGTGCCTGGCTCTCCCTCACTTTCCCCCCATGCAGGCAGCTCACTGAGTTTCCTTTCCAGGACAGGGACAGGTGCTGGCATCCTGCTAACTATGGGACTAGGAGCCAAAGACCTCAGATTCTAATGCAGGCTTTGCCACTAACCAGGTGTTCAGGGTTAGGCAGGTCACTTTTTCTCTCTGTGTCCAAGGGACACCTGCCTTAGATTTGTCATTCAAAAATAACCATTGTGTTGTTCTTCTCAGTGTTAGGATGTGGCGCTAAACAAAACAGCTGTGTGTGGTCCCTGCCTTGATGGGAACTGCTTTCTAGAGTGAAGGGACAGCACAGAAACAGGTAAATAAGACAATCACTGACTGTGACAAGTGTTTCAAGGGAGAGAAACATAGCAGTAAAATATGGAATAACCTCAAGGAGGTGATATTTATGTAAAAGCCTTCACCTACAAGCTGAGAAAGAGCCAGCCCTGTCAACCAGGGAAGAGATTTCCAGGCAGAATTATGGGCTAAAAAAGTAACAGTGCTTTTCAAACTATACAGCGCTACATAGATAACAAGTTTAAGATGAGTTAAAGCACCTTCGTTCTCTACTGTTTTGACCCACATTCCTTGATCAGAGCCTAGTGTTGGCAAAACAGGCTAGTGTCCGGAAGTCAGTGTTGGAATAATTTAAGTCCAACAGGAAGCCAATACAGAGACTCCTGGTGGGAGGGTGTGGTGGAAAGACAAGTGGACTAATAGTTCTGTTTTTTAGGACATGATGATCCAATTTATACAGAGTCCCTTCTCCTCCCATAGCCTCATGTCTCCAAATGCTTCAGTTCTTTGTCACCCTTCTTCCAACATTCATCTCACATTTACAGACCACCTGCTAAGAGGCACGGATCCTCCTCTCCGGAACTCAGGAAGTAACAGCCTCTCGTGCTTGTCTCAGGCCCGTGAGGGCCACTTTTCCCAGCCTGTTTCTGTTTGGATCCATGTTGGCTACAGTCCATTTTGTTTGTTATTTTGCTCTTCAGCTAGATCCCTTTGGGGCTCCAGAATGTTGTTTTGTAAATTAATGCCATTTATGACCAGAGGGGCCATCTAGGGGCTGGAATGTTTCAGCAGGTGCCATTTCTCTCTGGACAAATGTCTGGAGGCGTGCGGGGTGGTCATGCAGGCCACCTCCCTGAGGCAACTCTACTAGCAAAGTCCCTCAGCTGGCCAGCTGTGCACACCTCAGCACGGTGGACATGGTGAGGCTCACTGCTTCACATTCCCTGTGAACACGTTACTTTAGAGTCAAGAGCACTGGACAGAGAGCCACAGCAGCGGGGTTTCTGCCTGCCAAGTGTGGACCTGATCTACAGCTTTGTATCTGTTAATCTCTGACTTCTCTATATGGGTTTAGGGGGATGGTGGTTTTTAAAGTTCAGTGGGCATCAGCATTCTCTCAGACCTTGTGAGAGCGGAGGTTCTCGGACCTGCTGAGTCAGTAGCTCATGGAATTGGGGGTGGGGTAGGAATCTACGTTTTTAGTAGGCATTGAAGAGTGGTTCTGATTGCAAGTAAACTTCAGTTTGGGAAACATGGCTGTCAAAAGTGGTCACCACTAATGGGTCCTTTGGTTCATTCCTCCCTTTAAGGGCTGGTACCTCAGGAGCCTTGAAGCCACACTGCCAGATGGGGGTTCTGGAGGCAGGACCCCTCAGGGGAAGCCCTGACACTTCACGTGGTGCCCGGGCCCAGTGGGCGTACTCAGTAGTGCTGGCCAAATGATCGAAGGGCCGAGCAACTTGGACAGAGGGGGAAGGGAATTGGGTAAACTGTTCATGACTAGTTGTGCCACTAGAATGCAAATTCCAGAAAAGTAAGGGGCATATTCTTAATTAATCCCTGGGCCTGATACATACTGGAAATGCTGAATGAAGTAATGACACCTACTTCTCTGTCTCCCTTGGGTGAGAGAGAAGGTCTGAAAACCCATTCAGGTAGACCTACCTTATCTGTAGAAATGCCCTGTTTCCCCAAATATCTGATTCAAACTGGCTCTGATAGGATCAATATTATATGATTAAAAACCAAAGTCAGGTTAGAACTTCAAGGTATTTGTGATGTGTCACATACCCAGTGGCATGGCAAAACTTATTGACTCATCTAATAAAGTGAGTCACACAATTTCTATTGTAGTGAGAAAGGATGGGATAGTTTATGTATCTTTTTTCACCTTAAATATCAGGGCCAGAACAGCTAGACAATTAAGAAAACTTACTAAGTAACAAACCTTATTAAAAACAAAGAAACAGCAAATTAAATTGATAATGGAAAATCATTTTACACCCACCAGATGGGCAAAAGTTTTAAAAGTCTGACAATAGCAAGTGTTGACAAGGATGCATGTAGTACTATAAAAACTCTAGTGGACTGATTGCTAGAGAAAAAGAGTGGGCATCCTCAAACAAAGTGTAAATGTGCCTGCATGCTTGATGACTCAGCAATTGCACAGGTAGGAGTTAACTCTTGTCTATGTACAACAAGATACATATGAGAGAATGCTCACAGTAGCATTGTTTCTATGGGAAAACCGTAAAACAAGCAACCCGAATGTACCTCAATGGTGGAAAAATAAACTATTAAGTAGCTATAATGGCAAACTCTATAGCAGTGAAAATGAATAAACTATAGTTGTATATCAACATAGATGAAATTCAATGATATAGATTGAAAGAGCCAACTTATAGAAGAATATATACATTATGATTCCATTTATTTATTTAGTTAGTTATTTCCTCACTTGAGAACTTTTTTTTTCATTGCTTTTAGAGAGATAAAAAGGGAAAGAGGAAGGGATAGAAAGACTCATGGATGCGAGAGAGGAACATTGATTGTTTGCCTCCCGTACATACCTGGACTGGGGATGGTACATGTACAGACAGTAATCAAACACACAACCTATGTCCCCTGACTGGGAATCAAACCCACAACCTTTTGCTTGTGGGATGATGCTCCAACCAACTGAGCCATGCTGGCCAGGGCTTCCCCTTTTTATTTAAAGGTTAATAACAGAAGAAAAAGAGCGGGTTGTAAAATCTGAGCAAAATTTGGTTTTATAATCTTTGTGGATTCTTTTCCTGAAATTCTCTTCCCCTAATGTAAGAAATTCTCATTCTTTCATCAAGATAAAACTTAATTCACTTCCTCTTTAATGCCTTCCTCAGTGACTCTGTGTGGAGTTACTGCTCCCCCAATTCTTGACACATCTTTCCTTTGCAGACACATGATAGTGCTGTGTCACAGCACTTGTCACACCATGTTGTAGATACTGGCGATGTGTCCCAGCCAGTTGTGCACTAACTGCCTCTCCACGGGAAAAACAAAGAATAGAGATCTGTCTATCTATCTATCTGCACTTAAGCTTATTATAAATTTTACTGTTATAAAGAATGTATAGCTCATAATTTCTAAATAATAATAAAATACACAATCTCCTTATGTGAATTCTATGTAGCCAAATGATTCACATGAAATATTTTTACTTTCAGCAAAAGCTTGAACTCATGGCCAGTCTTACATCAGTAAATAAGAAAAAGTGAAACAAAGACATATTGGAACTTCATTTGTTTATCAATAATTTTGCCAAAATGAATAATAGCTTTCAAGTAGTGGTAGAATATTTTCTCAATTTTCTGTGCCATTTACAATGTAGTAGCTTCAGACACAATGCACTTTGAGTTTTTACCTGCATTGTTAACGTTTTTTCTATCACTTAAGTCTGACAGTTAACAAAACAATAAGCTAAACACTGATTTGTAGTGTTTGTCGATTTCCCTACATTTTTCTACCATGGAAAATTCAGGGTTTGATGTGACATCATTAAATGAGGAGTTGGAAGAAGATGCACATAGCACAGCGTTACATAGTTTTTGTACCACACATGTAAGTAATCCCAAGAACATAGATAATAGTAAAATGTCATAAATAGTAAAATGAAGTGTTAAGTAATAGGAAACAATGAATATTACTTTTGTTTGTAATATAACTTGCTCAACTGTAAGTTAATATAATTTTTAAATTAATAGCTGTTGTCAACGGCTCTTAAAATTTCTGAAAATGCAGCGACTGACATTTGTACAGTGTTAGTCTGTGTGAGTCAGCTCCAACACAGGTCTCTGCATGTCTCCTGACTGAAATGTAGCTCCTTTGCAGTAGGACACATCTTACTAGTTTTCTCTCCCAGTGACTATCATCGTCCACAGAATATAAAAGGCATTTAATAAAGGTTTGTTGAATAAATGAATAAATGCATACATTGCAGGGCATCTTTGCAAAAGTTCTGGGAGAGTAAGTGGCCTGGTAGTGGCTCTAAGCCTTCTAGGCCTCCTTCAGGGTCTCGGTCTCTCCTATGCTTAGGATCAGTTCTCCTACGCTCACACCCAGACAGCAGTAAGGTGTACACCTGACTTACATGGCAGGGAGAAGGGCTGCAACTGACAACCAGAGAGTAAAGGAAGTGCCTAGGGCCCTTTACCTAAAAGAAAAGTTCGTAAGACATACGTTCAAAGGCAGGCCAAGTGCTGTGTGCTCGAGTGTGTGTGTGTGTGTGTGTGTGTGTGTGTGTGTGTGTGTGAGTGAGAGAGAGGGGGGCAGTGGGGGGGTCATTTGAATTTTCTCATGTGACTTTGAAACACATCATAGTAGGCTTTCCCCCTACTGATTTACCTTGCTTGTGATCAAACTGCCTGTTTGACTTCACTGAGGATTAATACAGGTGTGCTTACCATCAGTACACTGTACAAGAATTAAAGGAAATAGTTTGTTCCTATCAGAAACCAATCTGCAATTAAATGTTACATTTCGGATATTTTGTCTATTTCGGATATTTTGTTCCTAACCAGGAACAAAACAGATAGCTGAATGCATCCTTGGTTCTTGCAATGCACTCCAAACACAAACCAGCCTACAGGTGTTGCTTCATGAGCTCCCACTGCTGTCAGAGTAAAGTCTCACCACAGTCTGACTGCTGCCTGCCATGCGCGTAGCCCCATAGATTTCCACCTCCCTGCTCTTCCTAGTCCTCTGACACCCTAGGCTCTTCCTCTCCTCAAAGTCTTTCACAGTCCCTGTTGTCTAAATCGTCTTCTGGCTCCTTAAAAGGATGACTCCTTTTCATTCTCCAGGTCTCAGCTCAGATGACACCATCTCAGAGAACCCCTTGCTGACCTAAGTCATCCCCCCTCATTTATTTTGCCCACCACCCTATTTATTTCCTTCATCACACTTATAACCAGCTTTAATTATTTTGTTTACCTGATTATTGCTGGCTCCCCCATTAATGTGAGTTCATTCTGGTTAAGGACCTTGTCTGTTCTGACACACCACTCTCGCTTCATCCTTCAGCATATTTGTAGAATGGATGAACAAAAATGCAAAACAGGATTCCTCAAGACAGGAGGTCCCAAGCTTCACCATGTAAAGGAATCAGCTGGAAGGCTTTTAAAATCAAGACTGTTCAGTCTTCACTCCCAGAGTTCCTGATCCTGAATGTCTGGGCAGAAGCTTTTGTAATAACTTCCCCGATGCGGCTAATGCTGTTGGTCCAGGGACCATAGTTTGAGGGACACTGCTCAAGATCTGTACTCCATTAGAGCACATTGTTGGCCAGTCACAGGGAGGAAGCTGGTAGGGGGCTCAAGTTGCGCAAGAGCAGAAGTCAAGGTGATTGACCTCAAAGGTGCTGTGGATAAGGTAAGGGCTCTAGGACCATGGTCAGATCTCTTTCTGTTCGGTGATGTGGGGCTCCTGAGATAAAAGACAGCGCTTTCAATGAGGAAACCATGGTAGACAAACAGGTCTTTCCTTCTTCAGCTGCCAGAATAAGCAGAGCTGAATAGTGGTTCTCAGGCCCCCAAACTGAACATCCATTCCATTCGTGAACTGTGGTGGTGGCCTGTATTCTAAATCAATTCTGGCTTTAGCAATGCCCAAAGATCTAAACCAGAGGTTAAAAAGTGGGTAAAGGAGAAATTACCATCTTCATCCAGGGATAGTTTTTCCCACTGTGTATTCTGAAGAATATTTGTTCTGTAGAGTCACACCGTGACAAAGGAGTCTCATAGTCAAATGAAATGAGAGGATGCTGAAAGAAGCCACATCCCCTTTTGGGATACTCGCAGTACACATCTGAGAAGTCTTGTAGTCAAGAAATCAGTTTAAGATTAAGCTCAGTCTTTGGTAGTAGAAGCAAATGGCATCTCTGCTTATAACACATACTCTGTGGCACAGTTTTAGAAAAGCACTGCCTTTGGATACCTTCTCTCTTCAAAGGGAGAAATTTTTTTCTGGGATGGAAACTTTATGTGGGCATATAAGAATAATCTGATTCATACTAGGCAGCCTCGGGCCTCAAACCCCAGAAAGGCAGGAGAGGAAGTATCCAAACCCTTCCAGTTCTCTTCCCTTCCAGGTGTGAAGCTGCCTGGAGGTATGAGCTTAGTTGCTGCCAGGGCTGAGTATGGGGGCTGCTCTTTAATGGGGCAGTTAGGGTGGGAGGAAGAGGAGGAGGAAGCTCTGGGAATAGGTGATAGGCAGCCAGGAAAAGTGCTGGCCTAGGGAACAACAAGTGGAATTTTCCTCTGAAAATCCTTTTGAACTAAGTGGATTTGAATGTTGCACCCTGGTTGCCTAGATCCCATGGCTAAGTGATTAGGTCTTCATTTTCCAGTAATGATTAACATTGCTGCAGTCACTGCAGTTTGGAGACGATTTGTGTCACTGTGGTGATGGAAACAAGGGGGAAGCCCTTTGGCAAAACCTGCTTTGCACTTTTGACTGCTGGTGGAAGAAGAGGAACCCTAAAATATACCTGTATTGGGGAGGATTGTTCTGCCTTCAATCACTTCTCAGTGTCTTATTTTTTTAGATTTTATTTGTTTATTTTTAGAGGGAAGGGAAGGGAGGGAGAAAGAGGAGGAGAGAAACATGGCTGTGAGAGAGAAACATCCATCGGTTGCCTCTTGCACGCCACCAACTGGGAACCTGGCCCAGAACCCAGGCATGTGCCCTGACTGGGAATTGAACCTTAGCAACCTTTAGGTTCGCAGGCTGACACTCAATCCACTGACCTGCACCAGCCAGGGCTCAGTGTCTCCTTATAATCATTTAACAAAACACCCATTTGGGGCTAATGGACGATGTTTTCATTAGCCATTCTAGTGAAACTTCAGAAATGGTGCTTTTTTAAAATGAGAAAGCAGAGGCCAAGAGTCCCAGATCTTTTCAGGGCAGCAGCAGGGAAACTGTGGTCTCTCAAATCCGAACCTGTTGGAGGCCTCTGATGCCTCCTGGCACGCTGTCTGGATCCCACATTTCACTTTGAATAAACAAGTTGGCTCTGATAACCAGGTGAGGTTAAAAAGTCATAGCCCTGGTATGGAATGCCCTTTTTACAAGCACTGCACACCCCCAGCAACCAACCAGCTCCAAAAAGCATGGCTTTGATTTTTTATTTTGTTTCCAAAAGCTTTGCTCTCTTCCCCCTCCCTCCCTGTTTCTTTCCTTCCTTCCTCCTTTCCTTTCTCTCAATGAAAAAGGAAAGGATAACAAAATATTGCTCGTTTGAGAGAGGTAACAATAGAAAACCATCAGACTGCATCTGGGAATAAAAGGAGAGCTTTCTTTTCTATGACACAGTACCTGTCACAGAATGTCAAAACAAGGGGGAACCGCAGGGATTTTCCTGACACACCCACTCAAGGACAATGGTGGCCTGAAGGCTAAACTCTTGCACAGGACTCTTAATCACAGCCCTGCCTGCTTCTACTATTCCAGGCTGGATGTGGGAACAGTCATTTCACAAGTGTTAAGTAATCTCACAAGTCCCGCTGGAGCTCTCTCTGAAGCAAGGCATGACACGATCGTTTTTGCAACCTCTCAATTAGAGTATCTTCTGGGCTGCACTCAGGACTAAGGTAGCTTGGGTATAGTTGTGGGCTGAGTGGGGACAAGCTGACCAGCCTGGAAAGAATGTCTGCTTGTCCTAAAACTAAAGGTATTGAAAACATGCTTGATGCCTTCTTGGTACTCAGTCAAAATTAGTTTGCCAAAACTAGAGTGTCTGAGGTTTTGGTGATGGAGGAAGAGGGAACTGAGCAAGGTGTGGAATACTTTAGGCTCAGTGAAACCTGCCAGGACTTTTGAAGCCTCTGTGGAGCAGCATTTTTCACAAGGTGATGATGGCCAAGATCACATTCTGGGCCTCAGTCACGCTGTGAAAAGTTGTCTCCTACAAAGGATGCAAATTGGGCTTGTTGCTGAAACAAAAACTACTCAGGCCATTCCCCTTTCAAAGGGCATTTCCCTGTTCATAGCTTAGTGTCACTGGGTGCTGTGGAGCCAGTGATGCAGAGCATGGCAATGTCTGTTCTAGACAATTTTTCCTTATCTTTGTGACAGAGAAATGTTCTATTATACGGACTTTTTAATGATTGGCAATGTTATTAAGTATCAATGATTTATTTGTTAACCACATTCTTAAAATTAATATGTAATGATAGGAACTGTTGATTATACCTGGGACTACAGTAATAAAATCTTCAGCCCTGGCTGAGTGGCTCAGTTGGTTTGAGTGTAGTCCCATATACCAAAAGGTTGTGGGTTCGACTCCAGGTCAAGGCACATAGCTAGGTTGTAAATTCAATCCCCAGTTGGGGTGTGTGTTTCTCTCTCATCCATGTTTCTCTCTTTTTCTCTTCCTTCCTCTCTCTCTAAAATCAATAAGCATATCCTCGGGTAAGAATTTAAAAAATAATCTTTAATGTAGAGTATAGAGATAAAGTGATGGAGAGGGCAGGGAGGATAAAAGCAAGAAAAGGGAAGGGAACATAGAGACACAGAGTTCTGCTGTTATTGTTGGGATCTCTAAAATCCTGGCAAAGTCCTCACCTAATCATGTATGTTGTTAATCAATGAATAAGAGTTTAAAAGCATGGGGAAGTACATTTTTTAGAGTAGGGGTAAGAATATGTGTTTAGGGACTCGAAGTGAATTCCTGTGACTGAAATTTTTCACACTGGACAGAATACAACTTGATGAGTTTCTTAGTTACAGCCACAAACAGAAGCAGCCGTCAGGACCCCCAGATTTCTAAGCACGAAAACATCACCAAATGCTAGGACTAAGGGGACTTTGGAGGTTGTCTAGTCCTTTCTCCTGCCTTTTTGCTCTCAGACAAGTAAATTGGAAAGGAGGAAGCTCCTGCCTCTGATTTTGTTCTAAGCATCCTGAAATGAGGACAATGTCCTGGCCGCCAAGATGTTATCAATCTATTCTAGTGTTTAGTTTTAAAGGAAGCCATTGCATGGATAAGAGTGATTCATTTTATTGACCCATGGTACTGTGTCTGACACAGTGCTGAGCACCTCCTTTAAGACTTTATTTATTTAGCAAATTCTACAGTATTTCCTAGTCATATGGCAGCAAGTTACTTTCTCTGTCTCAGTTGCCTTTATTATTTGTATCTATTTATATTTTTTCTTTTTTAAATTACAGTTGACATAATATTATATTAATCAGGTTGATCACTTTGTAAGTTAATAAATGTCTAATCATTGGGTTGTACACCTGAAACTAGCATAAATCTCAATTTTCTTACACACAAAATTGATAACAAATGGAAAGGACTGCCAGGTAAGTGCTCTTTCCGAGCTTCTTTGTATTAAAGAGCTGGCCAGAAGAAAAACATCTCAAGGCAACCAGTATTGTGTTCCAAAGCATTATAAGAAATTGTCAGGAATTTTATACTTAAGATCTTATCTGTGGCAAAGGTAAGCCTAGAATGAATAGAGTTTGAAGGCAATCTGACTTGGTGCCTCCCTTCCAGGCAATACTGTGAAAAGATCATCTGAGAGCTGAATATCTGGTATACCTTCAGAGGCAGATTCCACCACCACCCATATTCCTGATATGTATCTTATAATCCTTTTATAGTTCAGAGTTCTTCCCGATGTCTTGCTTAGAGTGTCTTTTGTTTTAGCATAAATTGTCCTCTCTTTTCTAGTCACTGAGCACCGCTGTGAGACAGACTACACACATGAACTGCATAGCCACATCCAGTTGCATTTAAAGTTCTGCCAGCTGCTTCCCTGACCTGGCCAAGTTATCTATTGTATTGAGAATATTATGGAACAGTGGGAATGGGAAGAGCTAGACCTCTTGATTCACATGAGAAAACCGAGGACTGGAGAAGGCTGATACCTGGCTATGATACTACAGCAAGGAGGGGTCAAGAACTGGGTTTCAACTCAAATTTTCGGAGTCACAAATGTAGAATTATTTTTCCTGTTCACTTTCAGTGAGGGTATCCTCTTACTGGGCATGTGTCCAGAAAAGAATTCCTCAGGCATCTCCAAGGGCCAGCATCAAACATCTTAGCTTGGGAGTCAGAAGACCTAGTCCCAACCCTGGTCTTCCACATTACTCCCCCGGAGACTGCAAAGACAGTAAAGATATCATGTGCTGTTGAGGGATACCAAGTATCACAGGTGAGACAGGAATACCCCTTGGATATTTGTATTTTTTTTTAAATGGAGAGAAGTGTTTTCACCTGATCTTTAAAAGGGGGTCCAGGACCTTAAAAAAAAAAAAAGGCTAAGTAATTCATTCATTCAGCAACTACTTTTTAAGTACTTATTGTGTGTGAGGTACTCTACTAGGCCCAGAGACTATAATAGAAATAAAATAGACATGATCCCTACCTTCATAACACTTAGAGAGAAGGACTAATGATAAACAAATAATAATGTGCAATAACACCTATGACAGACTAAAAGAAAAATGAACAGGTGAAAAGCTACCTCTCTAACTAGATTTTTCATTTCTTTCTGAACTTAATATTTGACCTTTCCTCTCCTGAAAAAGTCAAACTCCTCTAGAAACAGATTCAGTTTAACTTCTCAGCTGTAATTTTAAGGTATGTAGTTAAGTTGCTAAAATCCTCTGACCACTCCCCTCCCCCAATTTAAATTGGGCTGTTTGCACAGCCAAGCTGATTAGGTTAACCCTTCCAGCCTCTCAGGCAGGCAAGATGATTCCAGATTTCTAGAAATACAAGGCAAGTCTGTCTGGCCAGGATCAACAGCATACTTTCACCTTTCGGAATCTCCCTGCCACTTCCCACTGCTGCTTGTGTAAGACTGGCTGGTCTGAAAACCCAGACAGACAAACCACCAAGAGAGCTGGTGAATTTGTTAAATTTGTAAATTCTCATAATGAGGACATTGTTCAGAATTTTATCTCAGATCGGGTTTTTGTTCTTGCCGAGTAAACTTTTCATATGTGCACATCTATTGTTTAAAAATGCATGTGGTTTATATACCCCCATTTCTAATCCTTAACAAACTCACAGAACAATGAGACATTGTACAACCAGAATTGTTTCTATTTCTAAATTGGCGTTGTCCTAAACTTACCTTGGGGGTAGGCAGTACAAAGAAGGGGTGACCTATTGAAAGTCTTACAACTCGATGGCAAAGCTGAAATTTGACTCTAGGACACCTGATTGCTGGGCCTCTGCTCTCTAGGCACCAGATTAGATCCAATGGCCTCACTCACATTACACACGCCTGTGCTCACAATGTTATCAGAATACCAGAGGGTCAGCTGATTAGAATTTTCAGTCCTTACTAATTCTAGAAAAAGTGTCACACAAATAGCTGAAAGGCCAGTTCTGATTTAGAGAAAACCAGACTGGCAATTAAAAGTGAGTGCATGGTTATAATACTTTGAAGTGACAACACAAACATAAGTAAATGAAATTTAAAAAAAGATTTTGTTGAAGGCACAGATATCACTTGTAGGGTAAATAATGAAAGGTTAAAGATGATATATGATTAAGGTACCAGGTCAGTATCTGAAGTTCTGTTGATTGTTCAAAGGGGGTCTGAATTGGTTTGAACTCAGTTGATGCTTTCTCTTTTCCATTACCTTGCTTCCTCCCTCCATCCACCCCTCCATCTCTCCCTTCCATCCATTCATATCTTGGGTCTGGTAGGGAGGTTACATCTCCTTTCCCTGAGAGTCTCTTTAGGAATACACTTCAGGTCATGGCATTCTAGCGTTAGAAATGAGTTAGTTCTGCCCTGGCTGGTATGGTTCAGTGAAGTGGGTGGTGGCCTTCTGACGGAGAGGTTGCCGGTTCATTGCCCAGTCAGGGCACCTGCCTGGGTTGTGGACCAGGTCCCCAGTTGGGGGCATGGCGGATGCAACCAATCAACAGACTAGAGGCAACCAATCGATGTTTTTCTCCCTCTCTTTCTCCCTCCTTACCCTTCTCTCTAAACATAAATGAATAAAATAAAATAAAATAAAATAAAATAAAATAAAATAAAATAGTTAGCTTTTGGAGTCTCATTCCCCCAGCAAGGGCATGAGAAAGTGTCAGAGAAGGAAATGGCCTGAACTGAAGAGAAAGTCAGACTTTTTTCCCTTAGAGCTGCTATTTCTGGACAGCCAGGCCCCAGTATCTATGCCCACTGCTGAGAAGGTTTCATGCACAGATGGAACTACATTAGGTATTGTATCTGCACCTCTCTTAAGCCCACACAGCATTGGTCCCTTGGCTGGGGACAGCAGGGAGGGTGCTGTCTTGCATTAGGAGAGACTGAATGTCAAACTGAATAGGGGACTCTTCCTTCACAGTTATTGTGACTCAGCCAGTTCCAGGATTTAAGCTCAGGCCTGTTAAATCAGCTCCAGATTTAATTCTTCTGGGAAATGCGATCTGTTGGGGATACTTATTTCCAAACAGAAATGTTACTAATTTTATTTTGGTGTAGTTGCTTTGTGGCATGTCTCCTATCACCCTTGGCACAGGGAGAAAGGGCAGTGGTCAGACATTTGCTATCACCTAATTCACTCTCATTTTTTATGTTCTGCTTGTTGCCTGAGACCACTGTCACACCTCTCACTCTCTTGACCCCACACATACACGACCAAACCCTCTCCTGGTTTTCAGGTTGTGACACGATTGAAATGCTTATGTGAATTTTCATATACAGTCTAGTCTTTGTATGCAGTGTGCTAAGGCTCAACATTTGCCTTGAGTCAATAAGGAAGTGCTGTTAGAAAAGTCATTTGTTAGGATCTTATTTATGTCTTAAACTAGACCAGCACCTTTTGTTATTACTGTTGTATGTGTGCACTTTAATGTGCTGCACATTAGCTTGCCTTCGTGACTTTTACTTTCGAATGCATTTTTGGTAGACACCCCTAGAATAGATTGCTACCCTTTCTTTAATCAGTAAGACACATGCATGTGCCATTTTAGGCTGGCTCACTTGTTCATTGCCGTGAGTGATTTGATCAGGGCTACCTTCCCAAAGCTTCTTTGGCCCCACTGCATAGGCACACTCTACTCAGGAATAGAGTCCTGGCTTGGGAGCTGGCAAATTCCTTACGTATTTCAGGAGTGCATGTCCACAGGCAGACAGATAGAATGGACACATCTGCTGGCTTAAAACTCCAGGGACAAGTTCTTAACCAATGCTCAGAGAGCTGATTTACTGGCTAAAGTCTCAGAGACATTAAACATCCTTGGGATATATGTTATTGAATTTGAGAGTAGATGTAGGGAAGGGGGAAGGAACCCATGTGCTTAAGTCAAAATTGTGGATGACATTCTTGACTTTTTTTTCTCCTTCACACCCCTATTAGCAAGTCCATCAGTCCCACCTTCAAAGCATCTTTGGAAGTCACCTGTTTGCCTTTACTCTCATCACCCTAGACAAGCCTGTGCCATCCCTCACTTAGTCAGCTTAATTACCTCCTCCAACTACTTTTTGTACATCTTTTCTTCCTATTTTCTGATTCATTCTCTATGCGGGAGATAGATGAATCTTTTATAATTGCCAATTACATTACATCCCATTTATGCTTAAATCCCTTCACCAGCTCTCCCTCATTTCTAGAATTACATTGAACTCTCTTCCAAGGCCTACAGGCTCCATGTGCTGTGCTTTCTGCTAGCCTTGTCAATGTCTTCTCATTTCACACCCCCTCCATGGTCATTGTCCTCCAGCCTCAGAGGAGGTTGCTTGGAAGTCTCCATCCCACTTCTTCACCTGGCTTGTCCATTTTCGTTTGCAGGTACCCACTCAAATGCTCCTTTCTGTGAGATGCCCCAGATGATTTCCTGTTCTTCATTTCCTTGTTCAAATTAGGAGGGATACAAAGCAAAACTCAACACCACTGTCACCAACATCAACAAAAGTGCTCCGAGCCATCCAGCTGCCTATAGGGAGCCACGGAAGAACGGCTGTGATTAGGGAGAGAGTGGGTAAGCCGGGATGGTAGCAGTTTCAGCAGCCAGAGATCTTGCCCCAGGCAGGAGGTGACGTATACAACTTTACCAGAACCACCTTGACACAAGCAATAAGTCACATAAACAAGGCAGAAGGTCGTGGGAACCTGATCTCAGTCAGTGCTAGTAAGACAGGATTATAACAAGCTAGGAAAATTCCTTGGCCAGTGGAATAGGGAAACTGAGACAGACAGTTGAACCCAATGGCCAAGCAATTCACAGCCAGGGGCAGATGGTCACCAGGGGCAGATGGTCACCAGGGGAAGGAGTGTCTGGCAGGGGGCAAAATTGGGAAAAAGAGGACCTCACCCCCAGGATAATCTTTCATTCTCTGGCCTTTCCTCCCTGGAGATAACATCAAGGCCTCGGTTGTGTTTCAGCTCCAGGCCCAGAAAAGCAGCAAAACCAGGTGGGCAAAGCCAGGATCAGTGTCAATGACTAACATGGCCCCTTGCCCTAGCACTGACCAATCAGTAGAGATCATGACTCTGAAAGAGCACACCTGGAGAACTGATGATTACTCTACTGAAAACCTTCCCTGAGACCTCCCCTAAGATTCCTGACGGCAAGAAAGAGATAAAAAGACTTTAAGACAAAGGACCCAGCAGCTCTCCCTCTGGGGAGCAGCCCACGCCATTCCCTTTCCCCTTTTCTTCTCCCTCTTTCTTCCCCATAGGCATGTGTCTCATGTCTCCTGTTAAGGCAATGAGTAGCTGGCCCTTGTCCTGGGCTAATCCTCTGAGACTATCCCCAAGGGCCCCTTCTCTGACTTCCCAGTATTCTAAGGCAGCCAACCCTAGGCTCTCCTGTTGCTTCTTCTATGCTAAGTTCTTCCTTGTTTTACTGTCCCAACTTTAATAAGTATATCCTCATAGGCACCTGGACTCATGTTGTGAAATCTCTCCTACACAAAGTCAAGAGCCCACACACTGCAGCTGGCCCTCGGCAGACTCACTCAGGGCCAGGCTGTGTCTGGTAACACTGTGTGAGATGCTTCTATGTCACTGGAGCCAAGGAGCTATGGGAAAGTCTTCTCACTCACCTGAAAAACACATGTTTTTGCTTATGTGGTGAGAAAAAATGCAGAATTTGGAGGGCCAAAGTGGGGGAGAGTGAAGGAAATAACTGTAGGGATTGGGAAAGCCGTAATGATTTTTTTTTCCTGGAGACAGAAGAGGATTAAAACTTCAAGTTAGGGAAAAGTGAAAACTCTTAGTGAACTCATTAACTGGGTTTATCTGATTAATTCTGGGGAGATTGGGTCACAATTCAATCCAACAAAACACACGCATACACATTTCTTAGGTGTGCATGTTAAAACTGCTGTCAAGCATTAGTATCTAAAGGACAGATGTTGACCAATTGCCATTTCCACAAGTCCCTGCCTGGTGAGTGTGGAGATGGGCGATTCCCCCTCATTGGAATCCTCCATCACACTTCTATGCCTACTCTTTCTTTCCCCTCTGCTTCCTCCTTGGACATCTACCCACTTAGAACCCAACACTGAGGGTGGCTCAATGGTCAAACCACAGTAATAGTATACTGAGGGTGGGGGTGGCTTGGGGCTAGGCATTCTCAGAAGTCTCTCTATACTTCTGAGTGTCTCCTCCAAATGAAGTGTCTTCCAAGCTTTTCTCCTCCACCCCCACCCAGCCTCACCCTCAACTTCCTCCCTGACCTCACAAACGAGTTCCCTCAGCAAGAACTGGGGTGTGACCATCACCCCCTGTAGCGGGAGCTACAGGCCCTGGAGAAACAAGCTCAGATTGTTCAAGAGTGATAGAATTAAGTTGGGGGTGGGGATGGGAGCTAGAGGTTGGTTGAGGGAGATAAGAGAAACACAAAAGGGATTTTAAAATATCTGGCAATGAAAAGGCGAGGTTGGAGCTGGATGGAGAAGGTGGGGTGTCCCTGAGCTGACTTGAACTTTGCCTCTTCTCCCTGGTTTTCTCCCAGCCCTTCTTTTCCCACCCTCAGAAGTTCTGGGAAATCTGCCAGCTCCTGGACAGAGTAGTTTCAATTCTTTATTAGAAATCCCCTTCTTGGCTCCTTTACTTCGTTCCCTCCTACTCCTCATCTCCTCCCTTTCTCATTTTGCTAATGAATCTTATTGGAGCAAGCTCTGGAGGTGGGCTGGTGGTGCAGCTGTGGATTCATTGGCAGCCTCTAAACCTGCCTCTGAGCTTGGTTCCTACAGACCTATGTGCCTGAGCTACCTCCACTGTGTGGATTTCAACACCCTCTTGCCCTCAGATAAAAGTAATGGCCTTCCCTAGACACAGTACTGGACAGCAGGGAAGAGGACCAGGCCATTGGGTAGGAAGATCTACGGGCCTTTGTCCTCAGATCACTCAGCTTTCATTTGGGCTTCTTGATGAGGCAGAGGTGGAGGCAGGGCAAGGCAATCTACATTTGAAAAACAAAAAATTTACCATTACTAGAGTCACATTTGCTCATGGTAACAAAGTTGGACAGCACAGCCTCAGCCAGTGTGGCTCAGTGGGTCGGGCATTGCCCCACAAACTGAAAGGCTGCTGGTTTGATTCCTAGTCAGGGCACATGCCTGGGTTGCAGGTTCTGTCCCCCAGTCCAGGCACCCACAGAAGGCAGCCAATCGATGTTTCTCTCTCACATGGATGGTTCCCTCCCTCTCTTTCTTCCTTCCTCTCCTCTCTCAAAATAAAATATAATAAATTTTTTTTAACAAGTTGGACAACACAGAAAAAAGAAAGATTGCCCAAAATTCCACAACCTGGGAAAACTTCTGGTATTTTGATGTATTTGGTTTTTTTCTCTGTTCAATGCCTATCTTTGTCTCGGTGTGCAATGCATGGTACCTACTGTCTGATAGCCTGCTCCCCACCACCCCCACCCACTCCCACTATTGGCATTCTTTTTTGAGTATTTGCCCATTAAAAAGTCTTCCAAATCAATGGTCGGCATTTAATGATTAGATATTTACCTTCCAAGACTAAGACAGTGTTTTTCTCCAGGAATTAGTTTTGAAGTGGAAATGATGACATTGATGACCCCACTCGACACTATCCACACCCCACCCCTTCCTACCTCTGTCTGAAAGTTTATCAGGAAGGCAGGTGGACCAAACACCCTTCTCTATGAGGAGTAGGCTCTCCAGATGGGATTTGTGGGCTTAGGGTATAAGGTGGGTATGGGGGGATTGTTTATAACTGCTCATTCCCCCTCTTGCAGCTCCTGTGACCAGACAACTTCCTTGAGAATGGAGTTTGAACCAGTTACCTGACAGCTGGGAGCAGGGCTCAGAGCTATGTGGGTGTATGTTTTGATGCTCAGGCAAGAAAAATGATTCAACATGAACTCTGCCTAAATAAAGCTGGCTCAGACAAGGGAGTTTTATCTGTTTTCCTGGGAGTGCCGACATGATTCTCCCACATCATGCTTTTCTTTCTGTTTCCTGGGTTGCCCTTAGTCTGGCATGTGTTCTAGGACAAAAATGCCCTGTCTATAGAGGTAGTGGCCCGCACAGCCCAAAGACCACTGTCAGAGCCTATGTGTCTAGCCCCTCAAAGGCACAGTTTTTTTTATAATCTTTTGGGTTCTTTGGGGATAGCACAAGGTAGGAGAGTGGAGAGTAGGTGGGAAGGACAGCCAACAGCAGTTTGGAGACCACCTCGAAGAAATCTGACACAAGCTGCAAGGGCGAGTTCTCCCAAAAGGCTTTGGAGGCCAACTTTCTCAGCTTCAAGGGTCAGGAGATGGACTTTGCAGGGACTGAGACCACTGGGAGTAAGAAAGAAGTGAGAGGAAAACTGAGGGTAAAGGAGAAGGAGTAGAAGCAGGGCTTGATGGCCCAAAAGGCTATCATGCTTGAACACCTAGAAAACAAGGGAATCACAGTGGGGGAGGAAAAATAATTTCCTTCTACCTTTTTAAGTTCTTCTGGTTGGTCTAATCAATTGACATGAGGTGGATTAACAGGAGAAAGTAACCAAATTTATAGCATATGTACATATGGTGATGAGAAAAGGGGACCCAAGGACAAATAGGGCTATTGAACTAATATGCCATTCTACATGAAGGAGAGGGAGACAGGGGGTCTGGGACTTCAAAGGGAAAGTAGTTAATTTGCAGGTTAGGTTAACAGTCTGAGATAACAAGCCCAGAGCTATCCCAAGGCTGCCCATGATTGATGAATGAATGAACATCCAGACAGTGCATGCTGCATGTGAAATGCTGGTGGCCACAGAACTAGGTGAAGTCACTGAGGGCTGGGAGAGGGGCTGGGAAAGGTGTCAGGGAGCAGGAGAAATGTGAACCAGACCTTGAACCTGGTTAGCTTTTGGAGAAGCAGAGAGGAAAAGAAGAATTGTGCTAAGTGGTTAAAAAAAAAAAATTCATGAAGCAAGGTGAGCTTAGGGGGAAGGTGGGTTTGAACATAGAGGAAGGGTCCTGGGAGGTAAGGCGGAGAGGCAGGTCGAAGCCAGATTATGGAAAGCACTGGAAAGCAGGCTAGGGACTTCAGTTTCCATTATGGGCAATGTCTTTTCTTCTCGGTGCTCTAGGCCACACTGACCTGTCCCCACCCATACCCTGCTTTTCTTCTAATACCACTTATTCTCTAGTATTTAAAATTTTCCTTGCGTTATTTTCTCTGTTGCGTATATGTGTCACACTGTGCCCTAATCAAGCTTATAAATTTCGTAGGACATGTTACATATATTTCCTAACTGGATATGACTCAGTGTAGTAGCACATCTTAGAAGCTGAGAGGTAAAGAAGGCTCGGGGAGACCCATGGAGAAGCTGGAGTCCTACTGTTGTGACAGCCAAAGTAAGTCCCACCACTGCGCAGCCACCATAACCAACACATTTGAAGTCTCTCTATGTTCATTTTAAAGCTGCTGGAGTCACCTTGAAGGTTTGGGTCTCGTTTGAGTAATTTCTCTATAGACCATATTTGATGTACTTCCTATCTGTGAATACAGGACCCTCACATATGAGTAGAGGGAACACTTTTCTGCTGGAGGGTCTTAAACCTTCCAGATTCTTTTGGGTTTTGCCTGGTCAAGTTCCTTGACTTTCCTGAAAAAAAGAAAAAGTCTCATCATTTAACAAGAGAACTGCTGTGTCCCCTTGACCCCCTTTTCCTCTGGAGATCCTCATCCTTTGGTATTCCCAGCTGCCCCTTTTCAGCTTAATCCCGAGTAGGAAATCAACTGGGAACTTAGAGAATCAGGTGACTAAGGGCAAAAAAAACAAGAACTGCAGAGCAAACACGACTTGCCTGGATGTTTGCTTTGGTTTAAAGAGTTACTGGCAGTAGTATACTCACCTTTTGTTTTGCTGGGAGTTTTATTTTCTTGGTAAATACCTGTTTTTGAGTAACAGTTTCTCCATGTGACCAATCAAAGAGATTCTTAAAATAGATCTGACTCTCTTCTCTGTAGATCAGCCAGGATAGTAACAGTGACCCTTGGACTATTGGTCCCATTCACATGCCAGGACAGTGGCCAACCAAGAGCATGTGGGCTTCTTACCTGCCCAGGGTGTAGTGGTTCATTCATCTCACTGCCTTTTGAACCATGGCTTTTGGTGGCCCTGATCACCACCACGTGGTAGAGTCCTCATGCAAGTGTCTGCTGCTGCAGACACTGCGAGAGACCCTCACAGTGGGGCATGGGCATAAACTGTCTCACAGACCTGGGGTTACTTTGATTCCACATATGCTTTTTAACCTGGTTTTTCATGGCAGCAAAGGAAGCTAAATTGGGGTGGAGGTGAATATGGGACTGGAAAGAGGCCATAGCTAGTAGTTTTAAGGAACTAGGGCAAAATCTCCCCTTCTCAACAGGAGCCTGCTCATGCTGTTTCGGGGGAGGGAGTGTCTGTAGCTGCTTCCTTGATTGAGCGGAGCCCTGAGGCTCAGCAGACGCTGGCTAGCCTCAGTGTATTTCTGCCTCCTTTGCACATACTTTCACTGCAGAGAGACCAGCACTTTACACACACCCCCACCCCCTTGTCACGGACTGATGCGCTCCTGTGCTGTGTCTCTCTCTGGTCTGTGTGCCCTAAGTACATGTTCCTCTTTTCTCCAAAGTCCTTCCCTTTTCTCTGTATCAGGTCAATCCTTCCCATCCTTCAAGGTCAACACAAGGTCCTTCTCCATGCAGCCTCCCCAGAATGTTGCTTTGTCTTTCTCACAATTTGGGCCTGGTTCTTGTCTCATGTTATTGGATCAGTGTTGTATGCCCAGAGAGTCTGTGAACTCCAGGATGGCAGAGACCATGTTGGATTCTTTTTGTGTTTTGCCCACGGTGCCTAAAATGCTCTTATTCCCTAGGTCCCTTATCTCTCCTTTGTCATTCACTTCTGAAACTCCCATAGCTGGTTGCACAGAGTTGGTGATTGATAAATGCTTGCTAATTGGTTGATTTATCTATAGTCTATATTAAGGAGAACTAAATAATCATAAGAATGTTAAAAGGCTCAGTGTGATCCATGAGCCTTACTGGGGATTCTTCAAAATGGGCATATCTAAACACATAACAGACTTCACCTGCATTTCTTTTTCATTTGGTTACTGACCAAGGGGGTCTGACTCTAGCCTCTTGTTTTAGCTAGAACAATTCAAATTAGCAAACATTAAATGAGCATCTTCTATGTGTGCTTCACTGTGCTGGTTCCTGGTAATGGGATCTGAGGCCCTACTCCTGGAGAAAAGAGTTGAGAAGGCCTTTATTAGTCACTTTATTATTTCATTCTTAGGCTTAATGGGAAGTGACCACAATCACTGAGTGCAACCACAGGCTGTTCAGGGCAAGGAAAAGTAGGGTGGGAGTTCTGAGGGGCCAGAAGCTAGAATGAAGGATTTCAGCTTCCAAGAGCACAAACTGGTTGATTCTCCAAGTAAATACCATGGCATGTCATGACTCAAATAACCAATTATGCAAGTGGCACAGCAGTCACCAGAACCAGAAGAGACCTCTAAGTGAGGGGAGCCAGCCCAAAACACTTTTTAGGGAGCAGCCAAACCTTTAACAGTCAGGGAACAAAGTCAGCAAAGGTTTCTGAGAAGAGCTAAACTTGTCCAGGTTGCCTGAGGTGCCTGAGGGCATGAACTTCAGGGAAAAAAGTAGCAATGAGGAATCACTTAGGTGCCAGTGAGAGAGACCAGAAAAAAACAGCATGGGTGGCTGGTGAGTCACAAAAGCGAAAGAGCGAAATCTCACCAATGTTGATCAGTAGTAGCTGCTTAGTCATATCAGTGTGTGTGTGTGTGTGTGTGTGTGTGTGTGTGTGTTGGGTGAGGGGGTGGAGCAGGGGCATGGGACAGGTTGTCTTTAACTGAGGCACTCAAGCCATTCTGTGATTTAGGGATAACAGAAGACCAGATCCACGTTAAGCTCCCATTACCTCTAATGACTGATAGAAATGTAACATTTTCTCAAAACAAAACAGATAAACAACTGAGAGTTATTAAGCGTGTCAGCTCATACCCCATGATTGGCATATACAATGTCCCGGGTGCAATAGCATGGTTACATAATAGTAGAATCTCATCTATTGATGGTCCACAGAGAAAAGTGTGAGACCATGGTCAATTTGGACAATGCGTCTAATTTGCAAGGAACTGGATGAAGTCAAGATGAAGAGTTATCTTGCTTACCCAAGAGTAGCAGTCAAGGGTAGGGTGAGCAAGAGAAAGTAGAATGTGAGGGTGCATTTGTCATTGCCTGTTGGTACCTTTTTATAAATACTATCTTGTTCAATCTTTTGAGGTATGTATCATCCTCATTTGATAGACAAAGAAACCAACACTCATGGACATTATATACTCTCAAAAGGTCACATTGATGATCATTATTAAAGTCAGTTAAACAGGCTGCCTGGCTCTTGAGTCCAGGCTCGCTCTTCTCCACTGCGTGTTTTCCAGCTCTCTCTAATCCCAGCCGGGAAGGGCCTCCAGGGAGGGCCTAGTGTAATTAGGACATGGGGGAGGAGACCAGTTTTATGAGGAACTTCTTGCTCATAAAACTTTCTGGATTGCGTACCAATCAAAAACTAACAATCAGCCAACACCCCTTCTAGGTCAACTCAATACTATCTTACTTGGAACTTCTATATACATATTTTTTTTAACAAAATGATATTTCTTTGAGAAATTCATTTAACTGGGTGAGACGTAGGTGCCATTGCCCCTTTTCCTTTGCTTTTAGCATATAATAACCTTTCTGGTCATATCCCAGTCTCCTTGGTCTTTGCCCTCAGCTCAGAGAAAGTGCTTATTTGCCCAACCTTTATACCAATGGCTCTGAGCAGCATGGGCTCTGATCTGGACTAAGTCAACTCAGCAGGGGTGGGTGGCCTTCTACTGACCCTTCCAGGAAACACCTGTGCTCCCCAGCTTTTGCTGGGCTTGTGCTGGTGGCACCAGTGCTTGGGTGGGGACAGAGTGGACAGCAGCCTGTATTTCTTCAGGAAGTCCAGAAATGGTCCCACCAACTTCTCCAGGATGAACTTCAAATGCTTTTATTCACCCTTAAATTCTCCCACTTCCTTTCTTCTGTCACTTCAAGTATTGGCTACACATGCTTGTAACACATGTCTAACACTTGAGAGGAGAACAAGAAATGAGAATCTCATACTTCAGTCAAGACAGTTATTCAGAGACAGGTTTAGATTCCAGGGTCTCCTTGTCTTCTCCTTTGTTTGTCCAAAGGCTGGTCTTCTTTAGGATTGGGTCATGGGTGTCTTCTCAGTGTACTTCTCACACTTCCCACACTTCTCAGTGGGCCATCTTATTCTTCAGTATGGCAGTGATCGCCACTTACATGTCAAAGACTTTGAAATCTCTCTTCTCAGATCCAAGTACTTGCCTGTCCACCAGACACCTCTCCTTGGAAGTCCCTCAGGACACATGGACTGCTCTATGTCACTGTTGAATGCATGGACTGTATATTCTAAAGGTCGGCGGCTCAGGCAGAGGTAAGCCTCTGGCCTGTGGGGTTTCCTGGCTCCCCTTTCATTGTTGTTGCTTTGTGAGGCAGTTTGGACTGGAGGAAGGAGTCACAAGTTTCAGAATTACCCCTGTGTTTAGTCCTCACTATAACATCTCTGTCCGTATTTACCTGAAGGCTACAGTTCCACCTTTGAGGCAGGCAGTATGGAGCCCCATTCAGGATTCTAGATCTGATTCTAATGCAATGTAATTCTAATGCAAGTAAGCTGGGTAGCTTTGGACAAGTCCCTCTGCCTCTCTGGGTCTCATGAGATAGTTGGACTGGATGACTTTGAGGTCCTTTCTAACCCTTACCTTTCAGGATGAAGCATTCCAGTGCTTCTAGGTAGGACGTTTTATTCAGAGTAACTGGCTAATAGTTTTTTTGCTGGGAGCAGATACTGGAAATCTCAGCAACTTGGCAGATTTCACTGTTTGTCTGTAGCTTGTCTAGACCTCTCTAAATGAGTCTGAGAACTAGTTGTTAGTTTCACCACTGTCCAACATTCAGACTCTTGTCCTAGTAGGTATATGCACAGTAGGCTTAAAGATGAAGGTAAAAATATCTGCGTCCCACACAGATACCTATTTTTGTCTGACTTGTTTATGTCCCTTTGCCTGACACATGTACTGGCAGAAGCAGCTGTTGCCTGAGCACGTGGGGCAAGTGTCTGTCTGCACAGGTGACTGCACAAGGGAGCTGCAGCTCCAGGTCGGTAACTGCTTCATGAGATGTCAGAGGCACAAGTGACGCATCTAAGTGAGCTGTCATTTTTACAAGTATTCACCTTGGTAGGTGCATAGTTATTCTAAAACTGTTTAGGGGACAGGGACTCCTATTTATTTCCGATAGTAAATTAATTTAAATTTTATTCAGAGTGACACAGGCCTTGTTGAAACAAGACAAATGTGCTCCAAACACTTATCATCACTGCAGTCCAGTAGCTTCCTGACCACCTGCCTCCCACTCTGCTCCCCAGAGGCAATCACATTCAAGTGTTTCAGCTCTTTTTGGTGTTTTGTACTTCCATATTTTTACATAATATGTTCTCTTACTGTTGTCAATCGATTAATAATTTGACATTTATTTTTTTTACCATCAATGAGGTTTAAGATCTTTTATACCCTCTTCTCTTTCTCTCATGATTCCATTCCTCCAACAGAGAATTAAAAACCATATTCAGTGTTTAGATTCTTATGACCACTGAATGATTGTTCACGCTAAGCCACTTCAAGCTTTTGTTTTTTCAGGTACTTTATGATTGCCTGCTTCCTCCTCCTCCTCTCCCTCCTCCTCTTCTTTTGTCAGTGACCTTTGTATCTATGACTAAATTCCCTGACATCATTTAACATCCTCTCTATACCAATTTCCAAATTTTACATTACTCTTGAAGCTTGCATGCATCCAGGTCCATTTTTTTCTGGAGATCTTCCTCCAGGAGCCTCTGTCCTCCAGCCCCTCTTCGGCTTGTTCTCCTGACCAGCTGCAGACCGGTGCGCGTGAAACCTCTCTTCACAGTCATCCAGGGACTTCCTTTATCTTCTTCCTACACTGCATCTTCTATTTCCTGGGTCTCATGCCCTCCCTGTTCTTGATTTACACCTCACTTTGTTGGGGCACATTCTCTGAGAATTCCTGAGAAAGGGTACATAGGCATTAAGTATTTTGAAATCTTGCTTTTATCAAAATGTCTGTATTCTATGCTTACACTTAATTGGGACCTTTAGTTGGGAATATGTAAAAATTTTGCTTCAAAATTTTTTTTGTCTATTAGCTTCTAGAGCTGTTGAGACCTCTGCTGCTATTCTTATTCCCCATTTCTTTGTCTGCAATCTATTTCCCCCCTCAGAAGCCTTTGTTTATCCTTAGAATGTTATATTTCCATTATTATATACTTTAGTGCGAGTCTTTAAATTTATCATGTGGTGTACTGGATGGGCCTCTGTCGTAACTTTGTATTCTTAATTTCTTGTATTATTTTTTCAGCAATGTCTTCTCTATCATTTTTCTGCTTCTTTTTGGAACTATAATATGTCAGAAAAATAACTTCTTAGATTGATTCTCTGATTTTTTAAGTCTTATCCATCAGTTTGCACATTTTTTGTACTGTTTGGGAGACTCCTTCAACTTAAATTTTTACATCTCCCACTGAGCATATCCCACTGAGTTATGAGTATTGTATCTTTACAATAAACTTTTATGATGAAGCACTTTTTCTTATTCTCATGATTCTCTTTGTTGTTTTTGCAGCTTACTCTTTTTTTCGTGGATATCATCTTTCTCCTATCTCTCCAAAGATGCTAATGATACTAATTATATATTCATGGTAGTTCTGTGCTTTCTGAATTGCCTCTGCTTCCTCTAGCTTGTCTTATTACTGTTTCTTATTATTGCCATCTTTTATGATGGAAGTTTTTCTTAAGTATCTTATGCTTCCTACTTGTCTGTTCCTAGTTGAGTGAGGTTTGTCAACTAGCTGATGAGCCACATTTTAGAGGGTCATAAAGTGACAAGTGGGCTTTTCCATACCCAGCTGGTCATACTCAGAAGACAGGAAATCTAGGACAAAGATAAGGTCATTGAAACAGGAGTCAATGAATTAGTATGGTTGGTAAAAGTTCAATGTTTTTCCTTCTTTCATTTGGGCTGACATTTCCTGTTGTTTTGTTTCATTCCTGAACTTTAGAAATCGTCAGAGGGATTAATAAGTGATCACCCTTCTGAGGTCACTTCAGATGCTGTCTGAAACTTGGAGCTGGATGCAAGGTTGGAACTTCTGCTCATTGTGCCTGAAGAGCACACCTTCTTTGGGGATGAGCACCGACAACCAGCTGGGAAAGATAAAAGGAAAGATTACTTGGGTATTATGGCTAACCATAGAATTGATTGTGCCAAGCAAAAGTGGGACTATTGTTTAGATACAAAATCCTAATGTTTTATAACCTTTGTGTTTGACTGTCAAGGGAGCAACTTTTTGCAATATCACTAGATGATTAATGATGTTATTAGAAAGCTTCTGCAACAGGGCAGTTGTGTGGGAGTAAAGAAATAAGTAAAGAAGTTGAAATGTCTTCTCCCCACTCTGAAAACAAGAAGTGTTCAAATTTTAAATGCAAGGTGCCAGATCTATGCTCCCTCAGTTCCAGCCGGGCCTGCCATGCACATACATCAAGCCCATCCTTGAACCCAAGGGTAATGCTTCTTACTCTTTGATCTCTCTATTCGTTTGTCCATTCAACCACCTGTTCTTATTCTACCTCCTTGTCAAGACCAAGTCTGAGAAGCTTTGCTCAACTATTCAGTTCTACTGATTTCCTTTTTCCCTGAATACCTGGAGCATAGCTGTTGGCATCGCACATTCTAGCTTGCAGTCATTTGTGATTTAGATTGTTCTTGGGTTGAGTCACAGACACAAATGCCCCCCAAAGGCTAGGGATGTGTAAATGGAGTCTTCTCTGTGAGTCAGCTAATAGAGAGTTCGGGGACCTGGGATGAACTGGAGAATGGGTGCTCTCATTAACAGGCAGTCTCACCTTCTCTCTAGTCACTTGCTTTCTGGTGGGAATGCAGGTCAAGGCTCATATATCTCTTAGTTTTTCAAGAGATACCAGATAGCCAGCTTTTTATGTGATTTTTTTTTTAAAATGACAGTTCAATTTTACAAAAGCACTATGTAGGGCAAGGACAATGAGTGTGTTACACTGTAGGTTGGCAGCCTCTGATGTCAGTTTTCTCTTTCCATGAGGTGATGAGCTTCTTGAACTCCTTGTTTCTGAATTCCCCACAGCAGCTCATGCATTAACCACCATGCATAGTAGAGGCCTGATAAATGCTGGTCCAGCTTTCCAGAACACCACATCCAAGCCAGACAAAATTATTACTTCAGCTGACCCTCTGTCACCTATAGATGGTGCAAAGAAAAATTTTCCTCTAAAACTCATTTTTGTATTAAAGCTTCCCCCTTGCCCCCTACTCTGGTAGGACTTGATGCATTTGCCTGGCAGGTATAACTGAGACATTAATGTGTTCTCTATCATCTTTGCATAAACGCTCCCTCAACCTTCCATTGCTCTAGAGCTACCACTAACAGTGTAAGCTCATTACGTCCTTTTTGTCACTCATCCTTCCACATACACTACTCCCCAGAAATCACTCTCAGTGATAAGGCCACCAGTGGCCCCTCTGATGATGCTGCAGGTAAGAGTTAATCAGCCCTGCACATCCTCTAGCTGACTTGAATCAGTCTACAGCATTTCACACTGTTCACTATGTCCTCCTTGAAACTCCTTTGTTCCTTAGTCTTTGGGTCTCTGCTCCTGCCTGAATTTTCTTCAGTCTTCCTGATATTCCTCATTAGGCTCGCTTCTGCCCCGTCCCTAAAAGGCCAATTTTCTGCAGGCTTCACTCTGGGCCCTCTGCCCTCTCCCTTCTCCCTCCACAGATTCACCATGGATGACCTTATCCTCTCCCATGACTCTCCTCTACCCCTTGTCCCATGAGTGCTGATGACACTCAGTTCTGCCATCTCCGCTCCAGACTCATCGAATCAGCTGCCTTCTGGCAGTGTCTGTCTCCATTGATATTTCAAAGTCACACATCCAGTCCAAGGCTGAGCTCATCATTCCTAGTCTGCCTCCTGTTGTGCCTCTTCCTGCATCCCTGTTCTCTGTGAGAGGCATGCTCTCACCTAGTGGCACATGCATGAATCCCATGACTCTATCCAGTGTAGGGCTATCCAACAAGCCCAAAAGGCACCTGCTCAAAACACCAAGAAAACAAAACTGAGGAGCCAAAAAATCATTTTGAAGGAGTTTTGTGCTTAAAAAATGTGTCAAAGTAGCCAACCTAGAAAGATATAGAAGCTTTTTGAAATTCCTTATACCTCTTTTATATCTTGATATTACCTTTATTTTGAATGATGTGTACAGGAGGGTGGGTGGGCATAAAATTTTTCAGAGCTTAGAATCAGTAAGTAAGTTTTGACTATGGCTCTGGTCATCCTCAGCCACTGCTCCCCATGCCTAATTGGTTCCTGAGCCCTGTTCATTTTGCCGTTAGAGTTGAATCAACTCTAATGCTCTCTTAGGTCTTTTGCTGTCTGCTACCTAGATGGCTATAGCAGGCTCACAGAACTGTGTATCTGCTTCCTGTATACCATGCTCCTTCCTAAGATCTTTCCAGTGCAACCTAGTAAACCCAAGGGAAGTTCTGACGACTTAGCCTGGCTGACAAGGCCCTGCAGGCCCCGCTTGTCCTCACTTGCCCTCCTCATCTCCTCGCATCAGTTCACTTCTAGCCTTCACTTTACTCTTCCCAGGCTTACTTGACCCCTTACCACTCCCACGTGCCTCCACAGGAGGAATGGGTCTGCAGGAAAAGTGAAAGAAACGGCAGAAGAATCTAAACTTGTGATATCCCAAAAAGAGATTAACGCCCCCACTCCCAGCTTTTCAAAGCTTCTGAAAGAGGAATAATTAATGTGCAGAAACAGACCTCAGCTAAGAAATCTTTTCTTTCTGCCCTAGGTCAGAAGGAAAGGTCTTCTGCTTTTTGGTCATGGCTTTTGCCATCCAGTGCAGGTAGATTCGTGACTGGGGCCACAGGCACAAGAGGGTCATTGTCTTCTTCCTCTCAATGCTCCACTCAGTGTGAACATCTTCACATCACCAACCACGAGTCAGCCACTCAGCTGACAGAACCCGTGTCTGCTGTAAACAGAGCCCAGGAGAACGCTCTGTGTGCCTCCGGTCAGGACTCAGCCTGGGCCAGGGAGGGTGACATTACTCACTGGAGCCCCTCCTCTCCTCTCCCCTCCCTGACGTTGTTTGCCCATTTTCACCAGGGGCTAAAATGGGAGATCCGGGGGAGGCAAGAGAACACGGAGGAGGGGGCTGTTTGTTTTCTTCTTTGTGTTAACAATACAACATCTGTTCCCCAGCCTGGCAGCTGGACCAAAGTGAAATGATGTGAGCTTTCATTGCCCGCTGGATCAGAGGGTGGGGAGTGGGAGAAGGAAGGAGGAGGGCACGGCAAGTGCCAAGGAGCCCCTGAACAATAGCAACAGCAACAATGATGAAAATATCTTCAACACTACTTGCCACGGGGCTGGGTAACCGGATGTTCCAGCTGATCCCCGCATTGTAACAAATGCATTGAACAGCCACCTGTGTGCCTTTGTATAGAATCGCCCCACTAAAAGAATAGTGGTTACCTGGTAGGTATGTCTTTCGGCTCATGTACTTTGATAGAAAACTTCTTTATTTACCCAAAAGTGATGCCAAGAGAAGTAAAGTGAGAGATGAAGCAAAAAAGAAAACAAGAGTTGGAGAGAGCAGTGAGGGGAAAGAAGGACCCAGACCTCCTGGTTTCCCTCCTACCTTCCTCCTCTTTCTTCTCATTCCCTGTCTCAGGTTGGCATGCTCCTGGGCTTAGGCCTTGTCTCTCCCCTACCTGTGCTCTCAGCGTTTTCATCTAGTGTAATGACTATAACTACCATCCAATTTTAGGACCTTTCTACAAGGTCCTAACTGTAAGGACAATTCCCAATTTATATTGCGAACACAGACCCTGAACTCCAGCCTCATATGCCCTAATTCCTGCTTGTCCCCAACCAGATGTTTAAAGGCGAATCCAGGCAAGTATCCCAAAAATGAGAGTCCAGTGTCCCAGGACCCAATCACCTCTCCCCACCTCATCTGTTCATCACTCCCTGCCATCATCAGTTCTTGCTTAGCTTGTCACAATGGCTTTCTGACCGCTTTGCTTTCACTGTGTGCTCCCCCTGCCCCCCCATCACATCTATTCTCATGACAGCAGGGACTCTGTGAAACTGTAACATAGACCAGCCTTTTCTCAAACTCCCAACAACTCCCCTTCTCACTTGAAGCAGGAGCCAAAGCTCTTACAATGGCCTACAGGTTCTCCGCAGTATGGCCTCCTATTAACTCTGACTGCACACTGTTAACTCTGTTCCACTTTGCTGGCCTCTGTTTCTAGAATGTGTGAGGCATACTCCCTGGTTTCTTCCAGAATTGCTCTTCTCTCTGCTTTTTGCTTTTCTTACTCTCTCATCTTTAGGCCTTTATCTGAGCTTTTTGTAATCTCCCTTCTTAGTGTATTTTTCTTTATAGCACATCCAACCTAATAAGTAATATCTTCCACTTAATTACTTGTCTCATTGCCTCCTCCCAATGATGATGCAGGCTGCACGAGGGCAGGGATCTTGGTCTGGTTTGTTTTCACCTGGAACAGCATTTTGCATATAGAAGCATTCAATAAATATTTGATGAATGAATAAGTAAATAAGTGGATGCATGAACTCTGCCACTATTTATGGCAGGATGGCTAGGGTGCTAGAGGCTCATTCCACACCTTCTGAATCAGTAAGAAAGTTCTTGTTGAGTATTTATTTTGGGTGTAACATCTCTCCTCCCCTGATAAAACATTGGGCCAGGAAGTCAGGGTATACTCTTTATTCCTGGGGACTCATTATGGCTCTTGGGAAAGGGATTTGGGGCTGCCCTAGTGAAGGACATGAACAAAGGTTTCCATTCCAGTTTACAGAGCTCCCTCTTGCTTCTTTTTACAAATTGGCTGATAGTCAGACTTCCTGGGCAAAGGCAGTAGATTATTATGAAGGTGACATGGGAACAACTGTCACTAAATGACAGAGGAGGAGAAGGTGAAGGATGCAGGCTGTCAGGTCAGGGCCTAAACCCTATTCCTCGGGAGCACACCACAGCCCTCTCCTTTGCAATCTTCCTTGGGGCCACTTGGGACCATGGCTTTGCTTCTTGACTCATCAGCCTTCCACTCAGGCCTGAAAAACAAAGCAACAGAGTGGTCACTCCCCATGTTAACCAGAACCCCTTACATCTGCATGGTATGCCAAGAACTTCCATCTTCATTTCTTGTGTATTATTTGAGAGCCAGTTATATGCGGGGAGACTGTGCTAAACATCAGTGGTACTAAAGACAGCTCTAGACCCTGGCTGGTGTAGCTCAGTGGATTGAGTGCAGACCTGCGAACCCAAGGATCGTGGTTCAATTCCCAGTCAGGGCACATACCTGGGTTGCAGGACAGTTCCCAGCAGGGGATGCGCGAGAGGCAACCACACACTTATTTCTCTCCCTCTCTCCTTCCCTTCCCCTCTAAAAATAAATAAATAAAATCTTTAAAAAATTATTTTAAAAAAAGACAGCTCTAACACAGCACAACAAGTGCTATAAAATGTTAATGTAACTAAAGCAACAGTTAGTAGGCAGATATTATTCCCTTTTTACAGATTGGGAAACAGATTGAGAGTTGAACTTGCTCAAAAATAGCTGGGGATTTAAAAGAGCTCTGTGGATTGGATTTCAGTCCAGATGTTCTGGTGCCCCATTCAATGCTCTGACCTTTGTTTTGCACCATGGCTTATTCCAAGGTGCCTTCCTCAACATTTTATAAGCCCACACAAATTGTCACACCAGTTTGAGGCCTTCATCTATCTGATCAAGAAGCAAAAGCTAAAAGGTGTCTGAGCTGTGTGTGTGAGAGGCAGGCTTAAAGACTGCCTGCTAAGGTTGGAGGCAGATCCAGGCTTCTTTGACAATCCACTAAGGTCCTGCCACTCAGAAACTGACCCCAGCTCTGCCGCTTAGTACTGTGTGACACCAATGACATTATTTAGCCTCTCTAAGCTGCAGGTTCTTCATTTGTAGTATCCAAGTAATAATAGTTTCTACATCAAAAGGTTGTTACAGGGATTAGTGAATGTATCTTTGGTAAAACATGATATTAGTTTACTGGAGCTGCCACCACAAAGTGCCACAAACTATGTGGATTATATAATATAAATTTATTTCTCACAGTTCTCGAGGGCAGAAGTCCGAGATCACAGTGTCATCCGAGCTGGTGTCTGGTTTGGATCCCCATTCTCAGCCTCTACTGCTTTTTAGGGCTGTTGAGTTCTGTAAGTTCATTGTCATGTGTGTACGATTACCCTTTCTTCTTCTCTTCGAAATGCATCTCTCTCAAGCATCTGGAATGGTTTCTAGTCCTGGTACTTTTGTATTATTAGATTTTGGAAGATTCTAAGTTTACTTTTTCCATATCCTTTGTGATATCCTAGAGTTTGGTGATAGCCCCCTCAACTTTTACCCTTCCAGGTTGAGTGGTTCCGTGGCACAGCAGGAAGACCTGGCATAGGAGTCAGGAGACCTTGGTTCAAGCCTCAGTTCTGCTACAAGCCAGTCTTCTGAACCTCTGATTCTCTAGATGAAGAGGGGGAGGATGGACACGGTGCTAACGCTTTATGCCTAGTAATCATTAAAGAGAACATGGTGGTTATGAGTATGGTCTTTGGAATCAAAACAGACATGTGTTTGAACTTCACTTCTGTCACTTTCTAGTTGGATGTCCTTGGGCAAGTTACTAACCTCTTTAAACCTCAACTGTAAAAATGGGAATAATAGTAGTATCACCTTGCTTTATAAGGTGGCTGTAAGACTTACATGAAATAATGCAAACAAAGTCCCCTCCAGTATAAAGCCTGGCACATTCTGAGTGTGCAAAGCCCCTTCCTGACTTCATCCTTTTCTTGAGTCATGACCCCTGGAGTATGTCTTTTCAGACAGTTAGCATCAGGACCATATGCACTGTCCATTCCAGTGCAGTAAGAGTTCGGTTATGTTTGAAGGAAGAATAAAATTCACTGCTTTATTTCTGGTTCATGATGATGTTCAGCATTTTGTTTGCCTTTTTTGGCCAAAGCGGTACATTTGACTCATACTCTCTGCCGGGTCATAAAGAGAAAAATTCTTCAGCCAACGGAATAGGTTCACAGTAGTGAGACTGCCCAGTTAAGGCCTCCATCATGATCAGGATATGGGAGTTAGTGTCCCGGGTCCTGACCACAACAGATCCTTTTCAGTGGGTTTTATTGTCATACCTTTTTGTAGCTTTTCATTATAGCAAAGTGCCAAATAATTTCCTACCTTTTAAATTTTTGTCTAACCTTCACTTTACATGATATACTTATCATGTAAATTAATAAGTTAATAGCAATATTAACCTAGAAGCATTAAATCCATCTTATGTTCCATCCACAGATAAAGTGGAAAAATAGGAAAGGTGTTATACCCCCTCCTTGACAGTCAAGGCAAATACTTAATTTTAAACTTCTTGGTCCCATCTGAAAGGCTGAGACATTTGATCCCCAAGTGTGAGCCACAGATCTTGTATCTCAGTAGCATCTGAGACAGGTGCAAGAAGAGATGATTGAAGGTGCTGGTAGTGAAGGGGAGCTGCCTTAGAAGAAATGACAGTTTCAAACCAACCGAAGTAACAGTTAAGATTGACGTTCTATGCTTATTCTGCTTCAGTTGTTTTTAAAAATAAGAGATTTTAATGCAGCTAAAATTGTTTCTCTGTGTTCTTTAAAAACATTTTCAGTGTCTTGGGAAAAGTGCAAGTTTATTGTAGCTAAAGGGAGTCAAACACTCACCTAAATTTGATACCAAATGGCAGTCTATCAAGTTTGAGAAGACAGCAGTAATGTCTCTTGGACAGCTTCAACTTTCTTGGTTAAATATCTTTACTCCCTTCACCTCTTTCTTCTATGAGAAGGCTGTCCAGTTCTGGGTGTTTTGTCTAGCTGTCACTTAGTGTGTTTGTCTGGAAGGTGAACTGACCACTTTGGATGTGGATTGATGTGAGCAAAATAAAGTGGTACTTCTGCAATCCTTCTTTGGAATTATTTTTATTTATTTTTTTTAAATTACAGTGTACATTCAATATTTATTAGTTTCAGGGGTACAGTATTGTGGTTAGAAAATTATGTTACAAAGTCCTCCCCCTAATATTTCCAGTACTCAGCTAGTACCATACACAGTTATTACAGTATTATTAACTGTATTCCTTACATTGTACTTTACATCCCCACAACTATTTTGTAATTACTAATTTGTACTTCTTAATCCCTTCACCTTTTTGCCAAGTCCCCCAATACCTCACCCTCTGGCAACAGCAAACTGTTTTTTGTGTCTATGTGTCCTCCATTAATCCCAGCCACCCTGGCATTAGTTTGTCAACCATATCCCAGTACCGTAGTCAGCTAAACCCCCCCCAAATATCTGCCATTTCTTTCTCTTGAACAAAAGTATTTTTCCTAAACTTCTTATTGTGAAATAATGATACCCTTCCTCCAGGTTCCTCGACTGGATGCATCTCAACACAATCATCAAAATCAGAAAGTTGACATTGGTACAATGTGTGGGCAGAGTTCCTTGCCATTCTATTTTTTGACTTAAAAAATCTAAGTTCATTAAATTACAAACCCTGTAATAAGTTTCTTCAGACGCACTCTCTTCCCCCCATATTTGAATCATTTGTGATTATATTGTCAGAGTTGGATCCTTAAGAGCTTTTCCTTTCACTTATACTTTCCTCTCAACATTTCTTAATACCTCCTTCAACAAAAAAAACTAACTAGCCAACCACAGAACCCTTTCCACTTCGTTTCCCACATCAGAACGGTGCACCATTCACTCAATTACTCAAGCTAAAGTTTTTGAGACATTTTTGTTCCTCCCCTTTACTTACACCCTATATCTAATTCATTTTGAGTCCTGCCCATTTCAGTTTCAGATTTATTCTGAGTGACTATGCCTTACCACCCGCTCCATGACCACCTTGGTCTAACCCACCATCACTCAGCTTTCAACCACTGATCTCTGGGCTCCTGCCTGACCGCTCAGTCCTACTCCTGCTGCAGGGAACATAGAAAGACCCCTCACAGAAATAACTGAAGCCAGCAGCACTCTGCTGCTTAACTCCCCCAGCAGCTTTCTATGCAATAGGAGCTAAGTACTTATTTGTACAGCACTTGTCACATATCAAGGGGTGTTAGTGCTTTACATATATTAACTCATTTAATCCTCACAAAAACACACTGAGGAAGGTTCTATATGATTTACATCTTACAGATAAAGCATTCTCGTCAGAGAGAGGTTAAGGGACTTCCCCTAGGCCTGCAACTAGTACATGGAAGGGCCAGGAGGAAACCATGGGCTGGCCAGCTGAGAGAGCTCACTATGGCATCCTGCCTTGTGCCCGTGGAAAGAAGTCACTATGCACAGCTCACACTTAAGGGGTGGGAGTAAGGTCCTCCTTCCTCAGGGAGAATGAGCTACATAAATTATTTGGAATTCTCCTGCATGGGAGACTTGTATCTTCGTTCATTTATTTACATCATATGGACTCACAGATATTTATTTTACAACTTGGGTAATAATTTAGTACCACTTTGTTTTGTTGTTCATATTATTCCAATTTTGGCCATTGGGAGGTCTTTCAGTTTGCTCCTGACCCCTTTGACATAGTCCCATTAGTGTGGGGTGTTTTTTTTGTCTTTTGTTTTTTTGTTTTTAGCACTTCCTTACTTTCTGGCATCACAAGATGTTTCAGGCTTATCATGTATGTTTCCTGCCTTAGCTCTAGAATCAGCTGTTTTCCCAAAGGGCTTGCTCTATTTTTTAATGACAATTATCACTATTTGACATTATATTATATATTTGTTTGTATATACTTTTTGTTCCTCTCTCCCCCAACTAAACTACAATTTCCACAAGGACAGGGACTTTGCTTTATTCAATGCTACATTCCTAGCCATAGAATAGCACCTACCTAGCCCACAACATGTACCGAGTCACTATTGCAGAATCGGCTTTGACCTTGGGGCCAGTGGTCTTTTTTCTCAGAACTTTAATTTGCCCTCCAGAAGTTGGGAGTGCACAGCTCAAGATGTACTTGTTTGGCTGTTGGGAGTTTTGGCTTTCATGGGTAATTTTTCCAAAAAATTTTCCCATCTCTATGATCCTGATGACTCCTCACTTGATCAAATTTAAGTCTAAATTTAAGCAGTTTTTTATTGCTTCCCCAATTTTGTCTGAAAAAAAAAAAAAGAATTTGGAGAAGTTCTGTTTTCAGAAGAAACAATGAGACTTGCACCAGATTTCCAGATAATGGAAAACAATTTCTCTTGCATCCATATTTTCTATGCTGTGTTAAGATAGCATCATGCTCAGCCCAGCCATGTTGCTGCAGTTAGTTTTTTTTTTTTTATTTTTAGACTTCTCCTAAATGGTCCCCTTTGGACTTCAGTCCTTGAGTTCACAGGTATCTAAGGTTTGCCATGTCCATGAGGTCCAGCAAACCTGCAAAAGCCTGTCCTTCCACAGCCGTGATGCAGTTGCCAGGCACTGTTCACCAAGCCTCTAGAAATCCTTAAGATTACAATTGCATTCTTAACAGAAATTTCCAGTTTATTTTGTTACTTAAACTCTGATATTACTACTGAAGTCTATTATGTATGGCCTCTCCTTAGCAATTTTCCTCTATGGTCTCTTTTTGCTACTCCTAATAGCCTGAATGGAATCTGATTTTGTACTTTTATCTCAACCTGTGTCCTCACTGTTCAAATACAAGTAGAAAATTCCCCTGTACAACTACATGAGTAACTTTTCTGTCACTTCCTTTCTTGTTCTTGTTTGACTTACTGTAACTTTGGCCAGAATTTCATCCTCTCTTTTTAGTTACAGGTTAGAATGCTAAATCCTGTGGGGTGTTTAATTTTTGCATCTTCTTTGGCATATTTTCCCTTTCTACATTCTGGGATGGGCTTGAGAGGTTAATAGCAGTAAGGGCCAAGGAGGAAAGATAAAGCAGGCAAAAAGCATGTGAAAAGCCAGGGTACGGGTTGATATCTTAGATAGCACAGCCAGGGAAGGGCCCACTGAGAAGCAAACTTTGAATAAAATGCTGGAGGAAATGAGGATCTGAAATGTGTCTTATTCTGGGGGAGAACATTACTGACAGAGAGCAGCAGGTGCAAAGGTCCTGAGGCAGGAGAAGCCTGACACATCTGGGAATAGCAAAGAGACCAGTGTGGCTGGATCCAAGTGAGGGAGAAGGAAATCAATAGGCAATGAACTCAGGGAGATAATGGGAAGGGGAGAAGGTTATGTAGATCACAGTCAGGACTTTCTGTTTTTATGCTGGATGAGCAACAGGATTTCATTAGAAGTTGTGTATGTGAGTGTGTCTGTGAATGCTTCTGTGTATGTGTGAGTGCACATGTTGGGGAGCTTGTAGCTAGGATGAAGCTGAAAGAATAACTAGGGCTAAGTTTGCCAGACTAAAGGTTACACTGGCTCTTTGCCATGTGCCAGCTTTGTGAATTGAGATAACTAGCCTCAGCTTCGTCATCTGTAAAATGAAGATCATAAAGGCATCTATCCTCTTGTACTTTGCAAGGAATAAAAGAGAACCTTTATGTAAAATGTATTTCTTCCATAAGGCATATTACAGCCTTCTTGTGCTTGGGAACCCTAGACAGTACTTCAGCACTAGGCTTAGGGACCATTTTAAACAGTGAAATTATTGACAAAATGCACAAGAATGTGAAAGACCCAGCACCAAATAGACTGCCCAAAGGCCCTTGTTGATAGTATGAGAGCTGGGGTAAGAGGGCAGAGCATCGCCTGGTTCAATCTTAGCTAGTAACAAGCACATCCAGAGTTCAAAGTTTTTCACTCTGCCCATGTCTGTGAATGATAAAGATGATGCCACTACTGTTGATTTAGGGGTTACAGATATATTTTAGTGAGTAGGTAAATTTGTAAATACAGAATTCAAAACTAAGGGTGGACTCTATTTTAAAAAATCTCGTTACCTTCGAAGTAGACTGTGTAATTGCAGTCCCTGTGACATATGTCAGCAAGACTGAGAGCCCTTTATTCATTCATTGGCTTTATAAAATCCTCAGGTAGAGTAATCCTTGAGGCATACTTACCCCGATGTGAAAAATGTGATTCACACTTCAGGTTTCTATAGTACTGGTATGTAGAGATGATGATCACTGCTTGGAACAAAGAGTCTACACTATTGGGAACACTTGGCAGATGAACCTAAAAACTTGTCAGTGGTTTTTCCTAAGGAAGTTAATGACCCAGAAGGTGTGATCAAAGTTGTCTGTTGGGTCAGAAATTCCTTGAAGCACTGTGGTCAAGAGGAGAGTAAAAAAAATTCTAGCCTCTTACACAGAGCGGGCTCTTACTCTCCGGAGTCCAGACCTCGCACACAGGGGGTCTCAAGATGGCTATCCAGATGGGGTGGAGAGGAGGAAGAAGAAGCAAGAATGGGGCTGTCCAGACTGTCTCCTCTTCTTCGTGTTTCCTTGGTCTGTGTTTGTGCTTCCCACCATTTCCCTAGGTATCCGTCTCAGGTCTTCAGCCATCCTTGGTGCCCCTTTCCCTCATCCCACTGATAGCCAAGTTCTATCTCTTTTCTATCTTGAATCTGGATCCTTCTTTCTATGCCCACAGACACTACCTTACTCCATGCCTTCGCTAACACTCTCCACACCTATTGCCACAGTTTGCATAGGCATGGGTGTCTAATGTTTTTTCCACCTCTAGCCTCAACTCCCTTCATGCCAAATTTCTTCTAAAAATACCCCTTACTCAAAAACCTATGTGATTCTTCATATCTACTGATTTAAACTCAAACACTTTGGACTTTGAACTCATCTACCTCCAGTTGTAATTCTTCCCAAAGTGATTTCAGCTGCTTTTTCTAGTCTTATCTGCCATGACTTTTCTATGTGTGTTCACATACTCTAGGCAAAGTATTTTCCTCTCTATTTTCAAAACATAACTCAATTTTCCAATGCCGTACCATTACTCATCTTGTAATTTTTACCATATATAACTTCTTTCCATATCTATTATTTAAAACTAGAAACAGGATTACCAACCTGTTTTTTAATTCTCCCCAGATAAATGAAGTTTCTGCTCCCCAGACTTCCACAGTACTTTGCTTTTGTCACTAGTGGGATTTCACATGTTTTACTTTATCTTAATTATTTTTGCCTGTATCTTTCTTACCATTGTTCTCATTATAAGGGACATAAAATTTCCTCTTTCTCAGAATCCTTAAAGGAGACCTTGCACAGAATAGATGCTCAATAAATATTTATGGAACCTGAAAAATGTCCTTAGCTATTCTGTGGTGATTTGATAGCCACCTCTCTAGGAAGGAAAAGAGAAGGAGAGAGAGGGAAGCTGTCAGGAGTTTGTACCTCTAGAGGTATAAGACAGGTCCATATACAAACCGGAGAATGGACTCTGCATCCATTTCTGAGAGGCCACAGAAGAGTCTTAGAATTCCAGAGAAATAGAAATTAATTCCACAAACTCTGGGATAAAGTGTGAAAAAAGAACTGGAAATCTCAGGAATTTCCCTGAAAAATTATCTTGAACTGCTGTGGACATCCCAGAGTTTGTGGTCTTCATAGGACTTGGCTCAGAGTGATTCCAGGTGTGGCAAAGCCACCTCAGGCTGATGACAGTGCCCTGGTCATCTCCAGTCCTTGGCTGAACCAGACCAGAGGCTTTGAGGAGAAGATGCAGGTCAGGGACCTTGTCATATTATAGTGATCACTCTCTTCTTCCCTGTCCAAGCTGTAAAACACCCGAAGTGGAAGGTACATTTCTTCTTCATTATTTTGCCTCTTCAAGCTCCTCCTTATGTCTGGCTTCTGCCACAACTGGCAGCAAAAGTGCTGACCTGTCATGAGAAAGGCTTTCTGGGGGTCACGTGGCCTGCGCTGCAGCAGTGACAGCAGTAGCAGGAAGTACAGGAAACCTCATGAGGAGGTCTGTTCTCAAACCCTTGTCAGCCTTCTTCTGCAGACTCATGAGGCTTAGAGAAGTATCCAAGGTACTGGGGAAGTAAGTGGAACCAAGTCCCAATTCTTAACTGCCTGAAGTTCACCCATAACTGGCAAAATGACCGAAGGACAGAACTGTTAGGCTTCAGCCTATGACCATGGGGCTAGAGATACTTATGATTCTAATGGTTCCCAGAATCCAGGGAGCCCAGCAATTATTATGGGCAATGAAAGGCCTCAAGCAGGGCTTTCTCAGCAAGCACTATGACATGTTGGCTCCTGGCAAGACACTGCTATGGAGTCCTGGGGGGAGGACCATGGCCTGTTTTTGTGAGGCAACAAAGTAGCAGCTTCTGAGGGGAACAGGGACAGTCTGGGTCATAGAGTACAGCTGACTTCTGTAGAAGACTCAGGATGGGGCCCTGTGATCACTCTTTCCATTTTGGACAATTTAGCTAACGGATCAGAGACAAATGTAAACTTTGCAATAAAGAAGCTTGTCCCAAGCCAGCAGACTTCTGAGTTTCATCACTCATTGAAAGAGAAAGAGAGAGAAAGAGAAAAAGGGAGAAAGGAAGGGAGGAAAGAAGAAAAGAGTCTTTCTTTGGCAAGTGGCATTTCCTGATACAGCAAGCTCCATTCTTAGAAATGGTTGGGCTTCCCTCCCAGGGTTTGCTGAAAGCGTTGCATGAAAGCCAATACAGAGAGACTGGCCCCAAGCCGAATGCTCTGACCCATCTAAGTCTACCCAGGCCCATGCCAAACTATAGCACCTTTCTTGTTTTTGGCCACATCTGATCCTCTGATGCACATCTGGAGAACTGGAAGTTCTGGGATGCTTGGCTGTCTCACGTATACAAAAAAAAAAAAAAAAAAAACCTGGGCAAGTCACAGCATCTACCTTACAGAAAGCATCTAATGGACCCAGCGGATGACCTTTTTTTTTTTTTTTTTTTTTCAGCAAGATTGGTAGGTCAACCTAATTGGAAGAAGGATGAGAAGCAGGTCAAAATATGACCAGAGACTGGAGATGGGCCATGTACAAACTATTACTCATTGTGAGCCTAAGATTCCAAAAACTGCTTCTGCCACTTCTCTTGTTTAAAGGGGAACCCTCTCCAGGCTAACAACATGAAGTGCAGAGCTTGGTATTATCAAAGAATGACAGCCTGGAACAGGCCTGCCAGCCAAGAGGCTAGGACTGTGGTCCCAGCATTGTGGTAAGTTGAAGATTATCATCTGACTCACCCCTGGGCATGCTGATAAGGCCCTCGACCTTGCAGCAGGGTTGCTTTGAAATGGAACACACATATAATTAAATTCTGAGGGTGTTTCATCAAAGGAGCTGAACCAAATATATGGATACAGAAAGGTTTATGGAACTGGGGGAAGTCTCCTGAGATAGAAGACTTAACTCCCTGGCATGGATCACAGAATAGAGTATGAACTCACTAGTGGGATGACTCCTAGAATGATTAAAAAAAAAAGTCATGGTCCACACTGAGAAAAGTTGAAATGGCAGGATCATAGTGGTAGACAGCGGATGAAGGGATCAAAGGGCTATGGGAGTGGCCGTGTGGTAGGGAATACGCTAGGTATGGCTGGATGATCCACGGAATGCCTGTGTTTCACAGGAGTGCCCAAAGGACAGTAGCAGAAACTGCTACAAGCCTTGGCTTGTGTACAGTAATAGGAGTGATAGGACTCTAAAGTAGTAAAGGCCAGGAGGCAGCCCGTAAAGTTGAGACGTTGTAATTATTGAAAGACTAGTGAGGTCAGAGTGACAGCCATGGAAGCCTGATCCAGGGAGAGTTATGTGAACAGTTCATAGAACATGGGGTTCCCAGGAGAAAGTGGATGGGGTGCGGACCAGGGTGTGACACAGACTGAATCAGAAGAAGAAAATGAAGATGGATGATGGGAGATGAAGTGTATAGGACAGGAGGGTGGTCATCCCAGTACGATCACCATCCCTTGCACAGCTCCTAGATATTAGTCAGCCTTCAGCCCTGGGACACAGTCTGATGATGCAACAGCATGAGCAGTGAACAGGCTATTTCTTTAGTCCTTTCCCAAAAGGAGTATGGCTGATTATTCGGGTAACTATATACAGGGCAAAGGGAGGTATCAGATATTTTGAGGACTGTTGGGCACAGGTCTGAGCTGACATTGCCATCCAGAGCCTTGCAGTATAGCCCTGGGGGTTCTGTGGGGACATACAAGGGCCAGATGTCAGATGGAATCCTAGCCAATGTTCTGCCTCCTGTGGATCTTAGTTTTGTTTTACAAAAGGAAAATTTGGGAAATTACTCTTCATATTATAATCCTCATGACTAATGTCCTTATTTGTATTTTCGGTTAGTATTGTGGTCTGAGAGCAAAAAAACAAGAGAAGTGCAAATAGGTGACCTCAGCAAAATGGCCCCCAAAGACAAAATTATCTTAAAGGCTCCTTCTTGCCCAGGTTATAAACAGGGGGAGACAAAAGCAGGTCTACAACTGTGTGTATGAAAAATAATATAATAATTAATAAATAATAATATAAGATTAAACTCTGTGGTTTTGCATACTCACAACTGTAAAACCCACTTTTGCCTCAGCCTGTACAGGGGTAATAAGTACTTTTTATGGCCCAGAGTCCAATCATATACTACGAACATACCCACTTCAAGGCCCAAGAAAAAGGTAGTGATTTCAGTTTTCATGTTCCCAACAGAGGAACTGCCCTCAGAGGGCTATTGTTAGCAGGGAATGAGAGAGTGAATACGAAAATATTTTGCAAACCATGAGGCTCTAGACCTGTGTGAATGATGATGATGATGGTGGTAGTTATGGAGATGACAGTGATACAGACCAATTTGTTTACCTTGAATAATCTTCCCCTGCAGGGTTCTTTCTAGATGGTTTACTAGAAGCTTTGTTAAGCATGTCTCTTGTTCAGCTTAGTCCCTCTTCCTTCACAATCTGGTGGGTTCCACTCTATGGACACGATGTCAACATTGGCCTGTCTCACACACTGTGTGTCAACGTTAGTCAAAGGGTGGGGTCCAGAAAAGAAGGGGCATGACGATGAGGAAGGCCTGTCTACTGGTCCCCAGGAAAGTGCCATGAATTACTCGTCCTTACACCACACTCACTGCTCAATTTCTAATGGCTAAACTCTCTTGGGATAGTTACAGAGAAGTTTCCACTTTGGTGGGGAAGGCAGACATAGTAAAATGTTATAAAAGTACACATCAATACCCCAGGTTTGCAGAGCAGGCAGCCATAATCTCATCTTGTTTGGAAGATTAAAAAGGCCTTATGGAGGCGTTAGGTGTGAGGACGAACTGAAAAAATTAGACAAAAAACCTAAACAAATGTGAGATTTATTAATCTTTCAAAGGAGGTTTTTTTTCCCCTACATAAGAAAAGTCTCATTATTCTGGTCCCAGTGCTTCTTCCCCCCTTTTGTATCTCTTGTTTTGGCAGTTGAAAACTTCTTCCTCTAGCAGTTGGGGATGTTTTCCTCCAGAGAGCCATTCCATCTGCCTGTTGATACTGGTTGATACATCTTTGACCAAAAACAACTGTGAATAGAACAAAAATCTCAATTTTTCAGGATCAGCACGGGAGGTGAGAGGTAATAAATCTGACCCTCTCCCAAGCCATGAGCTGTCTCCCTAGATTAACACAAAGCAGTGCCTGGCCAGCAGACATGTCCATTGGGTCATCTCAGCCTTGTGGAACTTGATCAGTGGCATAACTGTGCTGGGGCCTGTTGATGACTATATCTCCCTTTAGAAGGATGTGAGGTGTTTGTAAGAACTCTTACAACCCACTGTGGGACCATGAGGCAGATAACACTCCATAGGTCTTCATCAGAGCACTGGCAACTCAGTCCTTCGATGATGGCTTTATCAGAGGTTCTCTTATTTGTTTTTAGGCTCTGGAACATTTCCCAAATGCTATTGTGTTTCTTCTTGCTGGCTTCATCCCACCCTGTGTGTTCTAGCCACTAGCATCTGGTACTTCTTTCGTAGCAAACTTTCTCATGAGAGTTTTGAGGGGCAGAGGTAGATGTTCTTCATGTTGAATCTTCTGATAGGAAGTAGGAAGATTAGGTAGGAGTCCAGAAATGTAAATAGGCCCAAGAGAGTGCTTTGTTGTGTGAGCAGATCCCAGAGTGTCATAGGCTGCATTGGGTGGAGGAGACAGCTGGGCCAGAGACCTGGTAGAGGCTTAGCCTCTCCCTACATACCCCGGCTCACTGCAGAGTTCAATGATGGATTCATAATCTGTCTCCAAGGTGGTCACTGTGGCCTGTTGTAGCAGACTTCTCTGGTTTTGCAGATATAGTTCCTCATGTGAGGCCAAGACGGAGGGAGTCACCAGAAATAAGTCAAAGGCAAGTTCTTATTCTATTGTGGGCACTTCTGAAGATAAATGGAGAAGGGAGGTAAGGGGACCAAGTGTTCACGGTTGGGGTCAGGCAGTGAGAGGGAAAGAACGAGAATGCACAAGGCATCTGGGGGTGTCTGGACCCATTCACAAGAATGCGATGAGGTGCAGAGTGGGTATGTCTGCATGATCCTGAAATGGGCTCAGATGGCCACTTGTTTATTCTATATCAAAACTTGTCCATCCATACAGTGATCTTCCGAAGGAGGGAGCTATTCTTCTATTGTGTGTATATTCTTCAATGTATGTGTATTTTTAAGTTAAAGATGTGTGTGCGTTTTTAAAATTAAAATTAGGTAATATCCACCGTCGGTAAGTCAGAGGATCCCTCCTGAGTGCTCCAGGATAGACTAAATTTAGCAGGCTTTATTAATACTGTAATAAAGGTGAATAACTGAAAATTAATGCCATGACATGTGGGAAGTTGGGTTCTCTCCTGAGCTTCTGGAACATCCCATACCAAGAGACTACCTTGTTCCCAGCTTCCTAAGAGCCAGTGGATAAAGGAGGTTGCTTTACCTCGGGCAGACTGATTTGGATGACCAGATTTCATGAAGAAATATAAAACAACAATGATACATTGCTTCAGATTTGCTCAGGACCAGTCAAGAGTAAATGAATTAGAAGATCAGCAGAGAAAAAAACTCCCTGATGCAAAAAATCATACCTTATTGCCTTAGCGGGTGGATCTGGACTCTGCACGTCAATCTAGTATTAAATAGGTAAAGCATTCTGTTCACGAAGGCTTGGGTACAGCTGAGTGAGTAGACCAAATGCCCTGAGATCCAGCTAACACTCTGTGTCTGAGGCAGCACCTTTTTTGTAGTGAATGCTAGCAGAGCTCCATCTGACAGGACCTTCTCAAAGGTGTACTCATACTCAGAACCCCCGCCCCCCCCCCCAACCCAGTCACTAGCTTCATTTGATTTAAGGCATCCTGGGCCTTTCTTAAAGCAATAGGCACCAGGAAGACACTTCCTTTCTGCAGGCGGCAGAAGCCTTCAGTGTCCTAACAAACATCTCAAAAATGTCAGGAGTCCATCAGATATCACGAGCTGGACACTTGGGAGAACCATATCCTCTCCTGGCCTTGTTGTTAACTGGCTGCGAAACAAGGGCAAGTAGCTCATCCTCTCTGGGCCTGGCTTTCATTACCTGTGTCAGGAGGGGTTTTCAACTACATGACCTCTAAGGTCATTCCCAGCACTGACGCTTATAATTCTGTTGTCACCTGTGCTTCCCCCATGCCATACTCAACTGTGCATCCAAATAAGGTCAAATCAACAATAGAGTAGACCCCTCTCATCGGCGGGCATATGTCCCAAGATTCTCATTGGTTACCTGAAACCGTGGATAGTACCAAACCCTATGTATACCAAGATTTCTCCTATACTTTTCACTTAAAGGAAACACTTTAAGGCTTCTCTCCAGTGTATCCATATTGCCAGCATCACTATTCTTGTGCTTTGGGACTATATTTAAATAAAATAAGATTACCTGATCACAAGCACTGTGATCAGTCAATTTAACAACTGAGATGGCTACTAAGTGCTGATGAGCAGGGAACACACACAGCATGAATATACTGGACAAAGGAACGATTCATGTCCCAGGAAGCACAGGGTGGGATGGCATGAGACTTTTTAATGCTACTCAGAATGGCATGCAATTTAAAACTTATAAACTATTTCTAAAATTTTTCATTTACTATTTCAGACCACAGTTGACTGCTATAGTAATAATTGCTGCTTTACTGGCAGGAAGAGCTTCAGTCCCCTCTGTGAGGTCTCTCCCTCCGGTTTACATCCGGGGATTGCCAGGGACCTCTGGCGTGTGCTCACGTTCTCCCACGTAGTACGTGCCGTGCATTTCCCTTTCTGCCATGCACTGTGAAGGATGCTCACTGCCTGGGAAGTCACTTGAGGACCACAGCTGCCAGTACCCTCCATGACAGTGCTGCTGTTCCCTCAGTATCCCCAAAGCTCTGTAGGCCAATGAGCTGTCACAGACTCAGAAGACCTCAATATGCCTGAAATGCCACAGCGTTGGCATAGAAGCAGATGGAATGTTCCTCCTTCCCACTTTCAGTTGCCCTTTGTTGTCCTGGCATCAGATCTGTGCTTTTTCCATCTTCTCCAACTTTGAAAACTGTTGCAGCTTCAGCTTGCAGCTTTTCTTTCCCTGGGGCCCAGGCAGAGACCTGCTGATGCCTGAGGTCCCCAGCCCTACTCCTGCCACATAAATCCCTTCCACAGTGACTCTTGCCCACCCACACACCCACAGCCACACAGGCATGGATCACCGAAATGGGCACTATTTATGCTGAAGTAGGGGGCCCCCGATATGCTCTTTAAAGAAATAGAAGTTATAGGAATCCTGCAGCTATTCATCTTAAAGACTATTCATGGAAGCAGGGAAATTAAACACAGCATCCTTGAATATATACTCTCCGCATCTAAGCCAGGCCTATTGTTTCCTTCATAATGACACTTCACCTCTGGGAGTTGGAGAAAAGGCACAGACTGCTGTGCAGCACAATAGCGTGGGTTGCAGCAGGTATCGGAGGAAACGAGAACAAAGCTGTATTGTCAGAAGGCCTAAAGGCTGACTCCCAACACAGCAGAGCTCCCGAAATCACTGTGGAAAGTGTTTCCTCCATAGCTGCCTGTGGTTGTTTAACCCAGTTCTTGGTCAGAAGGGACTGGGAGAGGACAACTACTTATCACCGGAGGGTTGTTCTATTAAGAAGAGAAAAACAAGATAGTGGAGTGACTCACAACTCTGGGGGAAGCCCACTGTCTGCCCTCACTTTCTGTCTCCTCCTTGACATCTCTTTCCAGGCTTCAAACATTCTTTTAGCTCTGCAGGCCTTTGTCATCTGGAGAAAACACTGATTTGGTTTAAACACGTACCTTTTTGAAGAAGCTTCTACCTGCTCATTTGATTCACTGGAGGCTGGATGAGGGTAAGAAATCCCAGAGGCAAAAGGGAGATGAATCAAGAATCTTTAGTAGTAAATCTTTGGGCTGGAAAACTTGTTGAAGAGGAATATAAAATGGGTTCTGTGATAAATGGGAGCCTTTAACCCTTCTGCGTCTCTTGATAATCACATGGCTATCCTCAAGTGGATTTCAATGTCCCACTATAGGACATGGAGGCTACTGGGCATGTGTGTTTAAGCCACAGTTTGAGCAAGATTAAACTTCTCTAGAACCTGTTGGGACTTTCCGATTGAAATGTTTATGGTATTAGTAAATCAATTCCCTTTCTAAGAGTGTAGGAGAACCTATGGAGAAATCCTGCAAAGGGAGTGAACACAAAACTAAATATGAAATGAGAAAAGGTATAGAACTTCTATTTATGAGCTAGTCAGTTTCTATAGGTGACAGCTGGCCTTGGGGATTCATTTATTCATTTAATTTTTATTCGTTTATCCATTCACTCAACACCTATTCGTGGAACACCCTATTATGTGCTAAGCACTATGTATTGGGGATAGATGCATAAACAAAATTAAAAAGGGTGCTGCTTTCTCAGAGCTTGTAGCCTGGAAAGGGAGATGAACTAGTATGACACAAGTAAGTTATGTAACCGTAATTATGGTAAGAGTTAGGAAGGAAAAGCACAGGGTGCTATGAAATCAAATAACAGGGGTGATGATGGGTCAAAAATTTTCCATGAGGAAAGCTGAGCCCTAAAGGATTAGCCAGATGAAGGAGAGGGGAATTAGGGGAAATGATCTAAGCAGGAAATAATAGCATGAGTGAAGAGAGCAGCAGGTAAAAAAGTGAAAAATTAAAAAAAAAATCATAAAGGGCAAATGGGCAAAACTCAATGAAGAGAAGGCAAAACAAAAGAAAGACAAACCACAGGTGGGCCAAAATCTGCTCCAAAAAGCTGCCAACTGTGGCAGGGGTTTGGGTACAGGGTCCCCTCAGTCCAGCCTGGCTTCCGACCCTCCCACACTGATAGCAAGAGGCCAAGGCCTTCACTGTCGCATCCCCCAGGTTCTACCCTAAGCCGAATGGATGCCATGAATTATTTATAAAATTAAAAAGAATGGCAAATGGCATTATCAGTTGAAAGACTGACAAAGTTGCAGGCGAGGATAAAGCTAAAATTGAGGGCCTCCAATGTGGAAGGCAATGTCTAGGCACTTCGTGTGTACTCTCTCTCTCTCAACATTGAAATAGCCCTGCTCGGTGGTCCACACACAATTTATCACAGCTGGAGAACATAAGTAACATGCTCAGAGAGTTAAAGGCAGAAATCAACCAGCTCAAGATGGTCTGAGTCTTATGAATGAACATGCTCCCACAATGCTTTGCAACCTTAGAAGAAGCTGAGGAGTTATCTGGCCCCTGTTACTCTGTACAGGGCCATGAGAGACTTCACCTAAGGCCTGGGGATTAGTGGCTAATGTGGGACTAGACTTCTGGTCCCCACTGCTAATCTATACCTCTTCCCTGCTTCTTCCTCTTTTATAAATGTAGCAAAAGCCCACACTTGTGAGGGATGAAGATGCCAAAACTACTTCTAAATTCACCATTGTTTTCCTTGAATTACTTTTTTTCCTCTGAAAACTTTAGTATTGAAAAAATGTAGAAACTTCCTATTTAAAAAAAAAAGCAGAATGATACATTTTGTATTTATGAATGAAGCAATCAGATGTTAGTTTATTTTGAATTTGGATTTTTGTATTTCAAACTCTGTTAGAGCAGGGCATGCTTATATTAAACAACTGCTTTGTGCCTTTCACATAATGTTTTTCAATGCTCATTTAATAAAAGGGAAAATCTTAGAGTGCATTTAATTAATTAAATGCTTTTCTAATAATATCTTATATCCAGAGTAATATCTTAAAGCCATTGAATCAGTGAGTCAATACTGTGGAACAGAAAGATAGAAAATAGTAACCATTGCTCCACCAGATATGAATTCTATACTTGTTATTACAGAGCTGCTTCCCATTAATTTTCTCTTGCACATACCATTCCACTCTCTGGGCTTTGGATTCTGCGTCTGGAAAATGAAGGGATTATACTTGATTGTCTGAATGATCCTTTTTGGATTTGAACTTCAATAAGACAATGGGCCTTGGAGGTACAGTCACAGCTAGCCCACCCTCTCCTAATCTTCAAAAGGCCTCAGTTATTATTATTATCTGCAGGTCTCTTCATTTCAATTTTCAGCTCTTCCCTACTGAGTCTTAGAAATGCTAAAGGGAAACACTGGCATTTTCAATTCCTGAACCTGAGCGCCCCCTAGGCACACAGGGGCAAACTGTTGTAACTGAAAATCCAGGACTGTGGGAGGCTGGTCTCTAGGGTCAGCACCAAATCCCTCAACTTCCTTGTGTGCGCTCTGAGGAAAGAACGAGGGACTTTCCTGACTCGGGCAGGGAGGAAGCTTGGAAAGACAAAAGGGTGGCAAGCTCTGTCATCAAGCAGATACTGCAGGGGCTCTGTGGGGCTGTCCCCTAACAACAGGTACATTCAGAGTGGGATCATGGGCTGGAGGCCAGCTGATGCTGCCTCTGGAAGTTAGTCAGGGGCTACACTGTGAGTGTGTTGGGGCTAAAGACCAGCCACTTGAAAACGTGTGCTGTTCAACTAACTGCATTCACAGAGGATAGTCAGAGATCATTTGATACCAGTTATTTGTGTCACTTCCTGTTCCTGTAAATATCATGCATGCATTTCTATTTTTAAAATCTTTTAAATTTTTAAATTTAAAAAAGTTTTGCATACATACCATTTTTGCTGCTTTTCTCCGCTTTTACTGTTTTGAATACATAGCTCCTACATTCATAGTCCACATACCCATTATTTTAAACCTTTATGACATGGTTATGCCACATGGAAACCCTTTTTGAGAGGCAGTGTATGTGCATGAGCATGAGTGTGCATATGGTGGGTGTGCACTGTGTTTGTGTTTATGTATGTGTTTGTGCTGTGCATTTTGTGTGTGTGTGCTGACGGCAGTCCTGCAGGTCTAGATCCTGGATTCCTGCCTCAGGCCTGAGCATCTGTGCCAGCAAACAGACTTCTCAGATGCCCTTGAAGATTGTGCTCGAGTCTTGAGAGAGTGGGCAAAGCACTTCTCGCGGCAGGTGTTTGAAAGCCTGCTCGATCACCGTGTGCCTGGGAGTGTGGACGCCCACCGGTCCTGCAGAGGACGAGTGTCTGTGGTTATCAGCAGAGACAGGACGCTCAGGAAGCCATTATCGCAGGCACCAGAGGGCTTGTGTGTGTTTTTTTCTCCGAGGTCATATTTTTATTCTCTATTTTTTTAAAAAAAGGAAAAAGGAAGTAGAAAACATCTCTTGGATGAATCAGTCATTCTCGTTAAGCCCATCGATATCCTTTAATCCTCTTCCAGAAGCAGGGAGAGACGACACCACCCAAGTCCCCCAGCAGCCTTTCCCCTATGTTCTGGCCCCAGTTCCCTGCTGGATGTGCTCACACAGCTGGCCTCACCCCACAAGACGGGCACACCTCGTCCATGTTCCCTACCGTCAGCCTGCTGCCTCCCTGACTTAGATCAGGCCCAGAAAGTGAACACATTTTAGGCCACAGGGTTTTAGGTTTAATTTTCTCTCTAAACCCATGAACCCGTGATGAATTAACTCCTCTAACATTCACTGAGTAAGCGTGGCCACGTGCTGGGTTAGGCATGCAAGATACAGTGACGAGTATTATAATATCGTGGTTAAGAGGATGGGCTCTAGAATAAGATAAAACTGGTTCACCTCCCATCTTCACTGCTACTCTGTGACTCAGGACAAGGCAACTTCTTTAATGCTCTGCTGCCTCACCCGTAAATTTAGTTCTTCCCCCCTGGATTGCTGTGAGGCCGTGGCATGAAGTCCACGGCAGAGGACCTGCAACAGGATGGTCAGTGCGCGTGAGCTGTTGTGTAGGTTGGCTCACTCAGCTTTCATTCCAGCCTCCTTCCAGGTAGAGAGGTTGGAAAGCTGAGCACCATGTTTTCCACAGATGTCTGCAGTCAGAGTTCTAGATGTAAACTGTCTTTCACCAAGTAGATAAACTCAGCATAAGAAGTAAAAGGCAGAATTTGCTCTCATTTCAGATTTCAGACAATTTTGCTGGCAAGCAAAGTTGTGGAAATGTGAGGATTTTTTTTCTTTTTGCAACGGTGCTCTGGAGTCCACTGTCCATCTTCTTGGGCATCGAGAAGCAGGGACTGCAGCAGAGGGAGCCCCAGCTTCTTGACTCCAGCACAGCACCAGAGCTGCCACAGAGGTCGTGACCATCCTGGCAGGTCATTCCTGTGTTGTTTTCGGAGCTGTTTCTGTTGCCCTGTTCTAGAATCTGCTCCTTCAGCCTTTTGACTTAACTTTGCGAGCACTTTATCCCTTCTTACTTAATATAAATAAAGCAATTTCTATTTCCTGCATCAAATCCTGACAGATACAACTGTTATGATTTGTATACAAATACAAAAATTAAAATAATACCCACCCCATATTGGTTTTACCATAAGTCCAGATTTTTAAAGATGTTGTCTAATTCCATCCTCCCAGCAAACTCATATGGTCATTAAAAGGCTTAATCAGGGTGTGAACCTAGGTGTTTCTGCTCAAAGGCCAGGTGCCTAACTACTAAGCCCTGCTTTGCCTTCTCTAGAGGAGCTCACAGCCCAGTAAGGATGGCTACTGTGCAGTCTAAAATGCTAAAAAGAGCTGTGGGTCTCGGGCCTGTGGGAGCCCAGAAGATAAAATGTCTGATTATGCCTAGGCTTGGAAGTCCAAGGTGGTGTCTGCTTTCCAACTCGGTCAGGGGTCACGATCTCTAGATTCCTTAATACGTTGGGGGTCTCTGCTTCAAAGACTTAGTGGCCTATTTTTCGAGTAATCATGCTTTAGGAACCCCAAATCTGCTTGTTTGCGTGATTTTGTGTTCAGGTGAGTCATCACATGTCCTGGGACATTCAGATTCCTTTGTAGGACTTGTTGCTGCTGGCCCTGGAGAAGCTCACTGAGCAAAGGTTTCAGCCAGCCTGGGGCAGGTGCATGCACTTGCCTTCAGTGCAACTCTCTGTTTCTCACAAGACTTCTCAAAAGCAACACCTTGCTGAGAATGCCTCAAGGTCAGAGACCTCGCCTTGTGCAGGTCTATTCCACTATCACATTGCAGATGCTCAGTGAATGAATGAATGAATGAATGAAGTAGCCTCAATGTGCAGCTGAGTTAGTCTACCTGGAGAGCTGGATCCTCTGCATCCTGTTCTCAGCTTTTTCACCATTGCTTCTGGTTGCCATGGTTCATACACATACCTGGCCTTGCACAGAATATACACTCTCACCCTCTTCCTGGCATCTGGAAAATGGGTTTGCCTTTACTTGGTGCTTCCTTTAATGCCCATGAAATTATCTATCTTTTCATGGATTAAAATAATCTTCCTTCACTGCAGTTTAAAAGCTTATGTGCAGATACAACAGGTTAGGATTTCCAAATTGTTTCTGAAAGGTCTCTTGATGCTGAAACAAACAAAACCTTTTTTCAGCTGAGGGACTCAGGAGAGTTTCTGTCTCCAAATGGGAGGTTCATCTCAGTGACTAGTTTACAGCTGGCCTTCCCGTACTGTGGGCCTGAGAGCCCTGGGCTACAGAAAAGGAATGTTATTTGCATTTGTAGGCTTCACAACTTACAACAGGTTTAAACATTTTTTAAATTTAAAAAACCCCCAAAACTCCCAACTGATCAAGATATGCAGAGCAGGTATTATTCCTGTTTCAAAAGGGTAGCGAAGCCAGAGTCCCCACAGTCAGTAAGTGGCTGAGTCAATATGTGACTCTGGATCAGTTGGTTCTCCAACTTTCCTTGGCACCGCTGAACCTTTCCCAGAGCTGTTGGAACAAAGGGCAGGGCATCTCTCTTTGCTCTTCCCCTGCCTGCCGCGAGCATGAGTGAGGAGCTGGCTCGGTTCTCCTAGCTGGACTCTGGAGCAGGAAGCACAAACCCACCCTGCAGCATCCGCCCAGGGAGCAGTGGAAGCAGGGTTCTGTTGAGGGGTGGGGGCCAGACCCAGGGATTCCTGACTTCCTAGCTCTCAGCTTTCTCATTTCCAGGATTCACTACCACCCCTTAATTTCCAGTTATGGTCTTATAACATTTTATAAATTGGACAATCAGGAGCCTAATTATGGAGCAGCTTTTCTGATTCCCAGCCCTTGGTTGCTTGGCTCTTCTCCCTCCACTGTTACACCAACACCCATGGCAACACCCTCAGCAGAGCCCTGGGCAGGTGTGCGGGGAATTGCAGCAGATTCTGGTCCCAGGACAGCTCTTAGGTGATGTCAGAGAGAGATGGAGACTGCTGTGGATGCATACCTCATGTAGTCCTGGGTCGCACAGGACTGAAACCCTAGTATTTTATAGGAGGCACAGAAACTCAGGCTTGGAAATTATGCAGCATCTAGAAGACGAGATGATAGGAAGGAAGTTATAGTGGAGGTGATGAAGCACTCTTAAAATACTGAAACAAAAAATTGCATGCATATAGTACTTGACAATTTATTATTATTATTATTAATATTAGAGAGAGGAAGTGGGAGATAGAGAGACGAGAGGGAGAGAGAGATCGATCAATTTGTTGTTCTACTTACTTATGCATTCATTGATTGATTCTTGTATTTGCCCTGACCGGGATTGAACCCATAACCTTACCATATCGGTATGATGTTCTAAGCAACTGAGCTACCTGGCCAGGGCAGTACTTGACTATTTAAAAGCCTGTCTCATAGATATCATTTCATATAATTGTCAATCTACCAGCCTTGTAAAGTAGGCAGAGCAGACATTTTGCCAGTTTAAGATAATAAACCTGAAGCTTGGGGTTGAGGTCATCTGATCCCAAATCTAGTTCCCTAGTGAAAAATCAGGACCAATATCATATGAGGCTACAATTTTTTGAAAAATCTGTAGTTCAAGTTACCCAATTCTGGTCCTCACTTGTGTATGCAGGAGTTCCACTTCCTGCACATTCCCCTGGACTAGTTCTGGGGGTCATCAAGAGGTTTCTTACACCTGTTCAGGAATAAGGCCACTGGCAGTTTTGCAGCTGGTGACTGCCCCAGTTCTGCTGGGCCCTATGAAGGTCACAGCACCCTGGATCACTCCCCAGGACATGCCAACACTGCCCTTGTCTCTCTGGAGCTGTTCTCTTTCCTGTGACTCCACCAGGTCCAGCAGTTTCTGTCGGTACCTGTTTCAAGTCCACAGGCTGTCAAGGATTTGTGGTGGTCTGTGGCAGAATAGGGGACAGTGCTTCCTCCTTGGTGGAACTGCACTTTGTCAGAGGCTCCCAAAGCAGTGTTACTGTGACTGTAGTGTAGTGTCATACAACAATCAACCTAAAAGCCGTGTCAGTTTCATGTCACCCCCATCCACCCCCATCCCTGATTCCTGGCAACCCCTAATTTCCTAATTATCTGGAGAATCATTGCATTGTTTTTGTCAAGGTTTCATTCCTTTTTTATTGCTCAGTAGTATTTTTTTATGACATGGATATGCCACAGTTTAACCATTCACCTGTTGAAGGACACCTGGGTTGTTTCCAGTTTTTGACAAATATGAACAAAACTGCTATTTTATGGGTTTTTGTGTGAATACAGGTTTTCATTTCTGTGGGACAAATGCCCAGAGGTGCCATTGCTGGGTTGTATAGTAGTTGAATATTTAGTTTGATAAGAAATTGCCAAACTGTTTTCTAGAGTAGCTGTATCATTGCTTATTGCTACCAGCAAGTAGGAGTAATCCAGTTCCTCCATTCCTCACCAGCAAGTAAATTTTTGACTGACGACCCCACCAAATCACAAGACATGCCCGGATAGGTAAAAGACCATCAGGGGGCTCAGCTGGAGGTTGTTGGGTTTTCCTTTTGTGCCCAGCAGGCTCTTTAGTGTCTGTGCAAATTGGATTTCTACCCATTCCTGTCCCACCATTTCTTTTAACACTTCCGGACATGCCTGAAGCTTCAGCAGTGGCCAGCACAAACCTCTGGTTCGAGCTACAGGTTCCTCTGTATTTAGCGAGATGTTCAGAGGTTTTATCCCCATAGCCCCTTGTAAAGAACTGCCCCGCCCCTTTCCCCCTGCTGAAAGGTAGGCCCCAGAGTCCCTTTTGGACCCACCCACCTGACCTGAGGGAGGTCCTCTGGAAGTTTTGTTCAGACAATCTGCTCCTTTCTCTTGGCATCTACTATGTGTCAGACACAGTTCTAGGTGCTTCAGATAAAATAGTGATCAAGCAAGTCCCCTTCTCTTGTGAATCTTATATTCTGTGAAAAGAAAACTGACAATAAAGAAACAAAGGCAGGTCCTGGCTGGGTAGCTCAGTTGGTCAGAGCATCATCCCAATACACCATGGTTGTCAGGTTGATTCCTGGTCAGGGCACATACAAGAATCAACCAATCAATGCATATATAAGTGGAACAACAAATCAATGCTTCTCTCTCTCTTTCTGTCTATTTGTCTGTTTGTCTCTCTCTCATAAATAAAAGAAGCAAAGGGATTTCAGATAGCAATAAATACTGCAAAGACAATACACAGGGCAACATGATAGAGAGGAAGAGGATGGACTCTCCAAGGAGCTGAGCCTTTTTGGTATCAGAATTCCTAAAGGCTTTTTGTTTTTCCTAAACTAATCATTTTCATTTCTTCCACTAGTATGTTTTCTGAACCCAAGATACCATGGTTGATCTTTGCTCTCAACACTTCCTTTATTTGTTTAAGACCCTTTTATAATTTATTCACTAGTTTAAAACACTTATCTCCAAATATGGAATATACACTACAGATACAGTAAAATCTGGTTCTTTTTTAATTTCAGCACCATATTTCCATGAATACAGCGAATGATTGCAGGCCTTTGGTGGACCCTGTCTTTGTTGGTTTCTTGTTGTGTGTGAGCTAATATTCCCAGGTCCCTATCAAGTGAATACTGTCAAGTCAAATGTGTCACGCACTGTACTAGTTTCAGTGATTTTTGAAAGCAGGATATTTACATAGATATGCATCAAACTCTGTCTTGCTAGCCTCAGCCTGCCAGATTTTAATGCCACTTGAGTCTGTCACTTAACATACATATCAGCCATCCATCCTGCCCAGTTTCAGGTCATCTGTAGGTATGATAATATGCATTTTCAGGCCAAATTTCATGTGCGGGCGTTGAAGAAGACAGAACCCTGAGGCATGCCTGGCCTTCAGATTAACACAGTTTACTGAAGACTGTTTGGGCTTAGTTGCTTAGGGAGTTAGGAAGCCGCCTTGGTTTTCCCACCTTACCCAGGAGAGTGTTACGAGAGCTTTGGTAAAATGTTTTGCTCGGATCAAGCTACTTTATGTGACCTGTTTGCTAACACCATCAAACAGCCATGAGAGTGTGATGAGACTTGTTCCAAATGATATTACATCGGCCTCCAGCTCTGCAGTCCTCTCTGCAGTCTTACACCATCTGCCTCGAGCAGTTAGCCCAGGTTTGTTCCTGTTCTTCCTGCTCTGAACACAACTAAAACAAAAATCTTTGTGGTCCTTAGGCCTTTTGCAAATCTCAGCTTTTTCTTACACTGGTATTTTGGGACCTTTTGTTCCATCTTTTGTGCTCATCTTTTTAAAATCTGAGTCCTGAACAGCCAAATTGCTAGTTTCCATGTATTATTTTTGGCATGGTTATGCACACATGCACAGCAGATTGGATGATTTATGACTATATTAATAAAAATGTAATTTTTAAAAATAAGCCCCTTGAGATGTCCTGCCTTTTAGAGTGATTGTCCATAGATTCATTCTCTATTTTCTATTTATTCTATGATACCCATGATCCTAGAGTTTAACACAGGTGGCTGATTCTTTCTAGAATTCTCTTTCTTCACTATATGATCTTTAAAATGGCATCATTACCTTTCACCAATCTTAAGAGGCCTGGCTAACAGTATGGGCATTGGAGTCAAGTAGGTCTGGGTTTCATTGCTAGCTCTGTAACCTTGCACTAGTTAACCTCTCAGCTGTCAGTATCCTTATCTGTAGAATAGGGATAGTTGCCTGGGGTTGTGGAAGGACTAAAGCAAGTAATGCTGGACACATAGTGAGCACTCAATACATGTCAACTTTTATAAAGTTCTCAATAAATGTTAACTGTCATTAATTTTATTATCCTTTTACATTAGGATTGAACCCAGATCATCATTTCCTCAAGTTAATTCTTTTTCTTTTTTCCAAAAGGAAGAATTTACCAGATTCTTTGTTTTCAAAGTATTAGTCTTCCTGGTGTTTAAATTCCCTTCTTTATTGCTCTTAAGTATCTTATTGTGTTAGTTTTCTAATCTATATTTGCAAAATGTCCTCCATATTCTTAACTGCTTCCATAGTTTTATCATTTCATTTCTGTATTCTTTAATCCTCAACCAAAAAGTGTCTATTCTCTGCTTTCCAAATGTCCCTAACAGTGTAGATAATTCTGTTATACAGGGTGTGGCAAAAATAGGTTTACAGTTGTTCATACAGAAAATAATACAATAATTGATAAATAATAATGCAAGAATAAACTCTGTGTTTTGTGTGTACACAACCATAACCTGCTTTTGCCCCACCCAGTATAGAGCAGTTGTTCAATCCTTAAATTAATTGTGCTTCTTTGGGTGGTGGATGCTCTCTCAGGTCATGCGCACTCAAACAATGGCACAGAGTATATTCTAGCCTTTAGTCCCTTCTCAAGAAGCCTAACTCTTTGTAAAAGTATGGTTTTCTTTTTATGAGAATGATCACTTTCACTTTTATTATCTATGCTTAGCTCATAACTGAGATCATATATTTTGGTACCAAACCTTCCTCCTCTTGTTTTTGGGGATCTTCACCACTATTGTTCTTTCTGCTTAAAACCTGAGCTTCCCTTGATATCAAGTTATCAGTTTATGTGAATCTTTTCTCCCTCCTCATCAAACATTGAGGTAAAGCTCCTTGATCAGTTTATAAACTTCCTGCCAAATACTTGCTTCCTGTTCTGTCTGTTGCCAAGAGTCCATTGCTCTATTATTATAAGCCCTGGTCCAGGAAAATAAAACCCATTTTTCAACTTGTTTATAAAACCCTTCCAATATCTCCTATTCTCTTCCAAGGTCATTATTTTCAACTGGAATAGTGGACAAAATGATCCTCAGTGGCCCTCAAATTGCCCCTTTCTTGTTTGTGATTTCACAGCCATCGGAGAGGTACTATCAAATGTCTTTATGCTGCATTTTCCCTTTCGATGATGATTGGTGAAAATAGGTAGTGGTCAGCAGGCTTGGCAACTCTTGGCAGGCTTGCTCATGTTTCAGGAGCCTGTGTCAAAAAGCAACAAACCTCTTGGGTTTCCTGTTAGGTCCTCCTCACTCAAGTCCATTTTAGTCACATAGGCCTTCTTGCTGTTTCTTAAATACACTGGACATACTCCTGCCTTGGGTTCATTGTGCCAGATATTCCCCAGGTCCCTCAAGGGATCCAGTGATGAATAAGACAGAATTTTATGCTCAGTGGAGCTTATATTCTGTGAGGAGAGAAACAAATGAGAAATAAGCAATAAAGTAAGATAAGAGTGAGGGGTGGTGGAGGGCAATTTTAGAGGGCCAAAAGATCTCTCTGAGGAGGTGCCATACAAATATCTGGGTGGGGGGACCTCCCTCAACAAAGGACCAACAATGTGAGTCTCTGAGGTGGGAAGGATCTTTGGTGGACCAGGAATAGCAAGGGAGCTGGCACGACTGTTGTGGATGCAGCCTTCCTCTCGGGGTATCTTTGAAGATGCATCTCCTGTCTGCCCACATACATGGTTAATTTTTAGAAGGTAGGGAGCCCGTACCATTGATTCAGAGCCATTGTCATAGAATCAGAGCATGTTAAAGTTGAAAAAACTTGAGAGATCCTAAGGTCAAGTCTACCTACTACAGAAATTTCTGTACTCCCAGGATTTTCCCAAAGTTTACTCATTCAAATTCCACCTACTTTAGTTTTCTTAAATTTATCTTAAAATTTATATTACTACCATAAATGGAAAACTAGTATCTTTTAAATTCATGTTAAAGTAAATACTTATCTATTAAAAAGTTATCCCTTGTACCACCTAAAATCACCTCCCTATTTTAGAACTTTTAGGTTTAAACTTTTTTATTTCTATAAAGCTTTGAGAAACAGCCTTATGCTGTATCTTTGTCTGCAGTTATGATGATCCATAGGATAAATTTCCAGGAGTGAAGTTGCTTAATCATAAGTAATGCACATTTTTAGGGCTTTAGCTGTTAACTGCTATCTTTCCTCTCAACAGTTTATGTAGATATATGCTTCTACAATCAGTGGAGGAGAGTATGTTTTCCCCATACACTTGTTGAACTGCATATTTCTATTCTAAGTAATCCTTTTTATAGATTGTTTCCATTCAAACACTGATAACTTGTCTAAGTCCTGATCATTCTCATCCCCTATATGCAGAACATGCTTCGCCTAACAAGGATATTCACGCACAACAATAGAAATAATAGAGGTCCTTTGGTTTGTTTCTTTTAACCTTAAAATGAAAATGCTGAGGGTGATTAATTATAAAATTCTAACCTTATTCAAATTAGACCAGATTATCATCCTAAAGAAAGAAAACAAGAGGCAAAATATTTCTATCTTAACCAAGTGTCATTAGACTTTAGTACCCACATCCACTTGTACACATGCAATTCTTTGCAAATGGGATGTGGTTTATATTTCATCAACTTCAAAGAACCTAAATTTCTTCAGGGGCAAGAAGCACTGCTCTATACCTTTACTAAGAGAAGTTAGAGAGCCACAGGATGTTAGAGCTGAAAGTGGACTCAGAGTTTCTCTAGTCCAACTTTTTTCTGCAGATGAGGAAAATGAATTCTAGGATGGGGTAGAGTCCTACCCACAGTGAATAGCTAGTTAGAGGCCACTGAGCGCTAGAATTCGTGGCACCTGCCTCTTCCTCCCATGCTCTGAAAGGGTAAGGCTGGTGAGAAGGGAGAACGCTGCCTGCCTTGTTCAGAACAGGGTCATAAGTGGCTTTCTGAATTGTGCATGTCACTGTGTGACTCAGGCCTTTCATTCTATCTTTCCCTTGACTGGCCTGTCCTCAGAGCTCACCCTCCATAGCAGGTAAGTACTAGGGGACATAAAAAAATAAGTTTAATTGAATTAGTTATCTCCTTTTTTAATGACATTTTTTCATGTGACAGAAATATTAAGATCACTAAAATAAGGAGATTAAATGGGAATGTAGATTTAAGAAATAGAAACCCAATTTCCAACCTCCATTGAAGTAAGGCAGATGCTGAGATTAAATGTAAAACTTGACCAAGACTTTCTGGAAACAATAATGAAGGGCAAAGGAAAAAAAACAAAACTGAATAAAAGGAAAAGAGAGAGGGAGAAATGGAATAAAATGGGATCATTCTTTTTATCTAAGAGGAGGTGTTAAGTGATATACAGTTCTCCTTAACAACTTCACAATGAATGAAAATATGGAATTTATAGTTCTCACAACTATTTTTGATAGAAGTGGGGAAAAAAACCATGCTGAAGCATATAGTACAAGCAGTTCTATGGGATGTTAAGAATACTTAGAGGTGTGGATGGATATCATGCCTCTCTTAACCAAATGTTTATGAACGTGCTAACTCTCTGCTAGGCTTTTGATTGCAGTCATCGAGGTTAGACTTTCAGTAAGGTATTCCATCCTGCTAATTACGGAATGCGTATGTTTTGGAAACAGGATGAATGGGTAGGAAGGTCAACATGCAGGGACTACTGCTTGAATACCTCCTTATGCTGGGGAACTCTCTCTCTTATCTTATAAATCATTGATTCATTAATTAAATATTTTTGAATGCATTAGCTCTGCCAGACACTAAGTTTACAAGGTGACAAAACCTTAGTCCCAGTACTTAAGAATTTCATTGTTCAGAACAAGTTGCTCTGCTGTTGTTGTTTGTTAAACAGGGTCACATACTTCACCTCTGCTGATGTAACTTACCAGGGCTCTCTGTTCCACGGGCCATCAGTCATCTGGGTGAATTGCAAGCACAACACCCTAGTCCTCTCTCAGACCCCAAGCAACCTCACCCTAAGTATTCCTAGAAAAGTGCGTTCTAACTCTCGTGGGCTGTTTAGAAACTGCCTGCACAGCGTTTTCTGTACCCTCTTCTCTCCAGGGAACTTTTTGGAATCAGTCGTTTGTCTAGTTGCAAAATTGCTTTTCCTCAGCCTTTCCATTTTAGGTTTCTAAATTCTTCCCTGGGTCTGTTTCAAAACCTGTAATTGGATCATTCAGGGGCTGAGCCTGCTGTTGAGTGTCTCAGTGTCCTTCTCCATATTCATCTTGGAACGAACCCATACCAGGCCTTACTTTTCGTTGCAAAACTTGTTGATGCTTCTTATTTCAAAACTAATGCATCTGAAAAATGGCCACTCATCTCAAAGCTGCCTCCCACTTGTGTTGCCAATTTGAAATATAATTTGCACCTACAAACCATGGTGCTTTCAAAAATTATTTTAGAAGATATTCTAGAAGGTCAGTTTAAAACCCTCAGGATCATCTTCTCTGACCACTCCCCCACGTCAACCCCAGCTCTCCTATTCTCTCTTAATTTAAGGTTCTAGGTCTGCCTGCAAATAATCTTCCCAATCTTTGCTCTTGGCCAGAAGAAATTTTTTCCTGATTAGTGTGTCAGACTCTGCTATAAAGTTGGCATTTGGGGATTGATAAACAGAAGTTATTTCTAAATGTCTCTATTTCCACTTTTAGGTAAAGCCCATTGCATTTTCAAACTTCATCCCACACTCTCTTCCTTCTACCGGGCTCCCCCTGTTCCAACCCACCCTAGACGGTCTGACGATGTGAGGGGAAGCAGGAGACTGGTGCCCACTGAGTGCCTGATGTATCTCAGTCCTTCCAGCACCCCTTTCTACTGCTTTGTCCAATTAACGTCCTTACCTGAAGGTTAGAATTAGTGAGGCATATGGCCTTGGGCAAGCCAATTAAATTCTGTCTCCAGCATCTCTGCTGGGGCTAGCTGATTCTGGAGGAAGAACTTAACACAATCCTGAAGCCATAGCAACAGGAGTGATATCAACAAGAGCCACTTACTGAGTGCCTACTTTACACAAGATAAAGTATACGAGTAAACTTTACTTACTTTAATTCTTCAAACAAGTTTATGAGGTTCTTCTTCTTATCTCTGTTTTGTAGATGAGGAGACTGAGGATTGGAGAAATGCAGAAACATCCCAAAGACATATAGCCAATAACAAGCAAACCCAGGGCTATCTGATTTCTAAGCCCATACACATGTGTCCACCATGCTATGTTTTGGGAGAGGGAGGGGGGTAAAAGAGGACAGGTATTGTGAGAAATTGTCAGCAAGGGCTGGAGAAATCTACACGGCAAGTAGAATGGTCAGAGGTAACTCAGCTGAGATGAGGGAGGGTGCTCAGAGGGCCAGGTTATTAAAGCTCTGTTCTAGTCTCCCCACTTTGCTCCCAACTCTAGGCAGATGCGTTCTTACCTCCATGCATGGAGTGCCGTCCCTGCAGGGGCTTGGCCTGGGAGAGCCTGGCTTGGTACTCACTTTTGCTTGCAACAGCTACTTAGACCCCAAGTCACTAAACTTTCATCTCATTGCTTTTCATTTTGTGTCATTGCTGAGCCCATGCTTTTCTGACCTCTCTGAACTTCAGCCTAAACTTCCAGAATCCCACCCCAAGCCCTACCAAGCCCAGTACTTTTCTGGGGCTGCCTGAGTCTTGGTGTGCAGTAGGTAAGGCTTGCAGAGGTATGAAATCATTACTAGATGTGATGGAAAAGAAAAATGGGTCTTCAAGAACAATTATTCTAAGCTGATTGAGAAGGACTAGCCAATTAAAAGGGAGGGCTTGGGCATGGTATGAAGGCTGACACCCACAGGGTCTCAGGTCCTGCTGCCCTTGGGGAAGGAGGCCAAGTCAGCTTTGCAAAGGCAGGTACAAGGCTTGGTATGGGCTCTGGGGCCAGGTATATCTGGATTTAGGTAATACTTGGTACTTCTCCTTTCTGGCCTCGGAAAGGGGAAAATGAGGACGACTAAAACTTTGCAGGGTGGCTGTAAACATTAGAAATAACATGCACAGTGCTTTAGGCACACTGGAGAGACAGAAAGGAGGCGGGGCCTGTTATCATTCTTATTAAGGAAATAGTATGAGAAAGGCTTTTTTCCTGCCATGAGTACTTAAGCAATCATCACCATTCTTCATGCTGTTTTGCTTGTCCAAAAATTGAGGTGTGACCATTTGGTGAGTAAAAGCTGACAGTGCGCCCTGGGTGCTAAATTTCAGAATAAGCAAGTCTCTGGAGCTGGAAGCCAGCTCCTGGAGATGTTGGAACATACTGCCCAGACCTGAAATGAAGGAGTCTTCCAGCTTTTTACATGGGACAGTTTTAACACCCTACTTTTCCCTGCTTCAAAATAGAGATGCAATTACTGACCAAGTATCACTATTATACAAGGAAACAAAAGAAGAATAGGCCAAGATAAGTAAAGGAAAAGGACTAGTCAATTGTAGCAGAAAAAAAAGTTAAGCAGGGTAGGACTGTAGAAGGATGGGAGTGACATGCAGGATGGGAGACCCACTAATCATGCAGGTGACCCTATGTCCTGGTTAGCGGCTTTGTCCCAGGATGGTTTTCAATGGTGCCCCCTTTTACTCTCAGGGATGTCCAAGTGTAGGTGATAAATTCTTTGGTCAGCCAGTCATATGGAGTATAGAGTATCCCTCACACATTTGTGTGGTGGGAAGGGGAAGCTATATGCCATTTGGGTTACAATGCCTTGAATTTCCCCAGGTAGATGGATACCCAGAGAGGGAACTCACAGAAATTTGCTCTCTGAGCAGAGGGGAGAGGGTACTCATCTTCATATTTCCAGTGAGCCCCTCTGACTTTAGTTAGGCTCATCTGCTGACTGGTGAAATGGAAACAGAGACAGGAGAAAATGGGAGGGTGTGGGGTGATGCAGGGAGAGTAGAACAAGCCTAAGGAATCACAGGATTGTCAGTCATTTGTTTTATGCCATGAAATCAAATGGGGAAGTGGACTGAATGACTATGCTTCTCTGCTGCAACTCTGTCTGTCTTGCTGGAAGGCACAAGTATTGCTTGGAGAGTGAACCCTATTAGTCAGTGGCCTGACATGGCCTGAGGTCAGTGTCTCTGTTGCACACTCTCCTGTTCTGATGTTCTTGGGGAGTATCCTAAAAGGAGGCCACCAATTCCTGGCCATTGTAAAAGAGACCATTTGAGTTTTTGGAATTTGTCCAAGCCCCACCGGAAGTGAGGATGTGTATATGTGTGTCCGGTGGGAGGTGTGGGTGTGCCTCCCTGACTCAGGAAATGTGAAAAGGCAACTCCCACAACTCCGGTTCCACCCAGCCAGCCCCACTGTGTTCTATTTTAAAAGCTCCAGGGTAGCCTGATCTGATGTCTGTCCATCCCCTCCCCTCCTTGTTTACTGGAACATTGGGTCATGGCAGTGCAGCTGGAATGCAATCTCTGGGCAATTCAGCAAGGCTGAGGCAGGTCCTACAAGGCGTCATATCATTGCACTGTTTTTCCTCCCCTCCCACTGAGTTTTCTTGGAAGTTCTCAGCCAGGCTCAGTGTGGATCTCTACAGATGCATTCCAAATTCCCAGCTGCTTGCTACCCAGCCAGTCCCATAGCCTCTCCTTTTAAATCCAGGTGCCCTGAAATGTTAGAGATGAATAAGCCTGGACATAGGGCTATTTGAGACTCTTGATGTGTTGGCTACCGCCCACTGTCACTCATGATTCAGCTGGCTTCCTCTCTTAAAAAGCAAAGAGGAAAATAATCTCTGTATGAGATGCCTTTGTGATTCAATTGAAAAGAATGAGGAGCAAACCTGTCTTCAGTCTGTGCATCTGTTCCAGCAGAGGGGACTGGGTGGTTCCAGTAAAGGGAGACTTGGCAGCCCTTTCCCTTCCTGAGTACAGATGTCACATGATTGTCTACCACCCTGATCTATCACAGTCTTGCTCCCTATTTCCCTCCAGACTTCCTGACCCCTTAGTTTCTTCCTCTCAGTCTTTCCCATTATGCTCACTTCATCCTTTCCTAGACTAGAGGAAATAATGGGAGGCAGAGAAGAAACAACTAAATACATCAATTATGTAAAAATCATATTTGCCTTAGTAAGAGTGAAAAAGGAGCCTTGCTTTTTCTTAGATTTCTTCTTGCTATTGATTCTTTAGGATTGAGCCCTGGTTCTGAAAACCCTGGTGACCTGCAGCCTCCACATCACCTGGTAACTTGTTGGAAATGCACATTCTTTGGCCATAGCCCAGAACTGCTGAATCAGAAAATCTTGGGGTGAGGCACAGCAATCTTGAGTCTTAACAAGCTCTCCAGATGATTCTGATGTGTGCAAAGTATGCAAACCCCTTGGTACAGGATTCTCCATGGGGATGAGGAAGGGGAAATTTGAGGTTTCTCTCTGCTTTCCAGATGTCAGAATCAGTGTGAGGACAGCCTGTGTCATACTCCTCAAGTCTAGCTTATGCACCTTGCATTCAAACTGGACAGGTGAGAGTTAATGTCAGGAGAAGGGCCAGGAGATGATGGTGGCCCTAGTGGATGCACTCAGTGAGCTGGCTCCCAGGGATACCCTCTGGTCAGGGATCTGGAGCTTCCTGATCTTCTTGTGTGCGGCGCTCCTCCCACAATGTGAGGACAACCCACACAAGTTATGCAATGTTGTAGATTCCATCACTCAGCTTCTCGTCTAATCTTAGGCAAATAAGCCAGCCACTCATTGTAGATGAAAATTGTGGAATTTATTCCTTTTATCTTTTTTATTGAATTAAATCAAGAAAATAACTAGAAACATGTTCTTCATCATGCCTGTTCTTTGCTTTCTATTCTCTGAAGAGTTCTCAAGATTATTAAGAGGGTTGGGATCCATGAGTTTAGGTTGGCAATGTCCAATTTGGTAGCTCCAAGCCACATGTGGCTATTGAGCAATTGAAATGTGGATAATCTGAACTAAGATGCAATGAAAATGTAAACACATACCATATGAGAAAGGCTTAGTTAAAAAAAGCTGTAAATTATTTCATTAATAATTTTATATTGATTTCATGTTGAAATTGTAGCACTTTGGATATACAGGGTGGGGTAAAAGTAGGTTTACAGTTTAGTCTTGTATTGTTACTTATTAATTGTTTTATTATATCCAATGCAAATAACTGTAAAACTACTTTTGCCCCATTCTGTATTGGGTTAAATAAAATATATTATTAATGTTAATTCTACCCATTCTGTTATATTTTTTAGAATGTAGCTACTTGGAAAATTAAAATGACAAGTATGATTTACATTTGTGGTTCACATTATGTGTTCATTGGACAGTGCTGGTCCGGCTATCCCAGGGCGCTGGTCAAACAGACTGTTTTGAGTAAAAGTGGTGGGTATACAAGAAGCAAGTACAAGGAATCGTGTATGGCATATTCAGATGAGGCAATGTAGCCTAAAGCATGGCAGCTAATCTGAACCTTGGAGCTATAGACACAGCAGAGCCAAATCTGGACTCTGCCACTTATGTGGTCAAGTAACTTAATCTCTCTGAACCTTAGTCTTCTCATCTTTAAAAAGGATTGTTTTGGTTTGGATTATATCAAAAAAGATGTGTACCGAGAACCATAGGAGCACAGAGGTTGGGCTCTCATACAGACTGGGCTAGGCCAGAGTGTACGCTGGAGTCAGGGAAGAATCTGTAGAAGGAAGGCAGTGGCTTTTGTTGAGTTTTGAGATTAATGTGGTGTAGAGTATCAGTGGGGGAGACTCCAGGCAAGTCTGTCAGAAGTACAGAGCCCAGATAGCATGGGGAATCCAGAAAACTTTCAGTAGCCCATCACCAGCCCCTCTCAGCTTGTTAACACAATCAGGTGTCCCCTTTAAGTTTCCTTTCATTTTGTTCCAGAAGAAGCTAGGAGGGCTCTCTGATGGCAGCATGGAGATGTTTTTCTCAGTTGTCCCAAGCAAGTCAATCCTTGGCCCCTGACCCAGTTAGATGAAGTTCCGCAGTTAGACGACACACTCTCTTTAGAAAGCAACTTAGAAATCTTCTACTGTTGCATAATCATGCCCTGGGGGCCATCACCTTCCACCCTTGGCAGTTTATCATAGGACCTCACATATGACTCATAAAAGACTCTCCTTTATAAGTTGTGACAGTTCTGTTCTCTATGCCTTGCTAGATTCCTGGTGATGTGTTAGAAAACCTTGGAGATGGGCTCCCTGAGGGTCTCACCCCTCGGCCAGCTCCAAGAGTGGCTAAAATACAGAATTTAAGAAAGAAGTGTCAAGAAATGCAGCTAGGTAAGTAAACGAGATTATGAAAATCTTTGAATGCCAAAAGAAGATTAGGCTGTTGATATACAAATTGAGCCACGCAGATGAAGACTTGTTTATCCCTAATTGTTCTAAGGTACAAACTGTCCTCTCATATTATGAGGGCAAAAATCCTGCCTAAAATTTCCATGGTGTCTTCTATGATTCCAGATACATGTTTGAGCACAGAGAAAGTAGTAAAAAATATGTTGGTTTGTGGGTTTGAATGGGCTACCAAGAGTGGCTGTACAGATTTTCAGAAAGCGATCCTTTGCATTGCAAAAAGTCAGAATCTTAAAAGGCAGAAAAGGTAGAGTTTGTATGTTTATCTGGGGTCCAAGATCCTCTTCAATTCCTCCAGCCTATTCTAAAGGCTGTTTCAATTTTCCACTCTCTTCCACTAGGAGGCAACATCAATCCCACTGTCTCCTGGGACAGGGATCCTCTGTCCATAATATATAACATAAATAAGAATACATGATGCATACATCAGTATATATTCCACCTTAAACTTTGACCTTGATCGACTGGGTTAATGTTGCCTGATGTCAATGAGGCTAACTGGCCTTCAAAGCTCAAGACAGAGGGTTCTGGAAACTACAACACTCTGACCTCTAACTATCCCTGAAGGAGCTGTCCAATATACCAGTAAAGACTATTTTCTGCAAAGCAGCTAAATGAGTGATTGATTCTGTAAGCAAAAAGTAACAACTTCAAAAATTACAGACTCCTGTACTTGGTAAAGAGGGTTTAGATGGACCTGGTACTGTCTTTTCCTGCTGAGTTTTATGCAACTCTGGGTCCCTAGGGAGTTTTCACAGAAAATCAGTTCAGGGTGTGCTGGCCTCCTATGTTGTAGCTTTCTGTTATTTCATAATGGTTGCTGTATAGTGGCACTTTGTGCTTATGCCAGTAGCTTCAAGTCTTGAAGTAAATTAGAAATGTAATGCCCTAGCAAGCAGGCAAAGTACACTCCAAGCATGTTTTCTCAGGGCCCAGATTTTCTGAATTACCTCTGCCAGTGGCAAAAGTAAAACTCACAGAAAGCTATTTATTTATTTGATCATTGTTGTTGATGTGTCAGTTTTATGTTGTCTGGTGTCTCAGACTGTCTTGAAAAAGATTTGTCAATCAGTTCAACAGAACCTCTCAACGCTTGTTACATCAGAGGAGTTCAGGTTATCTGAGTTACAGGATGGGACAGCCAAGGTCAAGGACATGGCCAGCCTCACTCAGACACACAGTTTCTGTCAAAATAAAGTGTTGGGTTGGCCTCCTGCTTAAGCCTGTTTAAAAATAATTGCTTTTTTCACTATGACTAGTGCAAAAACCAAGATTATAGGCTGCTACATGTGCATAGGAGGCAGAGAGCATGCGAAGTTTTAGGGGGAAACCCAGCTTTTCTTCCTTTGGGCTCTGCTGAAGTCCTTCCAGATTTTACAAAGGCAAAGTCTGCACTGTTCCTTCAGCAAACATGTATTGAGCCGAAACTCTCACCAGGGCTGAGGACACAAGGGAAGAAGGCTGGGAGTGCATGATAGGCCATCCCTCCTGCTGCAGATGGGCTTGCACTGTGCTAAGGGACACAAACAAGGATTAGTCCTTTCCATCTGACATGTCATGAGCATAAATAATAAATAGGAAGGAAATATTACTTTTAAACAGGAAATAAACATTAAAACAAAACAAAAACACTGCCTCTGATTTTGAAGCTGCTATTATACTAGGAGAGTTACACATATATATAATAAAGATGATTGATTATAATATAGATAATTGCCAACTATATGATACAGGTATTTTCTAAGTTACTATGTAGAAGAAGAAGTTATTGAGAAGAGTTTAACTCTCTATTTCCCACAGAGAATTTGTAATAGTAAAGACAGAGAAAGACTGGTGGAATCACCTGCCAGGAAGGCAGGGATCTTGCTTCAGGCAAGTCTTATTCATTTACTCAACAAATATTTATTGAACACCTACCATGTGTTTTCAGCTCCTTGGGATTCACCAATTAATAAAAGGGAAGAAGTTTCCTGTCCTTATATTCTAGCAAAGAGAACAGGCAATGACCAATAAAAGTACTTGTTCTTAAGTAACAAGTAGAAATCTAATTGTTTTTTGTTGTTGTTGTTGATGAAAGTGCTAAAAGCCATAGGACATAATATCTCTTGATCCTGAAGTCCAACGAAAACAATAATATCAAAAAGTATGTTAGGATAATGATTGCCCCAAATATATTTTGACGATGGTTTTAAAGCCAATGTGGGCCAGTGGTATGCTGGTAAACACTTGACAAATGGACCTCAGAAAGAAATAATAAAAAAAAAAGCCCTCATTTGTAGCATTTGCCATTTCTTTTTTGTGGTGTAAATACTCTCACTGTGAACATTTGAAATTGCTGATGAGATGTCACTGAACACAAAGTGAGGGAGAGATATGCACAGTGGCTCTTTAGAGCCAATGCAAGCTCATCTCCGCACACCACTGACAGAGGGCTCGTAGAATAATGAAACATTCCAGATGGGAGGCACCTTGGCAGTCCAAGGACTAGTCTGTCTTGTTCATGGTATGTGCACAGGAAGTTTTCCTTTCAAGGCTGAAATGCAAGGTAATATTTTGGTGAAGCTTTACCCAAATTTAGGGAACCAAGTACCATATGTAGTATAACTTTGAAAATATGAAAACATAATAAAACAACCACAAAAACCTTTGACTCTTATAATCAAAACCATATCCAGGAGGTTAAGTATCAGCATTTAAAAAAGATGCAGTGTTGCTGGCTCTCGAGGTGGAAGAAAGGAGCTGCCAGCCAAGGAATGTGGGGAGCATCTAGAAGCTGAAGGAGGCACAGCAGCAGATACCTTGATTTTAGCCCAGTGAGACTCGTGTCAGACTTCTAACCTGTGAGATAAGGAATGCACATTGTTTTAAGCCACTAGGTGGGCAGTAGTTTGTTACAGCAACAACAGGAAAGGTGTGCACAGGTGCTTCTCTACATTTCTCCTTCCAGTGACAGTGTAGGTGGGACTGTGAGACTAGCTCTGGCTCATGGAATGTGGCTGGACCTGATGTGCACCCTGTTCGGGCCTGGTTTCTGAACCCTAGTGCAATGTGTCATAATCTCTCTCTCTCTTCTGGGTTAGACATCTGAATGCGGAAGGGCAGCAGAGGACTCCAAGGAGGCTCAAGTGGACGGAAGAGCCAGTGCTTGCAGGGAGTCTGGATTCCTGAGTCACCATGTGGGGCAGCTGCATGAGGGGGCTGCCCCAACCAGATGCATGAGGGTTAATCCCCTGAGTTTCTAGAGTTCAGTTTTCCTGTAGGAGAGTTTTTCCTGTTGTCACTCATACCCAAAACTAGAGATTCTGGAACAATTTTTAAAAATACGATATTTAAGTTTTTTTTTTTTTAAACTATCCTAAATGGGCAAAGTCAGAACTTTCTTAGGCTTCATTAGTAGTTCAGTGTTTTAAAAATGTTCAGTAGCACATGAAGAGCATAGTAATTACATTTTTATGCTTAGGTTTGTGAAAAAAATAGGTTTGTGAAAGTCTTACCCCAGTTCTGTTTCTTTGGCTACTGAAGCACCCAGAGATGCACAGTGAAGAAGGACAGCTCATTGGACTCTTTCCGGGACTTCTGGCTCTTTCCTAAATATGCTTTCTGTTCCCAAAGATTTCTCCTTTTGTTCAGGAGTTCCCTTTTCTTGGAATATTTACCTCACCCTCTCTTTCAAGCTGAGTTCAACTCTATTTCTTCCAAGGGCCTTTCTAGATTCCCCAGGGAATAGTTAATTTTCTTCCTCCATAATTCCATGTATTTTTTAAATGCTATTACATTTGTATCTGTCCTCTTTCACCAAATACACACACAGGCATGCATTGAAATGCAACTTCAACAAGGCAGGTGTTATTTCTTACACACTGTCGTCTTCACCATGATATCATGCTCTGAATGCAGAAAAAGTTCAATGCATTTGTAAACTTTAATAAAATCATCTTTGGCTGGAGGCAGAGTTTGTTTGTTTGTTGGTTGGTTTATTGGTTTGTTTTACCAGGCAGAGTCATGTGGTGCTTTTTAAATTATCATCTAAGCCACCTGGCACTGTGCTGAATGCTGGGACACAGTGGACCCTGGGTAACTATCCTATGTCAACAATGAGGACAGCTGCAAACCACATATAGTATGTTCCTACTATGTGCCAGGCTTTTTGCAGATACTCCATGTCAGCCTGAATCTCTAGCCAAGTTTTGTTTTCCAGGACTTCTTTATCAGGGAGATGCACAGACTCCCAATGTCTGGAGAGCTAACTGCTTATTTGTTGTTTGCATGTCATGATTTTTTACTTTTAGGAACAGGCTGTTTCTATTTCTTTGGCTCAGATCTCTGTGTTCCCATACCCCTATTTATGCTGAATCTATCTTATAGAATTAAACTCAATTTAGTTTTAAAATTGTGCAAGAGATCCACCCCACCCATTTTCTTTCCACTAAAATGCAAAAGGGGTGTGTATAGGAGCAATTTATTAAGGGGTCCTGCAGCTATTTCCAGGCCATTATTTCACCATTTCCTTATAGCTCATTGAAAAGGATTGGGGAGAGCAGGAAAGGGGAGACCTGTTCTTTCCTGAGTGATTGTTTGGCCAATTCACAGGGACTCTACCACCCTACACCCAGCAGGGAAGCAGCATTTACAGGGACTCTACCATCCCACACCTATCAGGGAAGCAGCATTTGGAAGCAGCACAGGGGCAGGGCAGGCTATGTCAGGCTGTGATGAATGGTCCAAACTGGCAGAGAGTATGACAGGAGATAATTGTTAGAACATTAAACTTTGAAGACAGGATCTAAGTCTTGTCTATGTAACCTGGGTATCAACACAATGACTTTGCTTAGTGACTGATCCATAAGATTTAAATGGATGCTAAATGAATGACTGAATGCCATATTTTTGCTTCTTTACCAAAGCATTCTTTATAAAAGCATCTCTTTCATGTCTCTTGTATAAATTGGGGAGTTGGCAAGGCATGCAGACCATTGCTCTAGACTCATTCTGCTTAAGCACAAAGGCGCCAGGGACTTGGGTATTGAATTAAAAAGCATGGGTTAGGGGATAATAGTAGAGTGGGATCTTTCTAGAACCTTTACAAGTAGGCTAGAGCTCCACTTCCCTGTGAGGTTAGTCTTAGGTTTCCCTGCCATCCTTCCAACATGTTGCAAGCTCTGTGAGAACCAAGACCAGCAGTGTGAGAACCAGGATTTCACCAGGATGATGAGGAAATACTCTACAGCCTACAACTCTGGGCTCTAGTTTTGGTTCTCCAGTGACAACAGGGAAGTTGATTAACCATGTACCTTCAATTTCTCATCCATAAAATGGGGATGATAATACTACCTGTCTCATAAGGTTGCTATGAAGGTTAATTTATATATTATTGACATACTCATCCCAGTCCCTGGGACATAAGAAACTCTAAATAAATGGGAGCTGTTATTATAATTGGCTCCAAGCATAGCACACAGAACTTCATAGACATTTTTTGATTGCATGAATGAAATAGGGCCTAGCTTGGAGGAAGCAGAACAAATTAGGATTAGGCAGTCTGTCAAGATTCCTTCTAGATCTGTGATTACATTGCAGTTCAATCTTTTGTCTGGGCTTGGTTGTTTCTCCAATGCAAGTAATTTAGGGCTCTTCACAGTAAGGAAAATGGGAATATTTGCAGGGATGAGACACAGTTTTAGGAAAGCCCTCTGAAGGGATGGTTTTCAGGGGACCCGTTCTTGGCTTAAAGTGCCTTAAAGAACTTGAAGGGTGTTGAAGTGTTCATTAAGACTTCATTGTTATTCATCTTCATTAAGGGCAAGGTAAGAAGAAATGGAGCCTAATGGCAGGGCACTTCCTGCTAGACAGGAAGAAATTCCTGGAAGTAATTTAGTCTCCTCAGGAGGGCAGATAGTATAATTTACATACAACAAAATGAACTCATTTATTGGGTAAGTTCAATGAGTTTTAACAGATGAATATATTCATGTAACTACTACCATAATCAAGGTATAACAGATTGAACTGGCAGGCATGGAGGGAGAACTAATATCTATGGCTGCTTTGTTTTAAACACAGAGTTTATTCCACTTGTCATCGGCTGAGCTGAACCTTTTAAACCTGGTCTGCCTGGCTTATACATATGCTCACCCTGATGCTTAGGCTTCTCAGTGCCAGACACTGTCAGGAACTCTCTCAGTGAGATAGTCATGGGGTTTGCTAGTTGGCCCTGGGAATGTACGGAGGAGGTGTGTGCAGCGGGCAGAAGAAAGGCAGGTGCCCTGAGATGAGCAGGTCAGCTCCCCATTCTGGAGTACTATGCATTCACTCTTTATACAATTATTTATGGAGCATGTACTCTGTCCCAGGCATGGCATTAGGTTATGTGGGTACCATGGAGAATAAGCTAGATAACTCTTTTCTGAACAAGGCAACCTTAAAATACTCTGCCATACTCTCCGTGAAAATAAATCCATGTCTGAAGGGTCACAAGTTTGATTCCCAGTCAGGGCACATAGTTGGGCTGTGTGCCAGGTCCCCAGTAGGGGGCGTACGAGAGGCAGCCACACATTGATGTCTCTCTCCTTCTCTTTCTTCCTCCCTTCCCCTCTCTAAAAATAAATAAATAAAATCTTAAATTTTTTTTAAAAAAGAAAGAAAATAAATCCATGTCTGTTAAATATTTGAGATAGTGAATTTCCTCTCTATTTTCTTATTTCAGGAACTCTCATCCCCACCCTATTACAGACTTTATTTAGCCTATCAGTAGAGAGCAGGGTCCTGCACATCATTGCCTATTTCCATAAAATTCTTTGTCATTGACTTTTGGAAAGACAGGACCAAGAGCAGCCATATCCCCCAGTGGCAAAATGTGCAGAAACATCAGTCACAGCATCCCACTGCCTGTAACCAGGTGACTGATCTCTCACATCTCTTTTGCAGGCTCTGGTTCTGAGCCTCCTTGGCAGACACCATCCATCTGAAAAAAATAAATAAACGAAAATAAGTAAAAAACAACATACATACATTCATTAAAATTGTAAAGTGTCCCAAAACAATAAAGATAATGATGTGGACTCAAGTGGGACAGAAGTTCTCAAGGCCTCTGACAACCAGCAGTTGCCCCCAACCTGAGTGACCACCTCAATGTGCCATTTTCACCTGTACAGTCCGAAACTCCAGGGACTCTGCAGCAATACTTGCTATGTTCTGAGGTGCTAGCAGACAGTCCAGATGAATATTCAATTCAATGTTTTCCACCCGAGCTGGATCCTCTATTTCACATGATTAATTCTATTTTTGGGAGCTAATACAAAGAATAAAGAGAAACAGGGTGCAAATGCTATTATCTTATTTCACTAAATGTAATATGCCATCAATATCTAGGTGGAAACATAGAACACTGTCCCTTTAAAAAATGATAGAGAGAAATGAGTTGTTGAACTCTGTGGGAAGGCCAGTCCATTTATTGAATTTAGAGAATGGAAAGGAGGTGGGCTTGGGAATAAAGGCCATTGCCCTGTTCCCCAGGTGACTTGGGACGATAGTTTGAGAAAACTGAAAAAGGCGAGCTTTAAACGTTGTTCCAACTTGACGATTTATCATTTGACACCAAAGGAGATGGTAACCTGAACTGTTTGGTATCCATGATGCAGCCTATGGACTCTGACGGTAGCAATTTCTGATATGTGTTCTGGAAGCAACAGTCTTGTTATTGCCCAAGTACCTGCATGAGGCAGCAGAGGGGGTCTCCCTCCTTTTATACTATCAGGCTCATCCGTGAGAAGGTGAGTGGAGAAGGGAGCTAGAAACTTGAGAAAGCTATAAACGAAGCATGTTGGATGACTTTCTGAAAAATCTATGTACTGCATTAGGCAGTGTTTTGGAGCTTGTATAGATAGACAGAGCTTTGTCTTTTTTTAAGTAAATTCTTAGTTTAGTTCTCAAGCCCTGTAAAATGTAAGCATTTCAACACAATCTGCCAAAAATAATAGGTGTTTTTATGGTGCCCAGTTCTTGTCACAATATTATTTGTGCTTTCCCACATAATATCAGTGCCTGTCGATTGCTGTGACTGGACTGAAGTGGCCAGTAAGCACACACTCACCCAGAGGGTCTACCTTCCTCCAGAACTCTCTGATGTGCACGGAAAGCAACAACAACAAAGACAATAAAACAGAAACCAGGCAAGAGGTTCCAATATGCTGTTTCCCAGCTCCCTTGACAACATAGCAAGCAAGATGGAGTCAGAAGCTGAGGGGTTCTGGAGGCTCTGAAAAGTCCAGATGACTCCACATGTGTCCTCAAAAATTACCTGACTCAAATTTGCCTCTGAGAAATTGTCACGTAGTCTGTAAACTCTCTCCTTACTGAAATATTTAGCAAGACTTCAGAGTTTCCCATTTGTACCTTTTTCCTGATCTCCCAAATTTGATTTGATTTGCTGATTCTCTGTGGTGATATCTAAGGGTGTACTTCGCTGACACCCATATTCACCATTTCTGCTGAAGAGCACATACATGATCTGACTCCTGCTGAGCCTTGCTTGGGGCACATGGCTCCTGCATACTCATTTTGCAATTGGTTCCTGTGTTGCCACATCGGCCTCTTCTCTCCAAGACAGAAGAGAAATGGACCTGCTTGAACACTGCTAGCAGAAACTCTCGCCTGGTGTCAGCCCTCTGGAGCAAGCAATTTAGTGTTAACTCAAAGACTACAGCAACAGACACATTGCAATGTTTTTCCAACCACAGATCGAGACCCATTAGAGGGTCTTAAAACACATTTAATGCAGTACAACCAGCTTTTAAAGATGCCATCAAGTGGAACAGAACTGACTAGAAGGTGAAATGTTACAGAGCCCTGAGTGTACTAAGGTCGTGTTATTTGGTGACGTTGTTTCAGCTATATACCTTTATCAACATAAATGCTCACATTCTGTCATGGTGTAAAATGCATGTCATTCTGTGGGGTTGCAATCAAAATAATTTGAAAGCTATTGAAACATTAAAGTTTGATTCCACTATCCTCAAGATTCTTGTTGCTGGGGAGTGACAATTTTATCATTTATTTAGGGAACTAGAGAGAAGTCCTTTTTTTAAAAAAGAGATTTTATTTATTTATTTTTAGAAAGAGAGGAGGGGAAGGAGAAAGAGGAAAAGAAACATCGATGTGTGGTTGCCTCTTGCGTGCTCCATACTGGGGACCTGGCCCGCAACCCAGGCATGTGCCCTGACTGGGGATGAAACCCATGACCCTTTGGTTTGCAGGCCAGCAGTCAATCCACTGAGCCACACCAGCCAGGGCTGGAGAGAAATTCTTTTAGTTACACATTGCCTAAATGCAGTGATTTCAAGAACCTACAATAGAAAGCCTGCTTCCATATGCTATTCAGAAGATGCTCCACAGTTCAGCCACCTTCCTACCCTTTTGTTCTCTCCACTGCCTTAGTGGACTGCTGAAGAGGAACAGGCATCAGAACTGGTGAGGCAAATTGGAAGGTCAGAGCAAATTCCATGCCTCGGATGACCTCCACTGAAAAATACTCACTGTCACATCTGCCTGCAAGCTTGGAACACTGCACCGTCACAAAAGTGCTGGAGCAGGCTGCTCCTGCAAAGGCAGGCACAGAGACCTCGTCTCCTACTCGGGTGTCACTCTTCTTCATGTTTCCGATGGTTTATTGTTGTGGTGAAATGTACACAAACATAAAATTAACCATTTTCAATTATACAGTTCAGTGACATTAAGTACACTTGCTTTAGAATGCAGCCATCACCCTGTCCATCTCCAGAATTGTTTCATCATCTCAACCAGAAACACTGTTCATTAAACAATGCCCATTTGCCTCTCCCTTCCCCCTGCTAACCACTGCTCTACTGTCTGTCTCTATGAATTTGATATTTCATATAAGTGAAATTATAATATTTATTCTTTTGAGAGCGGCTTGTTTTGCCTAACATGTTTTCAAGGTTCACCCAAGTTGTAGCATATGTCAGAATTTCACTCCTTTTTAAAGCTGAATAACATGTCATTATGTGTATATCTAGATATTACCTTAAAGAGTATGCATGCTTTTCCTCTGGCATTCATTATATAACGTTCATTTTGGACCACCAGCAGAGGGGAGAATGCTGTTAAGCTACTATTTTCCATAAAAGACCTGGAGACAGTGGATCAAAAATCCCACAGCCCAAACTGTCTGGTGACTGACTTCACTGACTCTGGGGGTTTTCAAATGTTGGAACAGCATGCTTTTTTTTAAAGAATGCCAAACTTCAACGCCTGTTGAGAAGTTCCCTTTGGTGCCTACCTGCAGAAGTAGAACCCAACTTCCCTTGAAAGCAAGCTGACTCCTCCCTCTCAGGGCTGCATTTTAGCACTGTTAGTGGGAGACAGGAGAGAATGTGCCTGGTTCAGTTCCATTGTTTCTCTTATCCAAGACCCCCTGTTCTCCTTAATGTAACTTAACTGCGATTTCTAGGAAAGATGTTTGCCATGTGCTGCTCCCTTTTTCCTCGATCACCCAGGTTCTAGATGATTGAGATGCTCGGTAAGAATGTGGGAAGGACGTTCGTACAGATGGAATTTTGGAAATGAGACTGGAACAGGGCAAAAATCTTCATGTTTAAGTATCCGATGTCATTGCACCTGCTGATTCAGTGACAGATGTGTTTGTAGGAGGAGGTTTGGGGAGGAGACACAGACCAGGTAGAACCACTGAGCATGTCTGTAGAGTCTGAGTTGTGGCTGGAGTCCTTTGCCTTTGTTCACATGCCAACCCAGCTCTGGTCACTGCTCACTAATTCTAATCGTAGCTAACATTCTTGAGCTCTTACTGTGGGCTGGGCTACTTTCTAAATGCTTTGCATTCATTCTCTTATTTAATCCTCAGAGTAACTCTATGACAGGTTCTATTATGACCGCCAACTTACAGGTGAGGACAGGTTGAATAATTTGTACAAGTCATGCAGCTAATAAATAGTGGAGTTGGGATTCCAGCTCAGGTGGTAGGGATCCAAAGCCCGCACTCTTTGGCATTCTTCTCTACTACCCTCATTTAATACTTCAGTTCAGAAGCCTGACTTGTGATCTAGCTCAGTTTTGTAGATGCCTCCAAAGGATCTTATTAGCCAGTCTCTCTGGAGAGTTATTACAGATACAGTAAGCACACAGCAATGCCGAGAAGAAACACTATAGGTCTTTTTCTTTATCATTTCATCCTGGGGGGCAATGTCCAGTAAGTGTAGCCTGAAGATAGCTCATTGAAGCATTAAAAGCATCAGAATTACTTCTTAAACTCCAGTTAACATTAAGTTTTTGAATACCTACAACAGCCAGCTCCATGCTGAATACTCTGATGGATACAAAGAAATGTGATCTGATCCTTAACCCTTTGTTAAAAACCAGCCCCTTAAAACATGCACAGGGTAGTATAAAAAGGTAAGACCTTAGTTTTCTGACAGGTGGGCATTGGGCAGTGGATGGCCCATTCGGGGAAATCGCTATGTGTTAACTCTTAACACGTGATGCCAACACGCTTTCTCTGCATGCTGCCACCCATCTTTGTAGCTAGAGAAGAGATTCGATCACTTCCCACTTCTTATGCACTGTGTATTCCTCGTTGATCAATCCCTTTAAGGATGAAAATCTTTCTTTGGAGATTTCCTTAATTTCTTTGCCTTAAATGGCAGAACAATCCAGGGCCAGAAAAGGCTCAAAGCAAAATATAGTCACTGCACACAAATATAAAAGCAACCCTGCTCAAAACTAGTCAATACCAAAGAGGAAAACGAGGTCAACACAAACATTTCCTCTGCTTCCAACATAAGAGAAATTCCTCCAGTTTTTTGTTCATGCTCATTTTTGTTCATTTTCTGGTTTATTTCATGTGACTTCCCCAGGGTCTTATTTGGGTTGTTAGGATCAGAAACGACAACCAGTGAAACCCCTTTGACTTAAGCAAGCATTGCATGAACCTGCCATTCTTAGAGATCCTAGAGTCACTCTGGAAGAGAGAATGAAACATACATTTCACTAGGGAAAGAACTAAAACCTCCCTCTTTTGAAAAGTTGTAGTGTCACTTGAAAGTTGCTGAAGGATACTGGGCAACTCCAAGAGGCGTACATACCCTATAACCTGAATCCTGGCTTATGTGCTTGGAAGTCAGTTTTTCCCATGATCTTGTCTACATTTCAATCTAGGTGACCCCCTGAGAACAGTGTGTCCTCAGTGTGTGCCCGGCATTCATCAAAGCCTGCATAAAGTATGGTGCTTGTTAAAAGTGCTGAGTTTGGAACTCTGCTGAAGGTTTAATGACTCTGAATCTTGGAGGTGGAGCTGGAGTGGACTTTCTTTAACATTCCCAGGGTGCCTTTCCCTTCCCCTTAATCTGTCAGCCAGTGAAAGGGCAGAGGGACTTCAGCCAGCTCAGACTTGGGAACAATATCGGGCAGCAGAGCATCCCTTCAGCAGGCAAGAATGATGGCTAGGGAAGGACCAGGAGGAAGCAGTGACCAGTGGCCTTTAGCTATAAAAAAGAGCCTCAGCAAATGCCAGAACTGGAAGCAAAGTCAAGCTCAAACAAACAAACAAACAAACAAATCCCCAGAGCCTGATTATGTCTGTCTAGAGATCCCCTGTCTTTTAATAAATTTAATAAGAAAACCAGATTTCTTCTTCCCACACTCAACACCCTGCTGATACTCATCACCCTCCCAGAACCTTTTATCCAACCTGTACTGTACCCAAAGTGATCAAATGGAAAATTTAGTCCAGGAAGAGAAAGGATGTGGAGCAGCAGGGGTGGGGTGGAGGTGGGGGAGCCATGGGTTGTCATGGAAACCCTGCCTGCTGCAGGGTGAATGGTTTTCTGTTTGCTGATGTCCAGTTCTTTAGGGCAGACCCTGGCATTGGCAGGGGCCTGGGCACCACATCCTGTTTCCAGCATCCGGCCCAGTGGCATCCACCCCAACAGGTCTCCTGGTAGCAGGCAGGGTGTCCAGGACTGAACACTTCCTCCTGACCCCTTGTCCTGCTGCCTCTGCCCTCTCCAGCTGGGAAGTGACGGGCAACAGAGGGTGTTCCCCAATTCTTTGAAGACAGAGTCCTTGTTTTCTCTTGCATTTTATTCTTTCTTCCCTTGTCATCCAAACATGAGCCTTTGGCCATCTGCCTGTCTCCCTGCTATCCAGCTGGCCTTACCATTCTTAGCTCTGAATTTCTTTTTAGACCATTAGGACTACAGAGTTTGTTTTCATCCAGTGTGGTACACTGGGTGAGCTGCTGGCTCTGGTTTGTTCTCTGAAATTTTGCCTCCAGCAGCTGGTTAGAAAAGCTGGAATGACCATCATCCACATGATCTCAGGAGACAGTCAATGGTTTTAGCTTATTTGAAAGATTTATTAGACTCAGGTTAATGAAGATCAGGCCTCCATGTGCCCAGCTTCTGCTGTGTGTGGAGTTTACGTCACCACATTGCAGGCGACCATCTCACATACCTGTTCCTCCAACTGCCAGCTGTGCTCACCTTGCCAGGCCCTTACACAGGCTATTCTGTCTGCTCAACACATCCTTGCTGCCGTTTTTACTTTGGCTTACCAAGCCCTGAGTAGATGGGCCCCTGCTTTTCTCCTTAGCAGTGTGTCATGCCTCTCTCCTTTTCCTTATCTAGCATGCAGCAGACACGTAGGCCTTTTGCAGTTACTAAAACAGACTGGGTGGTTTTGTGCCTCAGGGTCTTTGCACATTCAGGTCCCCTGTCTGGAATGCTTTTACCAGGCTGTCCCACAGTTAGTTTCTTAGCCTTCAGGTCTGATCTGACATCAGTCTTCAGTTGAGGCCTTCTTGATCATTCTGACATGCCCTTTCCTTGGTCTCTATCTTGGGGCTCTTCTCATATCTTCCTAATATTTATTTACCTTTTATTGCCTAACTCCAGACTTTACTGTGAGGGCCAATGAATCAGGGACTTTCAATGTTTCCATCAGCTCTGAACTTGGAATGCCTTGTCACACAGCCTGGTACATAGGGTACTCATTAAATACTGGATAAATGAAAGAGGGTGCCTTATTTCCATCCATCCTTTCAAATTCCACCTGAAAGTCAGCTTCTTTCTGGGTAAATCTTTCCTGAATACCAACCCCCTACTCCCCCTCCACACACACACAGGCTCACCTCCCAGGCCTCGGTGGGGTATCCGCCCCATGTGCACCCTAACACCCTGGGCCTATCACCTTAGGCTGCAATGGACACACATTGGTGTGTCCCTTTCTTCAAACAAATGATGATCTAGAAACTAGGATCTAAGATCTAGAAAAATATCTGACACATAGATATTGCCTGATTTGACCAATGTTGGTTAAATAAATAAAACAATACATGACTGTTAGGTGACATTTCAGAGATATGCAGAAAACTTAGTGTTGAGCTACTACTTAGTTCAAAAGCAACAGATAAATTTCAGAAGAGAGCTCTTGTACAATTTGATTCTCATGTTTCCTGGTTCATTATAGCTGATGATATTCCAGTAATCTAGGCAAACAATCGATCTGGCAAGGTCTTATATTAAACCAATGAGTCTTAACTCCTTGACAACTGAAATGATCCTATCATCACAGGATCTTAGGATACACATTCCCAAATCTTTTTTTCTTTACTTTTTAAAAAACCTTCACCTGAGGACATTTTTTCCATTACTTTTAGAGAGAGGAGGGGAGGGGGGAAGGGAGAGAGAGAAATACCGATGTGAGAGAGAAACATTGATTGGATGCCTCCCATTTGTGCCCAGACCAGGGATCACACGCTCACAGATTGGGAATTGAACCCACAACCTTTCAGTTATGGGATGACGCTCCAACCAATGGAGCCACACCCACCAAGGCTCTAAAATCTTGAAACACCTGGATGAGGGTTGAATTTCACATACTTCTTTGGGCCTCAGTTTCTTTATCAATAATGAGAAGGATGGATAAGATCATCTCTAAAGTATCTTCCAGCTCTAACATTTTGTGATTTTTAAAAAAATCAAGGTAACTGACATTGACCTAAGAGAATCCTGCTGGGAACCTCAACTATGAGTATTTCAAGTTTGTGCTTGTGACAAGAGTTACCTTCTTTCCTACATCATCAAGTGGGATGTGGTTCAAAATACTGTGTAAAAAAGAGCAGAATATGGGACCAAGTACATGAAGAGGACAAGAGAGACTTTTAGGGTATATGTGGCCCCTTGGTCCAGCAAAGAGTGATGCCGAGGGGCTATTTCTGAGAGCACATGACTTGAGCGTGGCTGGGTGGGAGGGAGAGGACCTGGAGGGGGGAGGAGATGTACACTAAAGTTAAGATGAGTTGAGAGGAAGAAATGCTGAGGCAAACAAAGGAAGAAGAGAGGAAGAATAACAGACAGCCAGTAAAATGTAGCAGAAAGATCATGAACCAGCAGTGAGAAGACTATATATTCAGCTCAGGTTGACCACTAACTAGCCGGGTGAACCTGAGCAAATCAGTTGACATCTCTGGGCCTCAGTTTCTGAATCTGTAAAAATGGAACTAATGGCATCCTTCCATCAACACAGGACTATTTTTCAGGCTAAAAGGTGCTCAAAAAGAATTTTTTTAAATGAATGGAAGCAGAAATGATTGTGCCAAAAGGCTTATGAGCAGTTATGGAATAATATAGCAAAAAAATGGTACTACATTAAAGAAATACTACCTTAAATTTATAACTCACAAGGAAATGAATCAAAGAGGTCAGGAAAAGGTTTTCTTCCCCACCAAAGGCTTGGTCATATTTTTCCAATTGTTTCAAAGAAAAAAATTTAATAAATGTTATCTTTATGTTACCCAAAGGTAACTTACAGGAACTGCTAGGGTTGGGCCAGAACTAGGAGTTGATTGATCAAAACATGCCTTTGATGGAGATAAATCCCAGGTAATTACCGTCCGGGGAAGGTTCGCTAAACTCAAAGCCCTTGGCTAGACTACCCCTTAGTCACCCACATATCCAGCCAGGACAACAGAAATCCAAGCCACCAGCAAAACTGAATCCAGAGCGTAAGAAGACAGTTCTGAAAGAGGTTGAATAAGCTCATCTCCAGATAAGAATGGAACTTCAGAGACAGAACAGTGACCAATAAGAGTAGATAGCTGCTGTTGTGTGTCCTCATTTTAAGGCTCAAATCCAAGCCCTTCCACAGGTAAATGGGTCAGGCTCTGCTAAAGTCAACTAAATCCATCTTCAGAGCCCCTTCTTCCATAAAGTACCATCTCCAACTCTGGCCTTGGGCTAATATTCTGCCACCTGGTGTGTCCTATTTCCTTTCTGTCATGGCATCTCCATCAGTACTCCAGGTTGTTGGCTGGCCACCTGAACCTCTGTGGTCCAGTGCCCCCATCTCTTTGGATTGAGGTTTACTAAATTGTCCAAGCCACACATTAGCTAAGCCCTGGTTACATGCAAATGGCCAAGGGCCCGAGGTAGCCTGACCTCCAGGACCAGCTCTTACCCTCTGTGGTCTGTAAACTTCTTCCATAATGAACCAGATAGCAAATATTTAGGGTTTGAAAACCATACAGTTTCTGTCTCAGCTACTCAACTCTGCTTTTGCACAAAAACTGGCACAGACCATATATAAACAAAGGGCACAGCTATGTTTCAATAAAACGTTATTTGTGCATCTGAAACGTAAATTTCAGATAATTTTCATGTATCATGAGAAATTATTCTTCTTTTCATTTTCTTCCCAATACTCTCAAGATGTAAAAACTATCCCGAGCCAACGGGCCACACAACAACAGGCAGCAGCGCAGACTCGGCCCTTGGCTCTTCAGTGCACTGCCACGGACAGCTCCAGAGTGCTGGACATGTGGCTAGTTGGAACCAAGATGCTCTGAGGGGGAAAATATACCCAGATCTCCAAGACTTAGTAGAAAGAAAAAGAATATAAAATCTTAATTTTACATTGATTATATTTTAAAATGATAGTATTTCAGATATATTGGGTTAAATAATTTTTTTATTTTATCTGTTGCTTTTTACTTTTGGAAATATGGCTACTACAATACCTACTCTTCCATACATGGCATGCACTATGTGTTTGCAGGACAGTGATGCTCTAGAGGTGGTGCTTGGGTCCTTGCTGAAGGAGCTCATGGGTTGACAGAGCCTTGGTGGAGATAATCAGGTCCAGGTCTCTCCTTCCGTGAAGGACTAGCTGCCGTGAAGGACTAGCTGAGAGGTGCAGCGCTTCCCCCAAATCTCACAGCTGGTTGCACACGGACCCTGCTGGTCTTGTTCTATCAGCCTATATCACTTCTGTTACGCCACTTTGATCCAGGTGAAGGGCTTGGTATTGAGCAGCGAGCAGATGGGGCCCTGTGCTGGCCCCACAACTCAGAAAGTAAGCACCTTTCTATTTTGGTCTCCCCAGGTGTTGAGAACTCCCTCACAATCTTTCTTCTTTATGATTTCCAAAGTTGACTCAAAGTCTTGTCCCAGGACTGCCAATCAGAATCCTAGAAGGGCATTTAAAAAATACAAATTACAGGCCTCATTCCCAGAGATGTTGAATTAATGAATCTGAGGTAGGACCTCTGAGTTTTCAATTTGACATGAAGCCCCCTACAAGATTCCCTATACACATGAACCTTTGAATTCTTCTACTCCTGGATGGCTTTGGAATCCTGATGTATATGACAGAGAGAAAATTTCTTTTCTATGCTAGGAAAGTAGACTAGAAATTAAAATGGATTGAAAGCCCTTATTTTGCAAGCATTATAATCTCCTTGAAAGGAAGTACTTACTTAAGTAACAATATGATTGCAGCAGTAACTATTGGATAATCATGATTTCTTTTACTTCTGTGCACACCCTCAAGTCTCTCTAAAAGGAGCATTTTTTTTTTTATTCTGAAAGACAGCTCTTAGGCCTTTGAATTCCTTGCAGATTGTGCCTTTCAGTGTTCTGCACAACATCAGCTGCACGTGGGTGTATAATATATTTTGAATAATGTTCACCAGAATAGTCACGCTGTGTGTGCAGGGAACGAAGGCTTTGTTGCCGTGATTGACAATTCTCCATTCCAGCATCGGCCAGAAATTCAGGCCAACTCATTGCAGACAATTTCTTTTGCCACAAAACTGTCTTTAATTTTGAGACTTTGCTGGTAGTAATGGCAAAAAAAAAGAAAGAAAGAAAGAAAGAAAGAAAGAAAGAAAGAAAGAAAGAAAGAAAGAAAGAAAAGATAATATCTCCATAAGGTACATAATTGGAAAGAGTGCCCAGTGCAGTCTTCATCTTGTACATAAGGTGTAGAGTATTTTCAGGTTAAAGTTAAGCAAAATCGTGCACTGATGAGAGAAAGAGCTACATTCCATTTTGACATGACAAGCACGGAGCTCTCAGCTCTGCCAGGAAGGAGCTCAGCCTTTCCAAGGGACTTCAGTTCGCTGTGCCACTGCAACTTTAAATGACCAGTAAAGTGTTGGAGATGGTCTTAGCCTTGTATAAGCCCACAGTAATCTATTACATGGAATGTGTCAAGAATTTAGAGTTATCTAATTCTGATAAAGAAATTAAAATGTTTCTGAAAAGAAATCAAGCAAAACCATTGATTTATATATAATTGTATGCATTAACCAAGATGCAAGTACCTAAAATAATTCAAGTCCTTAAGAAACAGATACAGACTCTGCCCTAAAGGAGCTGTAATCTCGAAGGAGAAATAGGAAATGTTTAGTATAGCTAAAATCTAACAGGAAAGTGAAAAGCACCATAGGAAGGATCCGAAGGTATATAGTCCTGTGGCTTATTTCACACAAGAGTGAAATCACTTCTACCTGGGGGACATCACAAAGGCCCAAGGTGGGGATAATCTTGAAGTTGGTCAGAAAGTGTAGGCTGGAGCTATGAGTAGATGGGAGCAGATGGACAAAAGGGAAGGCATTTCCATTTGAAGGGCTGTGGGAGACTGAAGGTGCAGACAGAGGTCCCCTTACAGCTGTTGGTTTGCTTAGAATATGGAGGGTCAGGGAGGAAGCACAAGATGGCACCTTACAAAAACACTGAAAATGTGGCTTTTTGGTGTGGAAGGATGAAGTCTTAAAGTCTAATACAATAAATCTAAATAAAATCAAAAGTCCCTGTGAGGGGGAATTGGAATCTACAAATCTTAAAGATTTAGAATTAAGAACTCTGTAAAGATGGAAGACAGTAGCATTAGCTCAAAATAAGAGGAAACATACAGTACAAACTAATCTGATTAAAATCATTTGTGAAAGCAGAAGACTCAGATTTAAGAGGAATTTAATTAACTCACAGAGAAAAAGACAGCATTTGGGGAGCCCATCTCCAATCTCATGTGACTGGTACCATGCAGAGAGTATGACTCTTCCTTAAGAGCCTTGACCCTAGAAGGTAATTGGTTAAAAGCTTGGGTTTGGGCTTCAGACATCTGGATTCAAGTCCTTTTCTGTAGAATGCAAGATAGGTGAACTTGGGCAGATTACTTTGTCTTTTTAAGTTGCAGATTCATCTGTAAAATGGTGGCAATGATGTCCACCCCCCAGAATTGTTATGTGAACTGCCACACTAAATAAGAAAATGCTTGAGAAGTGCTGAACGGAATGCCAGCATTGCATAGCAGATGCTGGCCGTTATGGCTATTGCTTGAACTGAATGGACCATGGGCCCAATTTGGGGTGACATTCCTATGATATAAATTTGGGGTTTCAAAGGAGTCAGGAAATATGTCAGAGCTCACTTTCATAAGGGGCCTAGCACATATGGTTTGTATGTAACATGCTCAGCAGTACACCCAAGGGCTGTCATTACTTGTACGTGTAGTGTTGAGTGGTGTAGATCACATGCCAGTTTAATTGTTGGTATCTAAAGTCTTCAACTGTTGAGCTCAAAAATCCACAGGAGACGAGTCCTGTCTTGTGCCCAGGGCTGGGCTAGATAGACTCTGGGGGTCTTGAGGGAAAGAGCCGAATACATCAGCTATAAGAAGGTCTTGGCTAGGCTAAAAGAACATGGCTTGAGCGAATGTGATATTGATCGGAGATTAAAATGATAGGGAGCCACAGCTGGCCTGGGTGAAAAGAGAAAGTTGAAATTGCCTGTCAGGGAGGAAAATACCGCAGTGCACAGCTCTTGGGAGTCGAGGAAAACAAGGGGAGGAATGGGTCAGTGGAAGAGATGGCTAATGCTGGAGCCCACAGGGATCCTGTCTGGAAATGCCGAATTCAAAGCTGAATTCCAACAAAAACTTACTCAGAGCTGGGCTGTGAGAAACAGTCCTGAGAATCTCTAAAGAAATGCCGTGGACAGAGAGCAAAGAAGTTGCCTGCACTGACTCAGGAGAGCTGGAGCCAGCTTCTCCTTCCCCTTCTAAGAGTGCTTTTGTTATGAGTTTGATGATGTCTGAGGAAATCAGTTATAATGAAATTCCCCCTGGCAACATGAGGTTGGGGCCTCTCGGGCCCCCCTGGGACCACTCACTGTACATTCGCTTCTCAGAACACTATGCATTCTTCCAGGGTGTGCTTCCCCTGAGGACCTCTGTCCCCAGTCTTTGGGAAACACCCCCAAAGAGACCTCCATCCTTGCCCCAAAGTGCTCCCATCAAAGAGAGTTTTTTCCTCCAGCCTCCTCTGAAACCCAGCCTGACCCTCCTCAGAGCCACCTCCCCATGCTTCCCCTGAGTGCATGTATCTCGACTGGTTTGGATACATGAGATACAGGGCCTGATGCTCCCTATCTCCATGCTTCCCTGCCTTGGTGGGACCCATAAGGTCATTTGATGCTTGGTTTGGAAAGAAACATCAGCACTCGGGAACACTCGAGACTTGAAAGAAATTAGATGGAGTTGGAAAGAAGTATGACCTTGGAAGTGACAATAATAATCACAACTTCTAAACTTTCCAGGTTCCAGATAGGATAAGGCAGCAGATGAATCTATAGTGGGTAGAACATCCCACCCTGGTTCGTGGCTCTGAAGCCCAGTCTCATGGGAATGACTAAGGCAGAACTGTAGCACCAAATGACCTTATGGGTCCCACCAAGGCAGGGAAGCATGGAGATAGGGAGCATCAGGCCCTGGGCCCTGATGGACAGACCTGACTTCCAGTCTTGGACCCATCATTAATGGTGCGATCTTAACATCACTTGACCTCGCTGAGCCCCAGTTTTCTCAGCTGCAAAATGGAGAACATACATAAGTCACTGGGTAATTATGAATATTAAAAAAATTAACACTGTACAGCACAGTTAATCCTCAGTAAGTGGTAGCTGGCATCAGAGTAACCAAGGACCTGGGGATGTGTCTTCCAAGCTGACCAACCCATTCAACTAATTTCAACTATCAACAAACATTTTCATTGTCTGAATCATATGGTTATGAACTCATCTGAATAACTAGCTCAAAATTATTTTGAATATTATATAGAGATCATTTGAAAATGAAATGAAATATCTTTGTGTTTTTCTAGGTCAACATGCAGCAGGGAATAGATGAGAAACCCATCTTCCATCACTTTCCACACATTACTAGAGAGCTCAACACATCCAAGACTAGATTTTGGAGATTGCTTCAGAGAATTTTGTTGAGCAAAGGTGACCTTCATTATTTTGGTTAAGAACTGACTCTTAGTAATCAAACTTACTAAGATTGGTACTATTCTCTAGGGAGAATAGTTGAATATTTGTTTTTCAGTCTTCTAACTCTGAATTCCAGTGAGCAGGAATTTAAAATCCATGAGTACAACTTTAATGCTAATGCTATGATGACAGATTATTATTATAGCTAAGATTCATTGAGAGCTTACTAAGTGCTGGGCCTGGCACTGTATATGTGCTCTGCAAGTATTAACTCATGCAGTTGTCGGAAACAGCTGATTGGTGCTAATATTAGCTCTATTTGACAAACAAGGAACGAAGGCACACAGATGCGGAGAAAATGACCCTTGGTCTCCCAGCTGCTATGTGGGGAGCTGGGACTCCAGTCCAGGCAGTCTGCACCCAGGAAAAGCCCCCATAGATGTAGTGAATCACCATCCTTGCAGATTTAGGATGGGGGTCCTTGACTCAACAAGGATAACAACTTATGATTTTTTCAGCTTATGATGGCTCAACTTATCAACTTAATAATAGTGCCCAAGTGATATGCATAATAAATTACATGAGATATTTAGTATTTTATTACAAAACAGGCTTTGTGCTAGATATTTTTGCCTAACTGTAGGCTAATATAAAGTGTCTTGAGCACGTTGAAGGGAGGCTAGGCTAAGCTGTGATATTTTGTGGGTTGGGGTATTAAATGCGTTTTTGACTTGGGATATTTTCAACTCATGCTGGGTTTATTGGGATATAACCACATTGTAAGTCAAGGAGCAGTTGTACACTGAGCCAAATTTTCCTGTTTTACAGAAAGATTATAAACCACTTCATTTTTCTCATTGAGGAGATTATTTTCATAAATTGGTTAGATTTACTGCTATGTGCAACTTACAAAAAAAATTGTCTCGTGTCATCATTTCCCTATATTTATTTTACACTGGCAGTAAAACTATAAAGTTTTCTTCCGGAGCAAACTGTTTTAAGTTAAAAAAATACACTTCAAGGCAAGTGCTGAGGCATTCAATGGCATTACAGGGTGTGGAGGCATGGTCAAAACGCAGCTTGTGGACCCAGGCTCGCTCACAAGCCAACAGCCATCTCTGGTCAGCAAGCCGGGTTTTGCCTGAACATGTCTAAGCAGCAGATGACCCGAGGATGAGGCCAGGGTGCCCTACGCAAGCTCACCGTTACCTGGTCTCATGATCTTGGGAGAGGCCAGGCTCACATCTGACATTCCTGCTCATCTCATTATCAGCTCCTGTGGAAATGTGATGTGGCCACAAGGGACTCCAGTTCCTTGTGGGGATAAATTGACTCATGCTTTAATTGTTAACTGTTTGTGTTTTTATTGAAAATCTTTAATACTGTTCTAAAAGGCTGAACATTTTTCAGGTATTGCTCTACAGCTGATTTCTTATCTAATGCTGCCAGGAACTAAGAAAGGAGAAAATAAAGCTGAAGAAGGTGCCAGGCTCCATAAACATTGTATTCAATTATTCCTTTAAACATTTAAGCTCTGCCATTATCATGGCCATCACCACTTTTGTAATTTCAAATTGCATTTTGTAAGAAACTGAGAAAGGGGAGCAATAATGGCCTGGGAAGCCAGAGTGTTTACTGCCCAGAGGAACCAGGAGGTCATACCAGCCTGGCTGGATTGAGAAATGACAGTTTAGCACCGGGAATGGGGAAAAAAATAAGACAGCAGCAGCAAAGCAAGAACAAAACATTTTAAGAGATCTGGCCAGAACTGGTCTGCACAAATCACAAATTCCATCCCACCTTCCTCCTCCACTCCTCCAGAAGCAATAACAGTCTTGTCTCCGGGAAGCAGCAGTGATCTGGTCTCCCACAGTGAACCTGCCTTGCAAGAGATGGAGCTGTGCACCCTCCCTGCGCTTTTCACCCCCTCTCCACCGGGCCTGCACCCACTGAAGGCAGACCACGTGCGAGGGAGGGTGTGGAGTGGAGCAAGGGAAAGACGACTCAGCCCGCTGACACTGGCCCTCGAAGAAAACAGAGGCAGGGAAGAAAACATACTGTTCCCGGCAATCAGATCACCTCTGTGTGAACCTCTGTGTCACACACGCTGGGGTGACCAGGCCCAGAGGTGAGGCCGACTAGGCCAGGAAGGGAAACCCGGTGTGGTTACTGTTCCTGGGCAGTCTAGAGAGGAACACATTGCTGGAGAATAGGGTTGGAGGGGTGAGAGTGTTTATGGCATGTGGCTGCAGCCTGGGTATGGGGCTGAGCAACGGGGGGCGCAGGGGCAGAAGGACTGGGGATAACGCTCTGTTTGTGAGCTGAGAGGCCACCTCCTGGGGTGGTCCCTGGCTGCTGCCAGGCCTCACAGTGAGAAGTCTGTGACAACAAAGGCTCTGGGACAAAAGGGACAAAAGAGGGGCTTCAGGCTTTATGGGGCCAAGAGCACTGCAGTTCTGAGGGCCAGGGCTCAACCCTGGTATGTGTGAGGCTGGAGGCAGACTGTCAAACGGGCTTACTCAGGAAGGGGAACAACGTTAATTGGGCACTCACTTTGCCAGGGCACTGTGCTAGGCTCTTCTCATATACACGTTCTGAGTTTAGGGTCACAATGGGGTTCTCACTGAAGTGGAAAATGGGGAGCAAATGTTTTCTTCCCCAGGGTACTGACACCTAGAGTTCCCCAACATCACAGCAGTGCCTTTTGGAATGTTAACTAGGTAGGAGCCCCTTGGAATTTGGTCACTAGAAACTCACACAGCCTGTTCCCCTTTAGCTTCCAGCCAGGGCAAGGACATTTAGAGGTGCTAGGATCAAAGTATGCCTTCACGTCTATGCCTCTGAGCTGTCACCCATGGAACTGAGGGGCCCTCAGCCCCTCAAATTCACCCTTCCCCCAGGGCTGCTCATACCTGGGAGCCACTGCTGAAATTCTCTCGCAGCCTCTCCTCTAGTGCCACCTGGTGGCTCTGACTGCTAATCCCGGTGAATTAGGTGGCAATCTCTGGTTTACAGTAGCCACGCTGATACCCCCTAACCCAAGGCCACGTGATTGTCACTCTTTCCATGTCTCCACAGTCTTTGTCTGTCCTCTGCTGCTTCCTCCTCATTGAGTCACCTCCAGTGTGATTTTGCCAGTGGACCAACTTTTCCATTTGAACCTTTTTCAGTTTTCTGGAGGAGACTCCTTTTCCCTTCTCCCCCAAAGTTTTGGGACATGCTTCTGACAGTTTAGTTGTACTCTGTTTGAGTGGCACAATATTGTGTCCTACCCTGGTTTGTCCCCTCCTACCGATACTCAATCAGTGTCCATGCCCAGGGGCTGAGACTGGGAACAGAGCTCCGTCCTGTCACAGGGTGAGTTTTCTGCCCGCCTGGGAGCCCTCCCTAAGAACACAGGTAAGAAGAGCCTTTGCCTGGTGTTGATGTCCAGCTGGTGTCTGATTCCGACTCACGGAGCCTAACCAAGTATATCGGGAAAATCGGTCTTACAGGCAGTGAGCGTAGAGGCCAAGCTTGAGTGAGAAGGGAGTCTGTCCACAGTGGCAGCTGCAGATGCACTCTGAAGGAGAAACGCCCATTGCAAAACAGCCAAGGTCAAAACCCAAGAGATAGGGGCAGGCCAAGGATGCAGAGAGTGAGGGCCAGAGAAAGTAGACGAAGCCCAGGGTCAGGTCTGAGGAGGCCAGATAAGATCCAGGAAGAGAGTGTAGAGAAGTACGAGGCACGGAGTTCAGGGGGCTCTTATCGGGCCTGCTGTATGGCGAGGTGCAGGTGGGTGAGTTAGAAGTCCTCAGAGCTGGCCCAACTTACGGGGCCAAGCCTGTTCCTCAGAGGTCTGGTTACTGTTTCTCCAGGGAGGCCTGTTAAGACCTCATGAAAGTAGAACGCTTAATAAGCCACCTGACCATACGTGATGCCCACAGTGGACAGAGAGCGCAGGTATTTCTGGGGCCTTTGGCAGATTGGTGGGATACGTTGATCAACAGAGGTTTCATTTATACAGGGCCTTGTTGCAACATTAACTTGTTTTTAACCACTCATTCATTTTCATTCAACCCGTGTTTTTTGGTGTCTACTAATATGCTGGGTACAATGTTGGCTAATGGAGCTGCAGGATAAAGAAGACACAGTCTTGACTATAGTAGCTTACACTTTCGGAAAGACAAACATATACATAGCACAACTTTTGTATCATTGTCCCCATAATTTTACAATAACCCTGGGAAGTAGGCATCACTCTGAGCACTTAGCAAAAGTGGCTGACTAGCTGAGACCTGGTTTTCTCTGCTGTGGAACGATGTTTTGGGAACATTAAAGCCAATGATGTCAGTAAAGTGCTTAATTTAACATTGTCCCTGGCATATGGTAATAGCCTCCTAGATGCTATTTCTATGATGGTTATGATAAATTTGAAATTCAGAAGGGTAACATAACTGGCCCAGGGTTATCTAGCTAATAATGGAGAAAGTATGGACTCAAAGTGTGGATCTTCTGTTTCAAAATCCAGTGCTCCTCCCTTTATTCTTTACTGCCTAGTAGTAAGGTGCTGTCTTAGAGATGGACACAACAGGTGGGTAGGTGTTAAATATTTCTAATCACTTTTCTATTGTAAAGTTAATATAAAAATGATTTAGGAGGTAAAAAGGCAAATGACTGTTGGCTCACAGAATATCAGTCATAACTATGATTCTTCCTATGTACTAGAAGTTCACCTGAATCAGATCGCATGGAAGGCTGTTGTGAATTCATTATACAAGGTTCTCTTCTGATCAGGCTAACTGAGGCAGGTGTCAATTTGGATGAGGATTACACCAGATTGGTGGAGCACAACCCCTAGACATTGTTTTTCAGTAAGTCCCTCTTGAGGTACAGGAATCTCTGTTTTTAAGACTGTGCTGATAAGCAGGTCTAGAAAGGACTAGACACCTCTCAAAGGCTTCTGTTGTTTCATATAGCCTTGCTTCTCCAGGGAGGATGGGTCTATTTAACTCAAACAAGATTGTGTATGAGACTGCAGGCCAAGATGGAGGCGTAGGTGGACACACTGTGCCTCCTCTCACAACTAAGATTAAGAACAACAAAAATATAGAACCAAAAAAAAAACCCCAACCAGAACAGATAGAAAATTGAATTGGACAGAAGTCCAACAATGATTCACCCAGACCGGTAAGAGGGGCAGAGTTGGTGGCCAGCGAGAGGGGTCGTGGCAAGAAAAAGCAGTGGCTAGTGATCCCAGGCACACAGGCAGTGGTCGGCACACCCCAGGTGCACAGGCAGTGGTTACCAAGTGTGGGGAGGCAACGAGCAGACCAAGCAAGGCACACAAGGCAGTGGACCACGGTCACACATTCGCGCACAGATAGACCAGGCGAAAACTAGCAGCAAGACAGACTGCACAACGCAGGGCCCCAGCACTGGGAAATAAAGCCTTAAAGCACCGATTGAAAACACTTGTCGGGGTTGAAGTGCCGAGAGAGAATCCCAGCCTCACAGGAGAGTTCGTTAGAGAGATCCACAGGGTCCTAGAACATACACAAGCCCACTCACACAGAAATCAGCACCAGAAGGGCCCAATTTGCTTGGGGAAAGCGGCAGAAGGGACTGGAATCTGAGAGAGCATGGAGCAAGCGCTATTGTTCCCTCTTGGACCCCGCCCCCACATCCAGCATCACTACCCAGCAACTGGGTTGCCCTGCCTGGTGAACACCTAAGGCACCGCCACTTACTACGTAACAGCCTCGACCAGACCAAAAAACAAACAAACAAACAAAAATAAAACAAAAAAAAAAGCCAAAAATGGCTCAAAAAGGGAGAACAGATCAAAGCTCCAGAGCTAATTCATCTGAGTGACCAAGAGATAGCCAACCTATCAGATGCACAGTTCAAAGCACTGGTGATCAGGATGCTCACAGAATTGGTTGATTTTGGTCGCAAATTAGATGAACAAATGAAGGCTACAATAAGTGAAATGAAGAAAAACATACAGGGAACCAACAGTGATGGGAGGAAAACTGGGACTCAAATCAATGGAGTGGACCAGAAGGAAGAAAGAAACAACCAAACAGAAAAGAATGAAGAAACAAGAATTCAAAAAGATGAGGAGAGGCTTAGGAACCTCCAGGACATCTTTAAACGTCCCAACATTCGAATTATAGGGGTACTAGAAGGGGAAGAGGAAGAGCAAGTGGAAAACTTATTTGAACAAATAATAAAGGAGAACTTCCCCAATCTGGCAAAGGAAATAGACTTCCAGGAAGTCCAGGAAGCTCAGAGAGTCCCAAAGAAGGTAGACCCAAGGAGGAACACACCAAGGCATATCATAATTACATTAGCCAAGATTCAAATGAAGGAGAGAATTCTAGAAGCAGCAAGGGATAAAGGCAGAGTCACCTACAAAGGAGTTCCCATCAGACTGTCAGCTGATTTCTCAAAAGAGATCTTACAGGCAAGCAGGGGCTGGAAAGAAGTATTCCAAGTCATGAAAAGCAAGGACCTACATCCAAGATTGCTCTATCCAGCAAAACTGTCATTTAGAATGGAAGGGAAGATAAAGCAGTTCTCAGATAAGGTCAAGTTAAAGGAGTTCATCATCACCAAGCCCTTATGATATGAAATGTTAGAGGGTCTTATCTTAGAAAAAGAACATAAAAATATGAACAGTAAAAAGACAGCAAACTTACAGATACTAACAACCACACCTAAAACAAAAGCAAACTAAGCAAACACCTAGAACAGGAGCAGAACACAGAAATGGAGATCATATGGAGGGTTAGCAACAGGGGAGTGGGAGGAGGAGAGAGGGGGAAAAGGTACAGAGAATAAGTAGTATAGACGGTGGATAGAAAATAGACAGTGGGAGGGCAAGAATAGTGTGGGAAAAGTAGAAGCTAAAGAACTTATGACACATGGACATGAACTAAAGGGGGAAATGTGGGTGGGAGGGGGTGTGCAGGGTGGAGGGGAATGATGGGGGAGAACTGGGACAACTGTAATAGCATAATCAATAAAATATAATTAAAAAAAAAAAAACAAGGCTGGGTATGAAAGGCAACTGAACCACAGAGGACAAGAGTCAGCAAGAAGCTGCGAATTCAGAGGAGCGATTTGAATTCTGGCTGTGGGAAGAGCCTCGCCGACCTGAGCCCTCCAGTGGCAGAGCTGGCCTTGGCCAGCCCGCAGCTGCTGGCAAAAGGCCAGTTCTTGTGATAAAACAAGCAGAGTGGGTTTATATTTGTTTCTAAGTTCCCGGTGAGGTCTGGATGGAGCCGATCTAGGTAACTCTCATGAGCAATTCAGCAAGATCACTGTCTTAGGCAACATGAACCAACACATTGAGAGGCAAGATTTCTCCACAGTCTCATTGGCTAATATTTACCAACACTTTGCTTCAAGGTCTCTTATTCACCTGCACTGTCCTTTTGGGTAAATCTTTTGTCTGAGGGTGAGTCAGTACAAGGATAAGAGCACACAGGTGCCTTGAGCTCAGGCAGGTAAACAGATGGGTGCAAACCAGGCCACACAGGACCATACCTAGCCCCAGGTCCCAGGCTCCCAGCAAACAGCAGCTGCAGGTGGTATCTCCACCTCTGAGAAAGTCTCCAGACTCTACAGTAGCCTGACCTCCGCCATAGCCCTTCTCCTCTCTGTACTGTTGTTCTCTAGATCTCTACCTTGAGTTCTCCTTGCCTAGGTCCTTTGTTGTGACGATGACTTTCTGGCATACTCCCCCTGGATTTAATTCATTCCCCCTTGAGCTCCTCCACTGCCCTCCATACACCAAACCCCTCTGTGAGATTCCCAGAGCCCCAGCTCCACTGGCCTCTAGGACATAGCGCCCTGGCTAGCATCTGGTTCCTAGGGCTCTTACTTGCACAGAGTCAAGAGCAAGGGCCGGGCTCCACAGCCGGAGCAGGAACTGGGTGTTTCCACCCAAGGCAGCACAGAAACAAAAAGCCAAGGGAGCAAAAGACAAAGTGAAAGTTAGTTAGACACGGGCAAGGAAGGCCCTGGGTTTTCAGTTTGCCAGTGGGCCAGCAGCCCAAAGTGCTTTGGACTACCTTAAAGGATGAGGCCACAGGTTCTCAGCCCTCATTGCACCTTAGAATAACCAGAAGAACTTTTAAAGAAAAACGCCATGCCCAGACTTCCTCACAGAGCATTAAGCCAAAGTCTCTGGGGTTGATCCTGGTGTGTGTGTGTGTCTGTGTGTGTGTGCATGTTTTAAACTTCCCTAGAAGATGTTGATGGGTTAAAAACCACTAAGATAAGAGAATCAGGTCCCTTTGCCTCGTCTTCAGTGTCTCTTGTCTTTCTCTTTCCCAGTGATGCATGGCCAGGTCCTCTCAAAAGCAGCTTGATGGGGCAGAGAGAGCCAAGGCTGTGGAATCAGACATGAATTCGGATCTTGGCCACATCTCCTACTAGCTGTGATGTTGGGTAAGCCTCGATGTTTCTGAGGTATTTTGAGAATTAAATGAGATAGGATACCTAAGCAGCCAATGCAGGTTTACATTGCATGTTAATTCCCTTCCCTGTCACCACATATAGATTTTTCTGGGGGCTGGAAAAATCCTAGAAGAGATGAGATTGCCCCACATTCTGTGAGAACAGAGCTCCCATGCCATCCAAGGTCTGATTCACTGCCAACCCTTCCTAGAACCCAGTGTCTCAGGGCCTGAGTGCTCAGGTCATCCCTAAACAGCTTAGGCTTCTCCCTGTCTCCCCCACCTCTCCCCTCACAGACTGTCCCAGTCCACATGTGTAGGACTTTGACCTGAGCTGACTGTCGCTGGATTCTCCCTAGTCACTTCCTCCTTTAGGGAGAACAACTGTGAGAGACTAGCCTGGAACCTCACTTAACTCCTGTCATCATCCTTCCCTGGGACCAGGCCCAGGCCCTCACTTCTCAGCCCCAGGTGAGTCTCCAGCCTATGATGTCACATCTCCTAGTATCAACTCCTGCCTGCCTGGTAGCCACAGGCTGCTGGGCTTTGACTTGCTCCTCCACCTACCCACCTACCTGCTCCACCTCTGGGGCGGGAACAGCCATGCACCCAGCTGCCTTTCCAGGACCGGCATTGAACCCAGACAGATGTTCCTGTGGCTTCCTCTGTTCACAAGGCGTCAGACCCCTGCTCGGTCCAGTCAGATCTCTCCCCTCCTCCCAGCCCTGGACTCACCATTCTTCACTCCTGAACCACAGGCTACCACACCATTTGTGCATTGTAAATACTTGGTGACAAATTGTGACTGTTGTGCAGTTTAGAGAAAAAGGGGGAAACAGTTGCATTGAGGTGGGGCTGTCTGCCTGGAAGAGCTCTACAAAATTAACATGGATACTTGACTTCTTACCACTTTGCATGGAATGACACGGTGCCTTTAATATGTTATAGGAAATATCTTGGAATATATTAGTCTTCTCCAAAATCCAAATCAACTCTGAGTCCTCAACAATACTTGCAGCTTCAACATTAATTCAAAACACCCAGATATGTGGAGCATTTGACATAAAGCCGTAGTCTCTCTCGAACTAGCTCTGCAGTTTTTCTCACCAACGGCATTCTCCAGAGGCAGCAAACTCATATCGACAGCTTGTGGATAGCTTGGGTTCCTTCTTTTGTTTCTCCACACCAACAAATTAATTGTGTGGATCAGCTTGGAAAAGCTGGCTAGAGAAGTCTTCTAATGTAAAAGCTCGAAGTAAATGTGTTTAAAATACAATCTATGGTGGCAGATCAGCTTTTGATATTGCTCAGACTTACACAGCTGAATTAGAGTCTGAGGCTGCCTCTAAGGTGATGGTGGGGTATAGGCCAAGTGCACCAATCAGTCCTGTCTCGTGCGCCAGCTCTGGTCTGTGTATGCTGACTTCCCAGGGAACAGTACTCAAGGAAGTTGAGAGGCCAAATCTGGGCTAGTGAGAAAAAAAGCACAATGATCACTTAGCGATATCTACCATGGGCAGGACAGTATTGTGTTTTACAGCATGGGTGTTATAGCCAGAGAGACACAAGTTCAAGTTCTGCCTCTGCCACTTACTTGTAAGGTGACCTTGGGCAAGTTTTTTGATCACTTTCAGGCTTCTCATCAGTGAAGTGCAGACAGATTGTAGAACTGCTTCACAGGATTGTTATGAAGATTAATTGAGATAATTTAGGTCAAGTGCTTAGCAAAGTATCTGGCACGGAGCACTCAATAAATGTCAGCTATTATTATCATAAATATTATAGGCCCAGCTTGTGCTCGGTATATCTTCGATCCCAGGTTCAGGCTTATACAAGTCCTTGTAGAGACTTATATTTTAAGGTACCTTTTAAAGGTACTCATAGAGGTTGTTGGAACTTTTTGTTCCTTGGATATAAGCAAAATGCTTTCAGTTGATGTTTGGTATTAAGTCTTATTCTATAGAGACTTTTTTTTCTGCATAAATATCAAGTGGTATCTCAGGATCGCCTAGTAGCACAGACCCTTGTTGCAGGCAAATGCAGGTCTGATCTGACCTTCTAATTGGAAGCTCATTGTTTATAGGACAAAATAAAACTCCTCTTTGTCCTCATCATGGCTTTAAAAGGTTTGCTCCCGCCTGACTTCCCAGTCGTGTCCTCTGCATGCTGTTCCTGCCTTGGATGCCTTTCTCTACATTATCTGTCTGTAGATTACTCTCTGGAGTGCTTTACATGGGATTGGCACTATTTCATGCTTGAACATTTGGTAGAACTTCCCAATGAAGCATCTTGGATAGGGTTTTCTTTGTAGAAAATGTTTTTTATCTGAGATTGAATTTCTTTATTGGCTAACACTTGCCCAAGTTTTATATGTATTTTTTAATCAGTTTTGGTAAATTATAGGTTTTATTTTTTAACAAATCAACTTAGCTACTTATTTTATGACCGCAATACTATCAAAATATTTGGGGGAAAATTTTTAGGAAAAACTGGAAAATTATAAGTGCAATACAAATTTGTGTTTCACTTGGCAAGCTCTTGAAGAATGATTGTTATTTAGGCTTCTCAGTGTAAAATTATGAGTAACTAGGTGTTTACAATTTCAGAGATGCTCAAGGTTTGTAAAAATTTTTAGCCTGGTAAGATTCTGTAGTGTGGCAGATTACTTATTTTTTATGTAGATATTTTAATTTATTGTATACAGATAAGGTACAGGGTTTAAAAAGAATAAGCACCTTACTCTCCAGAACATGAGAAGACAATAAATAAATAGGAGATAGGTACTATTATACAAATAGAATATATGAACATAAAGATTATATATGTAATTTTCAACCATATTCCTATTACACACAGTTTTTAATTGTCTGATCTCTTACAATGGCCAGTTGCTTATTTGAAACAATGGAGTTGGTAGAGAACACTTGCCTTTTAAGTATCAGTTCGAAGATATAAACAGTTTTGTTGATGGGTCTTACGTGTGTGGGAACGAGACAACTGTTTGCAGTGCATACCTATCATGTTTCCAGGGAGTGATTGAACAGTGAGGCTTTTATGTTACAAAGCAGGTTTAAGCACTAGTTATTTCAGAAATACCAGTGGGACTAGGAGGACATTTATTAACTGTATTCAAGGAACATAGTAAACTAGTTGGCAGCATCCGCCTGTCTCAGACAAACTCCCAGTCTGCAGAGCTAGACAGCGTGGGACCCGGCGCGCTGCGCCCCGAGCGCAGCCACGGCTGCCACGGGAGTGTCAGCGAAAGGGCCACCACCTCGAATTCTCAGGCATTTGGCCAACCCCTGACCCACGTGCCACAGCAGAACAAACACGCAGAATGCCCTGCTCCTTCCTTTCTCTCCTGTTGTTCCGGTCCCCAGGGGCATCTGGCGCGGAGCTGCATTAGGACGGCATACGAAGCCGTTGATTTCATGTCCCAACTCTGTTCCCTGTTCCAGTGAAGACACACGAGGATAATGGTCTTTTAACCCATCTGGCCATTTAGATGTCTTGTCTTGAAGACACGGAGACCATCTAAATGGTGTTAGAAACATCAGCTCTTTCAATGTAGACTCATTTCGTCAAACTGCCATCTTGTTTTACACTTTGCAAGTGCGGCGTAATGGACACACTGTATTTAATGAACAATTCTCCTTAGTTTTGGTATTGGGGGGTCTTAATGTTGTTGGTTGGATCTTTTGTTTTGTCATCTTGCTCTTCTTCACAATCTTGAAATACATTTCCATGATGTTTATTTTCCATTTTCAGTTTTCTTGACTCTTCAATATTGACTTTTTGGATTTGTACCTTGTTTGCACAAGCTTCCTCAAAATTGTCTCCAAATTTAACTTTTTCTTGACTCTTCATTGTTAGAATACTTATGATTGCATGTCTCATCTCTTCAGTAGGTTGAGCCCCTGCCAGAACGGCCTATCATAGGTCAAGCAAACATTTTCAATAGGACTTGTGAGTGGTTCAATACATACAAGGCATATCCAATATTTAACAACTCTTTTTGGTGTGTAAAATATATATTTTTAAATCTTTACCCAAGGATATGCTTATTGATTCTAGAGAGAGAGGAAAGGAAAAAGGGAGGGGAGGGAGGGTGCAGGGGTGGGGAAGAGAGAGAGGCAGAGACACAGAGAGAGAGAGAGAGACAGACAGACAGACAGAGAGAAACATTGTTTGGTTGCTTCCTGTATATGTCCCAACTGGGGATCAGACCCGCAACCCAGGTGTGTGCCCTCACCAGGAATCAAACCAGCAACCTTTGGGTGTACAGGATGACATTCCAACCAACTGAGCCACCCAGCCAGGGCCAGAGTATTTTTAATCTGGTCACCAAGTGTGCCCAATGTCACTTCTGTGGGGCATGCCTCATTAATCAAGTGTGGGCCTTCAGAAATGTCTTTTTTTACTTTTCCAGCAAATAACCTTTGTTCATCTCCTGCAATGGTCTTCCAAAAGGACCCAGCTGGTTTTTAGTTTGTCCTCCAGGTTCAGACTGGGTGACTGCTGAGCTAGGAGGCCTTCTTGGCATTCTTCCTTTGCCAGCCGTCCACTCTCTCAGATGAGCTTTGCTCTCTCCTGCAATTGCTTTGGACTGAGTCGATATATTACCTATGGCTGCTTTTGCTATAGTATGTCTGCGCTGCTCAACAGCTTTTGACTTTTCTATCAGCTTGGTATTAGAAGGAGAAGCAGGTCTGACTATAATTTCAGACGTGATGCTTCTTGATTGTATCTTATTTCTTTTTACTTCCTGAGAAGAACTGGTTTTAACAATAGATAGAACTGTATTTAGTGGTAGTAATTCTTTCTCATGGACCTTTTCCGAATTGCAACATTGGAAGTGGTTTTACTGATGCCTTGCTGCTGGAGTCCTGGGCATTATTGCAATACTCTGATAGGAGGGCACAACAGTTGTCTGTTCTGAAGTGTAGTGCCCACAGGCTCAGTGATAGTCCTTTGTGAGACGCTATCATTTTTTATGGGTATACTGCTAGTGTTTGTAGGCCGAGGCCTTCTGGTGCTAGAGGTAGTAGTTGGAAGATTCTTCGTTGTTGCCAAAGCCTCGTCTTTGACTTGGCCGTGATAACATTCAAGCATAGGTGTCCAGAGCATGTTAGCATCTTGCTTTGGTTTTCCCTGCAGTCAGTGGCTTGTTATTATTGTTTTTAATGTGAAAATGCTTGGCTAAATGTCATATGTTGGCTTTGAGGCTCCTCTTTAAATCTTTAATGAATAACAACTACAGAGTTTGATTATTATTCCCCAAATTATGTGTATCAATTGTGATAGTTGAATTGGTAAATTTATTAGAAGGTCTTGGAGGAATACAATTTTTTTCATTGTTATTTTTGCTCCTGTGGATCTACTGACATTTTCTTTGTCCAGCTCTTTTTGTCCCAAGTTCCAGAGCTTTGTCTCTTCTTGGGTCTGATCCCAGATCACCACTCTCTCATCTCTGGTGCTCTGAACAAAACTAGACCCTTCGACTTGCGGGGAGCTGCAGGTCCTGTGGCACAGCTGGGGGGGCTCATTACAGTGTGGGGTAGGGGATGCATCTCCGATGCGACTGTTTCCCATCCCCTCAAGCTGAGGCTTCGGCACTGCAGGTTGCTTATTTATCTGTTTCCTCCAGCATTAATAGAAATAGAATTTTAACTGGGCAATTGGCTATTTAGCTAAAGACTTGTCTTTCCCTTAAAGAAAATCATTGGGTATGCACTCTCCCGGAGAGAGTGAGAGGTGGGTTTGTTCCTTTGGATCCAGAAAGGGAACCATGTGTTGAAGATGGAGGAGCCATCCACTGACCCTGCACAACCAACTTCTGGACCAAGACATGGAAAAGAAATGAACTCTTTCTTGTTTAAGCCATTGTAATGCAGAGACCCATTTCGCTGCCTTGAACCTGAACCCCAGTTAATGTACCTAACAATGGGTGACTTGCTGGCATTGGGTTAGGGTCCTACAATGCACTGTTCTCCAAGAGTCTTGTATCCATTAAGATTTAGTTCTAACCCAACTGAGAAAAGCCAATGGGCAGGTGTATCTGGTTGAAATACCATGTTGACTACACACACTTTAGTCTACTTTCCCCCCTTAAAATGGAAGGTACACTTTTAGTTTTCAATTAATGTAATAGCCACATAGTGAAGGTCTTTTTTTCTGAAATGGTAAAGCAGTGTATTTTTGTTTAGGAAATACTTACTTCCTCATTTTCTATGGCTTCCCCATCCTTTTACACACTGGCATGCCATTCCTTAAGAGGGAAGCTCAGATACAGCCTAGAACAATGCTTCTCAAATTTTTTTGGTTAAGGGTTGTCTTGAAATTTTTTCCAATCCATCATTTTGTAAAATGCAACCAAAGTATGATTTACTAGAAAAAATCATATTAAGAACAAAGACAAACGTAAAAGGCACAATGCTTTTATTAAATTCAGCAACATAAAATTTCTCTGTTGAATTTCTATAAAAGTTTCTAAACACTATCAATTCCTGCACTTAATTGTCACAAACTAGTAAACTAACAGGTCAGGGGCAGGCACCCATGCTGAGTAGCAGTGGCCCAGAACTCTCAGTTTCTAGGCTCTCAGTTTCAGATTGAATTCAGCTGATCCATGGAGCAGAAATCCTTTTGCAAGACAGAATTTGTGGAGAAATAAAAGATTTTTAAGTTTCCAAAGTTTCCCTTCACATATCAAGAGCAGAGCTCTGAGGTCTGATCTTAGGGTTTTACTCCAAGCCATGGTATTGGGAGAAACAGGGATTGACCTGGAGTTCCTACCCCAGGGAAAGAGAAACCCTCATCCAGTCACTGGACACTGGGCACAGAGAGGGTCTAGGGATTCTGAAGCAAGAATCCCCGCTGTGTTCTTGAGGTTGAATCGCCTTGGGTACATAGAAAAAGTCAAGTGCATTGGGGTTAGCCATGACCTGCTTCCTTAGATCTACCTTGGGAGGCTACGGCTCAGTCAGACATGTCCTTAGTTTGCACATGATCGTGTCCATAATGGCAAGAAGCAGGGGCCCACAGCAGAGGAGGGAGGTGTCCAAGGGGATGGTCCCCATAGCACAGTCCTGGGATTTCTATGCGGTGTCAGCTGATCCAGGAGTTCTGACTGAGGGGGCATGGATGTGTAGAGAGGTTTGTTGGATGGACAGGGGCCTGGGGTCAGAGGGAGTAGAGGATCCTTGGATCATAGTCAATGATGGGGTCCCTAGTTGTTGGCAGCAGGAGCCATGGAAATACCTTAAAAGAACACAACAATCATCTAAGAATCCCCAAAACTGCAGTGTGGAGGTAAGTAGCATTGCTTCATTGATTTTGTTGTTGGAATACTAATCTCTGACTTATAAGTGTGACTGCTGCTGTGGCTGAGCGGATGGGTTTCAGAATTCTAAAAATTTGGCAAATGTTAGACTCAAGTACAATAAGGGCAGCAAGAGCTCTTCTAATGAAGGGCTGAGAGAGAATGAAGGTGAGGGCTTTGTAGTCAAACTGACCTGGGTCCACCCTGGCTCAGTCATTTACTTATTCCGTGGCACTGAGGACATCCTTTATCTCATGAGTGAAACAGACACCAACAGTGGCCTTGTAGCATTGCTGTGAGGATTAGCAAGTATGTATGGCGATCACCATGACCCTATGTGTGTGCCCAGTGCATAGAAAATACTCGAGAAATAAAAGCTGTTCCTGTATCGATTTGGGGTTTGCAAGCCACTAAGAACTTGGCACGCTTCTCCTTCTCCTTCTATTTTCTTTTAAGAGAGGATTGGAAGCTTCTAATTATACCTATCCCAGGAAGTAAAAGGTTGACTGTTGTTAAACCTTTCATGTGCCTGAGGCTGTGATTTTCCAACTTCAGTATTCAGTTTTAATACGAGTCAGCATTTTCTGACAATGGACTCACAGTGCCTGTGAAAGTCTACTTCTATTTATGTGTTTTGATTAGTTTTATTTTACTAAGGAGAATCTCTTATACAAGGAAGAAGGTATCTTATGTCACAGGAATCATTCATTCATTCACTCATTCATCGACAGTGCCTTCTTGAGGCCTAAACACCCTTCTAGCCCTTTCCCCAAACCCATGTTCACTCTTCCCAAGTGACTCAGCCACTCCATTCTCCCACAATCTCCTTTCGAGATTTAAATTTCATGGCACAAGATATGAGGCCATCGCACCGTGGTTCACTGGTGTTCTCCAGTGTCACTAGGGGAAGGAGGAGGGGTGGCAGTCTCCACTAGCAACAGTGCACTGTGCGGGGGCCAGCTCCTGGGACAGAGCAATCCAAGTTCCCCGAACTCAAAGGCTCCCACAGTCTTCACCTGTTCCACAAGCAGCTGATAACGAATGTGGCAAAAGAAAATTGGGTTTAACTTCAAGGCTGACCAAGTGGCAAGAAACAAACACATACAACAAAATAATATTCTAAGATAACTGGCGAGTTTACAGGAACTAAGCAGCAATTTGGAAACATTATATGAAGGTCAGACCTCCCCCTGGGTTACCTGGAAATCTACTTTTCTAGCCAGATAAGCTTAGGCTTACGCCAACATTTTCTCTTCTCCACCGATGAGGCAGAAAATGTGGTCAGACACCGCACACCCGGGGAATGTAAGTTGCCATGTTTTACTGTAGTCTTTATTGGAAACTAGATATTGGAGGAGGTCAACTACTTTGTTGTTTTGAGTTAAGAATTTGTCTAAACTAGTTTGCCCAAGGTTATTACCAACAATGAACCAATGAATATTTGGTAAGTAACTATTTAACCTACCAGTTCCGAAAGGACCTCTCATGCACTTGCTCTGGCCTGTTAGAGTGGTTGCTGGGGTGTTTGGGGTTGAGAGGGGCTCTGAGGTTTTGACCATTCTCAGGAGAGAAAGCCCACTCTCATTAGTGACAACTCCAGGAGGAAAGAAAAGCAACCTCTGCATGTCTTTGCTAACCTTGTACCAACCTTACATTCCTCACAGTATTGTCCATCGGAGCTCTCTTCCTTCATCCCACCCCAATTCGCTACTCCTAAAATTTGGGGACTGCCTTGATGCCTGGCTTCTTTTGCCTCTTCACCCCACTCAAATCTATGTTATCAGCAAGGCTTTTCTGAAACCTTTCTCTCCCTCTCCATTCTTCCAGCCTTACCCTCGGTCCTGGTCAGCTTTTTAGACTTTCAAAGCTGTTGTCATTTAGAGGAAAATAGTATATAGTCCAGGAGATGCCAACTGGGTGCTCAGAAATAATCCAAGTTAGCAAATCCTTGAGAATTTTACCATTTTGAGCTATAGTACTCCCTCAGCCTCACAGGTCTAAAAATTCAATCATGACCCCCATCTGGATCCAGAGGGAAGTGATTTATATGAACCAAGATCATAGGAGACTGATGTATAAAGAACTGCAGTAAAACAAAAATGCACTTGCCTTAAAGTTCTCTGATCTGCACATTTGTCCCTGGTGAGAATCTCCATGCAAGTCAGGAGCTGATCAGAACGGGGTTTGCTGAACACAAAGCCAAGGCAGAGAACCAGCTGTGTGGCCTAAAGGTAGCAAAGCTCTGAGGTCCCATTTCCACATTGAAATGTCTCATCACTTTCCCCTGGGCAGTTCCGGTGAAGCACTGTCCATGTTCCACTCTGCTGGCTGTCATGCTAGCAGTGTGCCTTTGCCAAGAAGCTCTTTAAAAACATGGGTATTGCTTTGGTTGCTGTTTAGTTGCTCCATTCAGTTTGGCCTGAACAACCTGCCTCTTAATATTGAGTGCTGACTTGGTTAACTCTAGCCTCACAATTTGGGGGGCTCCCTGCTTTCATGCCTGCCTAGCCCATCCCCGAGCTGCTTAGCTGGCTTTACCACCTCCAGATTTCTTTCTTTTTTTTTTTAGAAAAAAAATTGTTTTTAAATATATTTTATTGATTATGCTATTACAGTTGTCCCAGTTCTCCCCATCATTCCCCTCCACCCTGCACACCCCCTCCCACCCACATTCCCCCCCTTTAGTTCATGTCCACGTGTCATAAGTTCTTTAGCTTCTACTTTTTCCACACTATTCTTACCCTCCCCATCTATTTTCTACCTACCATCTATGCTACTTATTCTCTGTACCTTTTCCCCCCTCTCCTCCTACCGCTCCCCTGTTGCTAACCTTCCATGTGATCTCCATTTCTGTGTTTCTGCTCCTGTTCTAGGTGTTTGCTTAGTTTGCTTTTGTTTTAGGTGTGGTTGTTAATACCTGTGAGTTTGCTGTCTTTTTACTGTTCATATTTTTTATCTTCTTTTCCTTAGATAAGTCCCTTTAACATTTCATATAATAAGGGCTTCGTGATGATGAACTCCTTTAACTTGACCTTATCTGAGAAGCGCTTTATCTTCCCTTCCATTCTAAATGACAGCTTTGCTGGATAGAGCAATCTTGGATGTAGGTCCTTGACTTTCATGACTTGGAATACTTCTTTCCAGCCCCTTCTTGCCTGTAAGGTCTCTTTTGAGAAATCAGCTGACAGTCTGATGGGAACTCCTTTGTAGGTGACTGTGCCCTTATCCCTTGCTGCTTCTAGAATTCTCTCCTTCATTTGAATCTTGGCTAATGTAATGATGATGTGCTTTGGTGTGTTCTTCCTTGGGTCCAACTTCTTTGGGACTCTCTGAGCTTCCTGGACTTCCTGGTAGTCTATTTCCTTTGCCAGATTGGGGAAGTTCTTTATTATTTGTTCAAATAAGTTTTCCACTTGTTGCTCTTCTTCTTCCCCTCCGGTACCTCTATAATTCAAATGTTGGGACGTTTAAAGATGTCCTGGAGGTTCCTAAGCCTCTCATTTTTTTTTTGAATTGTTGTTTCTTCCTTGTTTTCTGTTTGGCTGTTTCTTTCTTCCTTCTGGTCTGCTCCATTGATCTGAGTCCCAGTTTTCCTCCCATCTCTATTGGTTCCCTGTGCATTTTTCTTCATTTCACTTATTGTAGCCTTCATTTTTTCATCTAATTTGTGAGCAAAATCAACCAATTCTGTGAGCATCCTGATCACCAGGGCTTTGAACTGTGCATCTGATAGGTTGGCTATCTCTTGGTCGCTTAGATGAATTGACTCTGGGGCTTTGATTTGTTCTCTGATTTGAGCCATTTTTGTTTCTGGGTTTTTTGTTTATTTATTTGCTTGTTTTTTGGTCTAGTCATGGCTGTTACATATGAGGGGTGGAGCCTTAGGTGTTCCCCAGGGCGGGAGAGCCCAGTTGCTGGGTAGTGATGCTGTATGCGGGGGCGGCGTCCAAGAGGGAACAATGGCGCTTGCTCTGCTCTCTCTCGGATTCCAGTCCCTTCCGCCCCTTCCCCTTCACCTGGATTATCTGCACTCAAATGTGAGACCACCTGGTCAGCCAGCCACCTTGCACGGCCTCACTGGGTGTGCACCATTGCCACCCCAGCTAGTCTGCTAGCTGCCACCTGTGCACCTGGGATCTGCCAGCCAATGCTGCCTGCGTGCCCAGTCGGCACCTCCACTTTTTCCTGCCACGACTCCGCCCCTCTTACCAGTCTGGCTGAATGGTTCTTGGACTTCCATACAGTTCAGTCTCCTATGAGTCCTGGTTGTTTTCTTGTTTCTAAATCTTTGTTGTCCTTAATTTTGGTTGTGAGAGGAGGCACAGTGTGTCCACCTATGCCTCCATCTTGGCTGGAAGTCCAGAAAAAAAAATTTTTATTGTTGTTTAAGTAGAGTTGTCTCCATTTTTCTGCTACTACCTAGATTTTTAATTAATTCATTTGCCTAAAAAGACCTTGAATCATCTAACAACACTTCACATTTGATGGGCCATTAGTTGACAAAGCCCTTCCACAGAGAGTGTCTCAAGAAGTCCTCACAGTGGGTAGCAGTTAAGCATGTGTTCCCACCCCATTCCATAGCCTTGGGAACCAAGACTCAGAGAGAAACTCAGATTCCCACAGCTCACTTGCCCCAGCACCAGGCCTGGGACCATGCTTCCTTTGCTACCCATCTCCCCTGTTCTTTTTCCACCAAAGATGTTGATAAAAGTTTGCAGTCCCTGCTCAGAGGACTGAAATTCCTAATGATGGGTTTTCAGGCCCCCACCTTGTGCCTGACTTCCTGCTCCCTATCCCCCAGATTTTTCATTCTGCTCAATCATGTGAACCCTGTTCCCATTTTCACTTGCCCCCACATTTCAGCCCCTGCTTTGGCAGCAGCTGAGCAGAGAACAAACAAGTTCAGAGTGTGCTTCTGGGTCCTATTTGAGCTACATGGGGTATCAGTTTGGCAGGTCACCTTCTGCTGGCACCGAGCTCAGGACCCTGAGATGGCAAGGGACAGGGAAGGGACGAGTGGCTGGGAACTGAAGATTTTCAATGCATGTTTGATTCTCATTTCCATTCAGGGCTTCTCATTAGGCCACCGAGGCAGTGCTGACCTGTTCCTCATTTTGAGTTGGCAGGGCCCTTAGCCCCATTAGTGGTAATCTGCACCAGCGGGACTCCAGGGAGAGGAAGAAGGCTGAAAGGACAGGAGTTTCTGGTCCAATTTTTTAAAGAAAAGAAGAGAATGAAAGGCCCATAAAACTTAGAAACACTCTCTTCCTTGGCTCATTCACATGGAAATGCAAGTCTGATGATTATGGACTAGGAGGTGATGACCCCAGGAGCAGGGGTCAGGGTGACCTTCCAGTCCTCTGCTCTAACCCCCTGTGCCAGCAGGTCTCACTTCCTGAGGCACCAATGCCAAAGAAGAAGCACAAGTGTCCAATTACTAAACTCGTAGCACTCAAGACCCCAAACAGCGCTTCCTGGGGCACGTACTCCCAAGTGTTGGATGCTGGGAAAAGTCATCAAGCACAAGAAAAGCCCCTTTGATTGCTATATTCGTGAATGCGGAGCAGAAAAAGGACAGCAGCGATGACATTGGCAGCAGTTGGCAAAGATTCCTCAGAAGGCTGCATATGCTGGGTGGGTATGAGGCTCTGGCCTGGTGGGTGTCCAAGTAAACGCAGGGAACGCAAGCTGTGGATCCTGTTTAGTGGGACTTAAAGAGACGGCTACTGAAACAAGCTCAGTGTTTTGCAACCTGAGCTCTTGATGACAGATGTAGCCAGTAGTACCCCCTCTAGTATTAACCAGTCTGCTTGTCACGTAACCTATAAACATGCCTGCCCTGAGCACAGCAGTGCAGACAAAACATGGGGAAATGCCAGCCCTGGCTTCAGGGGTACAACCTTCACCCACATTCAGTGGGTTCTCAGCCCACCCTACAGCCACTTAGGGAGGCAGGCAGGGTAGGGTTAATCCTCCCATCTAGGAAATTGAGTCGCTGCGTATAAATCATTTGGCAATAATTAGCAGAGTTAAGACTCACACCCAGGACTTCTGATCAACTCTAGTACTTCTTCCAGGAATTCACTTTCCAGAAAGAGTTCAAGCTCACCCATGTGATTAGGATTGGGAAAGGGCATCGACTTTAGGCCTGGGAATAACTCTCAGTTTGAAGATAGGTTTCATAACACAGGCTCCCTGAAGACCCATGAATTGCCAGACTTGCTTTAAGAGACCTGAGCTGAGGGTCTTGTCCTAATATCAATATAGGCAAACAGATATGTTGTGCCCTTTCATTTACCAAGTTGACTTCCCTTGCATGGTTCATTTTCTGCTTTCCATCTGGCCTCCAGATTTCAAATTCCCTTTGTTCCTCCTTCCATGACTGCATATGCTCTTCCTTTTCTTTCTTTGGGTTTATTGTCTTTCTTGCCGCCTTCTCTTCTGTTTGTTGCTGGGGACCAGAAAATATGTGTCTGTTGGAGGAAAGAAAATGAAGCAATTCAATGAAGCCATATATATGTGCATGTCCTACAAGCTCTGGGACTTCTCACAACACCATATATGACGTATCTGGAGTGCACTTACCCACCAGATCAGATGGCTGTAGAGCTGCCTCAGCCTGCACGTGACTTCAGCCTCTTAGAGTCCTGCCTAGGGAATAGCGGTGTTTAACATATGGGGATTAATTCATTTTGCAAATGTAGACCCGAGAAGAAAGATTCATTTGATGTGAATTCTGAGAAGGAATTCATCTGCTGAAATGGTCTCTCCATGGTTAATCAAGGCCCAAAATTTTATAATAGTAAGAATCTAGGGACATTTGCTGCCAGGCATGCCTCATGTACTCTGTGTACAGGGAAGAGCCTGTGACGGAACTCCGCTGTCCTCACTGGACGCTGCTTGTTTACTCTGTCTGAGTCAACCACCGCTGGGAAGCCTGTTTTGTCTTTCAACCAGTGGACTAACACCTGTCCCATCCAATCTGAACTGCACAATTATATCCTCATTTGCATCTATACCAGCCAATCAGAACTGCTTGATTCAGACCAATCAGAACTGTATGAATTTGGAAACCTCATTTGCATGAAATGGACCATTTGGAAACCTGGGTGGGGACTTTTTCTATAAAAGGCAGTCTCCCCTTTGTCTCGATGGACCTGACTTTTGTTTTCTACTGGAGGCTGCTATTCCCCCAGTTTGCAAACTGTTTCACCTGAATAGTCTCTCCTTTCTGCACCTCTTTGGGAATTTTGGTTTACACAAGTGAGAAATGATCTCCCCAAAGTTACATGGCTGGTCAGTGGCAAAACAGAGACTTTACAAGAGAATAATACAGAGTACATACAAGTATTTCTACTTGTATTATTCTCTTTTTTCCCTATAATTTGAAAGACTGAAGGACTGAGAGGAATATTCAGCTTCTTTTTAGATGGGAAAACAAATTATAAAAGTCCACATTGCCAGAACAAAAATAAATGAAATCAAGGCTGTCCCTATTAAAGTTTTTCATGGGGAGAATCATGAATTGATCATTTTTTTAAGTTTAACTTTTTAAGATATGTTTGGTTACTTTCTTTTTGAAATAACATTTTTCTTATTGTAAAATTTAATATTTATTGTAGAATATTTAGAAAATAGAAATAAGCCAAAATTGTGAAAGTTTAAACTTTATGGTCTCATCCCTTCAAGATATCCATAAAAATGGTATCTCTCTGGTATTCGCTGCTGCGCAGGGGTGAGGGAGCGGTGACGTGGTGTTGCATGGAGAACCGGTGTGAGAAGACCTATGGCTCACCCCACATACCATCAGTGCCATTCCATTCCCTGGTCTCCCCAAGGTGCCCTTCTTGCGTTTATTTTTCCCTTCGATGTTAACCTTCACTAGAGAATACAAATTCTAGAGAGGTCAGGAATTGCATGTGATTTGTGGCTTCCATGACCCACACCCTCCGCCCTAGCCCCAGGCATCAGGGCTGGCCCCAGGGTGGCGTCATTAAACAGAGAGACGAGGCTGAGGAGCCGAGGCAGAGAAGACCTGAGCACAGTGCCTGCACGGCTGGTGTGGGCTGCCCTGGGACGAGACTGCAGAGGCACGTTCCCTCTGCCGCCTGAGACTAGATTAGCACCCTTGGTCTCTGTGCCATTCACCAGTTGTCAAAATCACAAGCCTAACAACTTCCTTAATGACACACACTATAGACCAAGTATCACAAAAATCCCCTTTATCATCCCAATCGAAATGAATACATTTCAGAGAAATGACCATGTCACAGTAGCTGCTTCTGGCGACGCTGGAGCAATTTGCGTTTTCTACAACAGCCTTTTTGCTTTGTAAAACACCTTGCTAATTGACTGATTTAGATGCCTGATTTTGGCTGCTGGTGAGAACTACCAAGGCATCAGCCAGCCCCTCTATTTCTTCTGCCATCAGACCTGGAGTGTGGACCTCCTTCACTTGGCCCCTCTGATACAGGCTCTGTGTTCTGTTCTTAGCACAGGACCTGCCCCAGGGAAGGGCCTCTTTCCAGAGCACTCTTTCCCTGAAGTCTGTTCTGAGATAAAAGCAAGGCTTGTGCTCCATCCCCTGTGCCGAGCATCTGCTTATCACCAGGCAAGGCAAATATCATTGGAATGTTTCAAAGCGCTGCTGTTAAACAAATTCCAGTGCAGTCCAGATCACCTGAGTAAGCCTTGTGAGTGCCCACCAGTGCTGGCATTGACAAGCACTTGAAAGCGGTCAGTGGCTTCCCTGGGGAAGCCACTGGGGATGAATGTCAGCCTGTCCTTTCGCACTGAACCCTGCAAGCTGACCTGGAAGAATGTGCACACGCATCACAAGGGCTGGGATTTTTACTTGTTTTGTCCTCTCCTCTGTCTCCTAATCCACCTGGACTGCTACCAGAACAGTACCCGAGAGAGTGCCAGGGACATAGTTGGTACTCAAGTGATGATTTTTTTAACTGAGTTAAAGTTGAACAATCTGTTCTTGAACTTCATTATAAATGGGACCATTTGGTAAGCACTCTTTCTATATCTGCCAGATTTTTAAACTTGACAAGTTTTAGGGACCTAGTCATGTCATTCCATGTATTAGTAGTTTGTTCCTTTTGATTATTATGTAATATTCCATGCATGGATATTCCACAATTTGTTGATCCATTCTCTTGTTGATATTTGGGTTTTGTTTTTTTTTTTCCACTTTGGGGCAGCTGTGGATAAAGCTGCCCAAAACATTCCTGCGTAAGTCCTCCTATGGGCATGTGTTTTTGTTTCTCTCAGGTGAATACTTCAGAGTGAAATTGCTAGATTATAGGACAGGGTTAACTTTATAAGATTCTGCCAAACTAGCAATACACATTCATCAGGCCCTTTGAAACATAACCAGATAAGTGGTTCTTTCAATTTGAAATATCCTTTCCCTGTCTTTGTCAATTACAGTAAAATTAATTTTTCAGATGCTGTCTCCTACATAAAGACTTCCCTGATTGTCACAATATATATATCAGCAATTTTAATGTTTAACAGATATAGCATATGCACTAGGTTCCTTGTATTTTATTATTTTCTGAGGCTTATAGAGATGCAAATCAGTTCTTGTTCCCAGAAAGCTCACTGTCTATCGGGGAAGGCAGTGATGATGCAAGAAAGTGAGGTGTGCACAGCAGGCTAGGAAGATACAGATACATAATTCAGTCTGAGAGGCTGTTTAAGACCTGACACCTCAGTTGAATCTAATAGTTGGGGTGGAACAAGAAGAGGGTGCTCTAGGCAAAGAGAACTGCGGATGCAAGGAGAGGTGAAGAAGCGTGCTTCATCTGGGGACAAGTGCGTCCCCGAGGCTGGACCACTGGGCGTGGGTGAGGAGAGGTACCAGGGAGACAAAGTAGGGTAGGGAACAGCCAAGACCCAGACCATAGAAGGCCTTGAATTGAGCCTTGTTAAGGCATCTGGACTTTACCTTTAAAACAATGGAGAACCACTGAATGATCTTAAGCAGAGGGGGCTACGTAATCAGAATTAACTGCTCCCCTCTTGCCTGCTTTCCCACAGCAATTGGCTTGACCTCGATCATGCTACTTCTTCCAGTTTGCTTCTTGCTGCTGTGGTTCGCACAGGTGCCTCCTCCCCTTCTGGCCCATGAGGTAAGCCTTGTGACCATCTGTGGGTCTCTGTGACCCCATGGCACTTGCCTGCAAGTATGTACACAGAACACACAAAATGCTCAGTGGGCATTTGATGCAAAGGACTGAGCCATGACCTTCTAGAGACTGTCACCCCCTCGGGGCCACTAGACTGAGGTTTCATGATGGTGTTATCTTCACTGGGGCAGGGGTCCCACTGAAACGCACCCAAGAGAAAAGCTCCCAACCTAAGACTGAAGAAGGGAAAACATCACACACAGCTACGAGCTCTCGTAACTTTATCAGCCTGCTACCCAGAATCCCACTGAGGTATTTTTGCAACAAAAACCTGGGGGTTTTTTCTAGATGGAATTTCCATCTAGTGAACAGATGGCATTGTTTTCATACGAGGAGCAAAAGAATTTCATGTACTCAAACACTGAAAGCTTGAGAGAACACAGAGCAGGGTAGTGATTATAGTGGGGAAAGGACTCACTGTGTCAACAGAGAGCTAGACTCTGTACAAAGCAAGAATGCAGCCAGCAATGTGGGCTCGTAGGGGGTGTCAGGGTAGGGGGCTGTTGGCACTGAGGTGGCGGGTGCTGCTGAAACAGGCCCTGGGCCAGGCTAGAATTGTTTTCCTTCCCTGTGTAATGTTCTTGTTATGCAGATGGTCCTGAGAATTCTGAGATGAAAAGAGACAGTCCCTGCCCTCAGGGGGGTTTTGGCATGGTGGCTGAGACAGTCGCATAGGAGACCTGCACATAGAATGAGCAGATGCCCCTACCCCATCCCGGAGGGACCAGGAAAGTTGAGGGGAAAGGTGACACGTGAGCTGAGTCTTATGAGTTGACCAGAAGCTGGCCAGGAGAGGTGGCAAAAAAGGCAAAGCAAAGGACAAGATTAAGGGCATTCAGGACCAAGGGGACAGCATGAGCAAGGGCAGGGAGGTCCTAGGAGTAAGGTGCGTATGGGGATGTCATACAAGCTGTTTGGCATGGCTGAAGAGGGCTGGGAGTGGCAAAAATGAGGCCAGAGATGCAAGCTGAGCATTAGAAATGTCTGAATAGAGGGAAATATCTGAGCACATCAACATTACACAAGTTCATGCAAATTACTTCTCAAACAAGGCGTACCCACGCAATCAGTAAGCCTCCTCGCAAGGTTGAGGCTTGGGCATATTTGCTGACAGAATCACATTGCCAAGGTCAACAGGCTGCACAAGGAAGAAGCAGTCATTTATTTATTTAATCTAAACACGTATGTAAAGCATGTGCCAAGTGCCAGGCATGGGAAGCCCCGTGATGAGCACCATATTCCTAACAAAATGACTAGCACTTGGCACTCTGTCTGAGGTGACAACTCCACAAAGAATTTGTTGAGTGAATAAATGAATGCTCAATTTGGACCCTTGCCCAAGGAACACACAGTCCATTGGGAGAATCAGAGAGGTAAACCAATGATTGTGATAGTGAATGATTACAATTAAGATAAAGTTGAAAAGTCATCCTAAAAATGTCTTCAAGAGCCAGTGAAGTGGGATAAGTAAACAGAGTCCTGGTGAAAGACAATAGGGACTAGTGGAGACTACAGCCAGTAAAGAGAATGTACTCCTTCTAGAGGGAGCAGTTGCTACTCAGCTCCAGCAAATAAGAATCAAACAATGCTAGAAACTCATGTTTTTATCAAGCAAAATGTCCCTGTCTAGACTGGTTGCTCCCTCATGCCCAGGACTCCAGTGTGATCAGCCTGGTACCTACACAGAGGTGATGGCACAGAGAGAGACATTTGTCAGCAAGCCACAAGGCCCGAAGAACTGCCTTTCTCAGTGGACACAGTGACCTGCATAGAGGGCGACTCCATAGCTCTCACAGCCAAGAGGGCAAACAATGGCAGGACCTGCCAGCAACCAGGACCCCCAGCTCCTCACCAACCCATCGGGCTCATGTGCACCTGATGAGGGCCTGACTTTAGGTCAATCTCTGGCCTTCTCAGGCCAGGACTGGGCTCCGGTGCAGCTCCTTTCCCAGAGAGGACCCATGCCCCAGTTGCTCATTTGCTGGCCATGGGGGTCTGCTCAGGGCTGTCTGTTCTGCAGAAGGAACAGGAGATGGTAGTGTGTCAGACTCCTGCCTCCCCAACCCCATGAAAGCTGCTGAGCAAACAGAGAAGTCAAAGATGATTATAAGCTGCTTCTACCCGGCCACGTCCCCCTGCCAAACTGTTATGTAAGCCTTGGCCCAGCCCAGGCCGGGAACCAAACAGAGAGGCTTGTTATGACCAGCTCAGCAACCATAGCTTTCCTCAGATCCTGTCCCACCCGGAGCTGCCCTGCCCCGAGGAGGGGAGGGCCACAGCACCAGCCCACGGGCTGATCTCACAGTTGTTCTGGGGTTTCCCTCTCTCCCTTCCCAGCCAGCACAGAGGCCTGTGTGGGTCAGCACTAGGAATTTGCTTTGGCCTGATTCCAAGTGACTAAGGCATTTTATATTGTCAGACTGATACTCCAGGAGAGGTGCCTGTTTTTCACCCTCTGAAGGGAATGATTCACTTTGGCTGTTTGGATACCAGAGCTGAACAAGTGATTCCTGGAGCCTGAAGTGACCTTCTGGCCAGAAAGGGCCCGACTGCACTGCTCTGATGACTGCTGTTTATTTCTACTTAGGGACTTTGGGCACGTCCTTCTGCCCTAAACCACCTAAGTGGACTAATAAGAGCTTTTCCTTTGATAGGTTAGTGACTTGGTTAAATGAACTGAATTCTCATGTGTTTTTTCCTTCCCGTATCACAGAGTTAGGGATATTCAATGGCTCCTACAGCAAGTGCGCTAGAGGTTTTAAATGTGAACTCTGACTTTGTGACATGGTATAATTACACTGAAATGAGGTCCCAGCTATTTCATGTCAACAATGTTCAGGAGTTTTTATGTTCGTATCTACTCAACACTGGGCTTCCATTTCTCTCCCTTTTGCAGCCTTAATGACCAAATCCCATGTGAGAGACTCAGCTCTTAAGTAGAAGAAACCTGGGGTTAGCAGGCAGATAAAACTGTGTTGGAGATACAGCTTGATCATTCAGATACTGTGTGACCTTGTGCCCTGGCCTAAACCTCGCCAAGTCCCTGGAATCTACTGATTTCCCTTCATCTTCTTGTATCGCATTAGAAAAGACAAGGCTTCCAAAAGGCTGATTCTGGCTTTAGGGATTGGCTAATGGTGTCTGCCTCTCGCTTGCCCTGTCATGGGAAGGGCAAGGAGTGGGTCCAGCGTGCAGCCCCTGTCGTTGGTTCGTGAGATGGCCCCTAGAGGGAGGAACTGTCCTGGAATCTTGGGCTTAGTCCCCTTTTGCTAGCCTTCATCTCTTTGCCTATTTGCCTTGCAGGGAGCCCCTCACCAGCTAAGGGGCATAGGTGGTTGCTCAGCCTGTTCTCCCTCTTGATGATCTGGGTGCCAGGCCCTGTAATTGATGTAGGTGCTTCTTCCCTGGAAGATGGCTGGCAAATTCATATTCCTTACAAAGGCGTTTGAAAAAGCTCCAGCCAAAGGAGGAATTGCCTTTTCTAGATTCCAATCCATAAAAGGACTAGTCAGTAAGTCCCTGAAGCCTGATAAGAGAAGGGATTTATGGGGGTGCCCCAGAAACACCATGTCAGAGAGAGAGAGAACTATTTTTACTAAGTATCACATTGTCACCGCACCATGAAAATAATAAATTACTCTGCCACTGAACCATCCTCAGTCCCTAACCTTCTTCCTCAGGGACGCTTTGCTGCCCAATGCTTCAGGATAGCCTTTGGCTAAAAAAATGAAATGTGGCTCTGAATTCAGGAAAGCTTGAATTCTTTCATAGGGCCAACTCTCCCAGTCCAGAGGGACAAAAATTTCCCTCTCCCGGAGTCCACTGGCCTCTGTGAGTGAACTTATCCAGCCTCTGCTGTTTTATCAGATAAATAGTCAAATTCATGTTGACCAGCCTCGTTACACTGCGATCTGAAAAGGAGATGTGGTTATCTAAACAAGTGGTGTGGTTAGGATGGGGCTCTGGAAAGTAGCTTTTTTAAGCATTTTTCTCCCTCTGCTCACCTCCTGGCTTCCTGCCTAGCTACACCACTTTGGATGAGAAGCTCCCCTCCTGGGACCCTTCAGACCTCCACCCAGAGAAAGGGGATGAGAGTGATAGGAAGCTGAATAATCTTGACGAAGGGAATTGGTTTCTTCCTAAAACGTGCTCTCCTGGATCTGGCTGGGGCAGGGCAGATAAGGGAGGAAAGCAGCCCACTGAAAGCTGTATCGGGGCTGCACCAGCCATGCCCCCCAACCAGGCACAACTAGAACGGGGTGTTTAGCTCCAGAAAACACTTTGATGTGCCCGAGAACTAATGGAGTCCAAAGATGGGCCCAGCCTACAAGGCCACATTCAAGAGCTCAGGCAGTTTGACTACAATTCAACAGCCCTTAGGAGGTGGACAGGGGGCCCGCTCAGCAACATAGGCAGTTTAATTCCCAAAGATGCAGGTAACAAAGTGCAAAAGTGTGCGACACACAACCTTTTCTCAATCATGCTTTGTCTATAAAACGAGAGCATCAGGAATCGTTGATTGTACCTGTATAGACTCTATATCTATACCTGTATCTGTATCTATACCTACGTCTATGTATGTCTGTCTATATCTCTATATCTGTCATCTCCTAAGATTATAGATACACAGACAGCCCAGTGCACCATTTTGGAACTTCTGTACTAGACTTTAAATCAACAACAGTTACTACTTGGTCCAATGTGGGCCATAATCTTATGTGTAGTATATCAGTTGTTTCTGGAAGTTTCTAAGCATACAAAGTCTTCTGAAATATATATGTGACTTTGGAGAGTAAGATTTTTTAAATGCTTTTTAAATTGATTGATTTTAGATAAAGAGGACGGGCAAGAGAGACAAATATCAATTTGCTTTTCCATTTATTCACGCATTATTTGTTGATTCTTGTATGTGCTCTGACTGGGGGTTGAAGGTACAACATTGGCATATCAGGACAAATCTCTAACCAACTGAGCTGCCTAGCCAGGATCTGAAGTTTTTGTTTTGTTTTGTTTTGTTTTTTAAACAAAACTTTGTTTTTTTAACAACAGTTTTAGATTTGCAGAAAAATTGTAAGATAGTACAAAGAGAGCTCCCATGTAGCTCTCTCCCAGTTTCCTATATGGATAATATCTTATATGAGTGTGGTAAATTTTTTTTATAATTAATGAATCAATATTGGCCCATTGTTATTAACTAAAGCCCAAATATAGCAGGGGTGTCCAACCTGCCACCTGCAGGCCTCATGCAGCTCAGGATGGCTATGAATGCGACCCAGCACAGAATCATAAATTTACCTGAAACATTATGAGATTTTTTTGTGTTTGTGTGTTGCAATGTATTTAATGTGTGGCCCAAGATGACAATTCGTCTTCCAGTGTGGCCCAGAGATGCCAAAAAGTTGGACACCCCTGCATGGAGCCGTCACAGAAAATTGGCACTGAAGTTCCTCAGCAGCACCTTACTTAGCTCAGACTTTCCTGTGACAGAGAGAAGCACTTTGCCGGTCTCGGGTCTGCCCCTCAGCTCTTGGAGTGTCCCTGGCCGTGCACTCCTGCCAGGTCTTCCCCAGCCACTGCTGTTCAGGGTAGACGCGCTCCCACCGGCTCCCAGATGTCGTTCTCATGCCGTTGGACACGTTGTGCCACCTCCTTCCTCACTCTGTTGTGAATAGCAGGGCACCCAGGACATGATAAATGCTCACAGGATGCTCGCTAGTGCAAAGGCTTTTGCATCTTCTGTCAGAGGCTGAAGTGGGAGCCATTTGGGGAAGGCACATGTGTTTGGTTGAAAGTTGCATTTTCATACTTGAAGCATAAATGAGGAAACTTTTAAGGTCCCTCTTTCAAGAGTATCATGAAAGCCAGTGTAGGACTTGATAGCAACATGTATTTCGTGCCATCGTTTCCAACCCCAGGGCATGAAACGTTTGTCTGAGAGCAGTTTTCCCAGGTCAGTGGGGATTCTCCTCCAAAAACTGCCCCCTGACTGGTGAGGTGTTCAGTGCTGGGAGCAGGGTCGGCAGCTGAGAACGGCCTCAGGGAGGGAGTGTCCCGCAACCCCCTTCCTTCACCTCTCCCAGGGCCACTGCTCGGTCTGCCCCTGCCCACATGACTAATACAGTATCCGCTGTGGTTGGTTCAACTGAGGAAATAAAAGTAAAGTAACTCCTTCGAGGTCACATAGTGACCAGTTTTGAAATGAGGACCAGGTCCCTCTGTTAGATCCCAGAGCATTTAAGCATTGTCTGTCTTCATCTGGCACCCATTGTAGGCCTGGTGCCTAGAAGGATGGTGCTTCCGTGGATGAGGCCGAGCTGACAAACCCAGGTCTAGGTCATGTGCACACGTATCCCAGGCTGGACCGCACTGGTGCCCTTGTATCACTCAGGAAACAGTTTACATCTCCTGACTTTGCTCTCCCTCATCCTGTGGTGTCCCTGGTACTGGGGAGAAGGGCAGCATTCCAGGGCGATAGGCAGGGACCTTTATTCCTTATAATGGTATGACTTACCCCACAGCAAAAGCCACGCTGCACCAGAGGGTTATGGTAGAATTTCCAGTGGTGGGACCAGTGCTCTGGGTCAGATTGTGCCACAGTGGACTCCAAAAATGTCTTTCAGTAGATAAGTTGGCCAAGAGCTTTCTACCAAGATCAATAGGTCTTTGCTGTTCTTTCTAAAATACATAAGATTATTTATTATAATTTTGGTATCTTCTTGGCATGAAATTTTAGTCTCATATAAAACACTCACTGCATGACACTCAATTTTTGGGTTGAATTTTCAGCATTTTTGGTTCATAAGTTCAGGTAGCAATATATATGCAGTTGCAGTATCGATTCCTGTACAAAGAGCCCCTGACCCCAGCAGCTAAGTATTTTCTGGTTGTGACCCTAGACACAGGCCCAGAGCAATGGCCATCCAGTCCTGGGGCTGAAGAGCACCTCGGGACAAGTGGCAGGCTGGCTGTGTCCAGGAAGGCGCACCCCAATTCTGCTGAGCATCCCATGCTTAGAAAAGACGTTGTTGTTTCCGTCTCCGAGTAATCATCTTGACTGACAGCATTCTTTCCATACAGAGTGGTGAGCTAGCACAGAGGTAAACTATGAGCTGATTCAGAGATGCAAACCCATCCAGTGTTGACGAAAGCAGACGGAAGCACGAGGCAGACCCACGGCGAGTGAGCCTTGCTTTTCCCTCACTGGGAGATTGTTCTGTGGATTTGGCACAGGACGCCGATCTGGGGGGGAAGGCAAAGTCTATGGATATGGTTGCCTTTTCTCCTCCAAGCCAACGAGCGCCTTGTTCTTCTGCGAGCCTGCCACTGTGGGAAAATTGCGAGAGTCTCAAGTTTCCCTCTTTGTCCCCAGAACACTTCATTCACCAGGGAGCCAGGCTGGGAACAGAGCCGCCTCTCACACAGCTCGTGAATGACTCCGTTTTCTCAGGGCAGCTTCTGCCTGCCCATTGTCTAACTGTCATGCCCTCTTGTATAGGTGTTCCCTGCTGTCCCCGCTGTTATGTAATGCCTGTGCAGGGAGCAGTGAGTGAGAGTGAGAGAAAAAACCCAGAGGGTAACCAAGACCAGCGTGTCTTCCCAGAGGAGGAAAAACCAAATGCTAGCCATTTATCAGCTCTTTTCCCGGGCTTGTTTGCCTGAGTGATAAACTTGGATCACTGGCATACAAACCCTATGGCTGGCTCAAGTGAAGGCTTCTGTTTATAGCCCTGAAATGGGACATGCTGTACCATCATGGCCTTCTGGTGCACCTGCCACCTAGGTCCTCCCACAAGGCACTAACAAGAAATCCTACCCCCTCTCTCTTATTGCTTGGAGGGAAGGACTTTTCTCCCTCCTCGGTCACCACTTTCCATGCCTCTGTCTCCTGCTGTATCATTGGCTCACTGAGCATCTCAGTCCTGCTCAGAGCATCACAGACATCCTTGGGCTTGCCGTCAGCAATTTCCAGGTGGCCTTGACTCTCCATCAGAGTCCAGTGTAGAGAGGCAGCCGTCAGCTGGTGTCCATGAATGATGCCCCTCTCCCTCACCCTCGCGTCTCCTGGATGCCATGGCCTGGGCTTGAATGTTATCTATCATCTTTTTGATCATACTACCAGTATTGTGGTGCAATGAAGGAAGGTGAGGACTGGTGTTTGTCATCCTTTCTCTTTCTGTCCCAACATTCCCCCCAAGCTCGTGCTGCATAGCCCCAGCCCTGCTGCCACAGGAAGAGGTGTTACGGCAAATAGGATTCCCTGCTGTCATAAGGTCATAGTGCAATGCATTGTTCAGTTGTCTGTGGTGATGCTGGAGTAAGCAAACCTACTGCGCTGCCACTTGTGGAGAGTGTAGCACATACAATTACGTACTGTGCACAGTACTCGATAACGATAATGAGTGACTGTGTTGTAGTTTATATATTTACTGTACTATACTTATCATTATTTTAGTGTGCTCTTTCTACTCATAAAAAATGGTTTGCTGTAAACAGTATGCCGTGTTACAGCTCAGACATCTCGTGTTCGCCGAGTCTTTTGATTGCATCATTTTCTCTTGTGCTTGATTTAATCTCGAGTTGTTTTGTACAGTAACAGGCTGTGCAGGCGTGTAGCCTAGGTGTGCAGTAGACTGTCCCAACAGGTTTATGTAAGTGCACTCTGTGGTGTGTGCACAAAGACACAGTTGCCTAGTGACGAATTTTCAGAACTTGCCCCCGTTGTTAAGCAGTGCACGACTATAAGTACAATGGAAAGAGAAGAGTGAGAGCACAGACAGACCCCAAATGGAGACGTTCTGGTCCTCAGAGAAGAACAGGCTGCAGGAAGTAGCTCTGTCTGCCTCCCTTTCATATGCATCCCGCTCACCTGTGAGCCATTCCACAGGGAGAATGGTGGGTGCCTGTCTCCGCTGCCCACCCGGACTGTCTTACCTGTCCCTCCACCCACTATGTTTGCTCGCCCAGGTGGTTTGAGTCCTTGGCTTTGGGAACTGTCTCACAGTAGGTTCTTCTGATTCTCCTTGTTATAAAAATCCATTAAAACAAATCAGAACCTTATCTTTATCTTGCTTGCTAGGGCTTCAAGTCTGAACAAATCTAGATTTGAGCCTTGGGTTTTATTCCTTAGGCCGTGACAGAGAGACAGTACTGAAGACTTTAAATAAGGAAGCGATGTGATCCTGTTTCTGTCCAAGGGAAGCCACTCTGGGGACAGCATGGAGAACTGAAAGGCAGGACACGGAGGCCAGTCGACCAGCAGGGGACAGCAGTTTTTGTGGGCCCAGCTTGTCTCCTCTCTACTCGCCCTGCTGTGTCAATTTCCCACTTTACACATGATGCTAGAATGGAAAAAAAAAATACTGTAGGTGCAGATGACTGGCATAGAATGTCATGAAATCATTAATTGTTGTAGATGTCACCTTCTGTCATGGCTGTCATGGCATAGTTCAGTAACCTATCACTATGCTGCTTCACACGGAGCTGTTATCAACATGCATTGTGGGTCACCTTCTCACAGACTGTGGTCAAACCCTGGTTCCCTCGTCTGGCATTTGCACACTGAGCTCCTGCTACCGAAGTGCAGGAGCTCCCGTTCATGACAGTGAAGTCACTTTGTCAGCACTGCCCGTTCATCTAGTCCCGTGAGACCCTCTGGGCTCTGCTGACACATTTCTGTCTCACCTGGCTTGGTGACGCCTGCACAGTGGACCACCACTCCAGCAATACTTTCATTCGAGCCCTTGCTTAAAATTTTTAAAGAGGCCAAGAGGAGAGAGGGTAGAATATGCCATTTATACATTCAAATAATAAAACTGTTTCACAGGCCTCTATTTTGCCCTCATGTTCAAAAATGCCAGCAGAATCTGTTTTTTTCAAACAGTATGTTGAAATCTTGGCAAACCATTACATTGGCCAGGGACACTTTCTAAATTAAAGAATGTGCTCCACCTCGCAAAACCTGTTCTTGGTGAGCCAGTTCTCAATCCTCATCATCGCCACTTTCCTTTCCAAGGATCCACTGACAATCCTTTTAATCAACTGTCCCAATGGCCGTTTATCAGCCCTCATCTTAGTTGACCTTTCAATAGGAGTTGACACAGATGACCCCTCCCTCCTCCTTAAAGCCCTGTCTTTCTTCACTGATCCCCAGGACACCCCCTGCCCCTGGCTGCCCTCCCACCTTGCTGGCTGCTCCTTCTTGGTCTCCCTGTGCCTCCTCCTTCCCTTCTCAGCATCTCCACATTGGGAGCCAGCTGAGCCCACATTGGGCTTCCTTTCTTTCTCGTTATTTTAGTCCCTTGATAATTTCGGCATTCTCTCGGGCCTATCTCTTTAACCTTGGCCTCTCCCCTGGTCTCCAGATTCGTGAATCCAACTAGCTACCACATGTCTCTTCTTGGAGGCCAAATAAGCATCTCAAAGGCAACATATCCAGTGACAAGCTCCTCATCCCTACCCATCTCCCAAGCCAGGGGCTCGTGCAGTTGTCCCCTCTCAGTGCATGCCACGCCATCGATCCAGCTGATCAGGCCAGAATCCTGGGGATTAACTTTGATTCCTCTCTTTTTCTCTCACCCTCATTCATCTATTAGCAAAATCCAACTGTCTCTGTCCAGAATCTGACTACTTATACACCCTGCCTCGTCATCTGCTTTGGCTACCGGCCTCACTGGAGCCATCGTCACCACACAGTTTATTACAAGAACCTCCTAGCAGCCCCCCTGCCCCAGTTTCCACCGCAGCCTCCCTTCCATCTATTATTCTAGGAAACACTTCTAGTCCTTACAAGGGCCTGCGATGACCTGCCCCGTCTGGCCTCCTTCCCTGTCCTCCTCTCCCCAAGTCCCTCCGCTGCAGCCACACCGGGCTCCATGCGGTGCCAGGACCACATCAGAAATGTTTCTTTCTTGTGCTCTTTGCACTTGTAGTCCCTTCTCCAAGAGCCACATGTCCTTAGGTTTTACCAAAATACATTCTTGTGTCAAAGACTGTCAACACTGAAACACTCTCCCTCTAATATTATACGTCTTCTTGCCCTATTTTCTTTTCTCCATGCCACCAATCAGCACCCAACATACATATCTACTTATTTAAAAAATTACACACCGCCTCTGCCAGACCTTCTGTCCTGAACAAGACATGGATTTCTTGTGTTTTGTTCACTGCTGTGTTCCCAGGGTCCTGCATGGAGCCTGGCACCTGATGGGTTAGGTGTGAAATGATGTTTGTTGGGTAACTGTATAGTCAGAAATTTTGCCTGGTAGTGACAGCATTGAGAAAGTTCACTTCTTTTATTTTCAAAATTGCAGTGTATTTGTCCACCTCTGTCTTTTATACTTTTCCCTGATTATTTCAGAGACTACCAGAAGCTCAGCCATACAGTAGTAGCAGCAGCAGCTAAGAATTATTGACATTTAATAGGCACCAGACTGACTGCTAAGAAGAGAAAGAATCTTATTTAAAACAGCAATCCTATGAAGTAGGTATTATTATTTTACCCCTTTAACAGGTGGAAGAGGTAAGACATAGATCGATCAGGTAGTTTTCCCAGCATCACACAGCAAGTGACCCAGCTGAGACTCAAACCCGGATACCTCAGCCCCAGGGCTGTGTTCCTAACCACCACGCACACCTGCACCAGTCCCTTCCAGAAGGCTTTTTCAGAACTCTGCCATGTCATTCATTCAGGCCAGGTTGTGTCAACTCACTTGAGGAGTTATGTTTCACACTTGCACACTCCTTATTCTTTGGGGTTGCAATGTGTTCCACTCTTTTTGGTTTTGGAATCATTCACCTTGGTGAAGGAGTGGACAGCGAAATGGACTGGACTGCTTTTCAGTCATTCGGTAATACCCACCACCTGTCCCCAGAGACAAGCCCGGGTCTCTTCTGCCTGTCTGCTCAAACAGAGCTTTCAGAGCCTTGCTGGTATTTTGCAGGTATCTGCACTCCTGACATTCCTCTGACAGCTCCACACCAGTCTTTTTTTTTTAAACTTGTTCTCTTTTTCTTTTTTAAAAATTTTTAAATTTTTTAATTTTAATTGTTGTTCTTGTACAGTTTTCTGTCTTTTACTCCCATCCCAGCCCACCACCCCAGCCCTCCCCACCTCCCTCCCATTTCCACCCCCCTACTTTCTGTCCATGTGTCCCTTATACTTGTTGCTCCAAATCCTTCCCCTTTCCCCCTGAAATTCCTTCCCCTCTTTCTTCTGGTGACTGTCAGCCCGTTCTCAATTTCAGTGTCTTTGGTTATATTATGCTTGTTTGTTTGTTTTGTTGATTATGTTCCTGTTAAAGGTGAGATCATATATTTGTCTTTCACTGCCTGGCTTATTTCATTTAGCATAATGCTCTCCAGTTCCACCCATGCTGTCTTGAAGGATAGGAGCTCCTTCTTTCTTTCTGCTGCATGGAATTCCATTGTGTAAATGTACCATAGTTTCTTGATCCATTCATTTACTGATGGGCACCTAGGTTGCTTCCAACACTTGGCTATTGTAAATTGTGCTGCTATGAACATTGGGGTGCATAGATTCTTTTGGATTGGTGTTTCAGGGTTCTTAGGATATAATCCTAGCAGTGGAATTGCTGGGTCAAAAGGTAGGTCCATTTTTAGTTTTCTTAGAAAATTCCATACTGCTTTCCATAGTGGCTGTACCAGTCTGCAATCCCACCAACAGTGCACTAGGGTCCCCTTTTCTCCACACCCTCTCCAACACTTGTTGTTTGTTGCTTTGTTTATGATGGCCATTCTGACTGGTGTGAAGTGGTATCTCATTGTGGTTTTAATTTGCATCTCTCTGATAACTAGCAATATTGAGCATCTTTTCATGTGTCTCTGGATCCTCTGTATGTCCTCCTTGGAGAAGTGTCTGTTCAAGTCCTTTGCCCATTTTTTTAATTGGGTTGCTTGTCTTCTTAGAGTGGAGTCATGTAAGTTCTTCATATATTTTGGAGACTAAACCCTTGTCTGAGGTATCATTGGCAAATATGTTTTCCCATACAGTTGGTTCTCTTTTTATTTTAATACTGTTTTCTTTAGCTATGAAGAAGCTTTTTTATTTTGATGAGATCCCATTTGTTTATTCTTTCCTTTATGTCCCTTGCTCTAGGGGACATATCAATAAAAATGTTGCTGCGTGAAATATCTGAGATTTTCCTGCCTATGTTCTCCTCTAGGACTTTAATGGTGTCATGGCTTATATTTAAATCTTTTATCCACCTTGAGTTTATTTTTGTGTATGGTGTAAGTTGGTGCTCGAGTTTCATTTTTTTGCACAAAGCTGCCCAGTTCTTCCAACTCCACTTGTTGAAGAGGCTATTTTTACTCCATTTTATGTTGCTGCCTCCTTTGTCAAATATTAATTGACTGTAGAGAATTGGGTTTATTTCTGGGCTCTCTGTTCTATTCCACTGGTCCATGTGCCTGTTTTTCTACACCAGTCTTTTATATTTTTATGCTGTTTTGGGTCAATGACCACTCTTCCCACTGTATGTTAATGACTGAGCTTATCTGAGAGTTTCCTGGGTAGCCACTTTTGCCTGCTTATTTACTCCTCCGTGTTTATTAAGATGGCCTTTGTAAATCCCTCCTGCTCTTCTTCCGTCTCAGGGGCTGGGGAACTCTGGTTCCACCCGAGTCACACTCCCCGTCCACAGTGCAGAGCCCTTGCTGGGAGGGGATTTCCCGCAGGGATGACATCTCCCAGCCCCATGTGAGATGGGAGTCTTGTGGTTGGGCTCTGACCAATGGAATGTGGGTAGAAGTGATGTATATACATTGTGTGCAGGGCTAACCCTCAAAAACCTCCTTCCTGGCTCTCTGCAGCCCTCCTCCCCGCCTGTGGGTGGGAGGCCTCCACTCCTGCTGATCTTCAAGGCTGCCTGTTACCTGAGGCAGGGCCTCTGCCAGCCCGAGCACCTGAGTGAGCCCTTTCCTGATTAGCTTTTGGGGAAATAGGAATGCAGGAATTTCCATCATTACGCCACTGAGATGGGAGACTTTGTAAATAACCAGATCTAGGATCATGTTAACGACAACGAATCACACGTATGTTTCCCCTGGGCCTGCTGAAACCTCCCCACAGCCTGAAGAATACATGAAGCCTGCGGCACTGGTTTCTTGCCTCAGCCATCATCCCACTTCCCAGGGATATGGGTACATTCTCTCAAGAGTCCCATTACCACTATGTCTGTCACAAGCCATTCTTCTCTGTCACAGTGAGGTCCATGTCACAGTTTCCTTTCTCATGCTTTCTACCTGCTGAGAGAGAAAACTGTCAAAAGAAATGGAAGAGGCAGCTCTGTAAACAACCGGTTTGGGTTAGGGACCACGAGGATCCTCCTGAGAGAGAGGCGAGTGAGGAAGGATGGAGGCAGGAGGCCAGTGTGCCTTCCTCTGAGGGATCCCAAGGCCAGCTCTGGGGTGCCTAAGAAACTTGGCTTTCAGCCCTCAGGGCCAGGCCAAGAAGCAGGGCTTTGGACCTGGACAGGCAAGATGGAAAGCCAGCTGGTCTTTGGGCCTCCACATGGGTTCTCATGGAGTCGTGTTCACATGTCATTTGGGGTCCAGTCCTATGGGTGATTTTGTCCCCACTCCTGCCACCATCTGTCCAATGGGCCATCACAGCTCCCAGGGGCCCTGCTCTGTTGATACAATTCATGCTCAGCAGGCCCTGCTCCCCACTCTCCAAGCCAAGAAGGCCCATTCGAGAGCTTTCTCGGCACTCAAGGGGCGCTGTGTACAGCACAGGGCCCAGACTCAGAGGAGGTAGTGGGGGTGCATGTGACAGGTACTGTGAGGTGTCAGTCGGGTCAGCCAGTGCGCGTGTAATTGAACACCCAAGACGAGATGGAGCATCGGCTGAGGCTGGCTGGGAGATCTCCTTTTCTGTACATGGGTCCATTTTTGAGTCAGAGGTGGTTCCTGCCACTTCAGTTGGGCTCAGAGTACCAAATGCAAGTTCCAGGTTCAGAATCCAGGACCGTCACAGTCAGTGGGCTTCTCTGAGGGATGTGGGCTCCTGGCAGGCAAGAGAGGAGATGTATTTTTCTCCCAGGTGCTCCAAGATGGTGCCAGTCCTTTCAGGCGTGTCCAGCCTGCGGCTCACAGGCCACGTGCAGCTCAGGGTGGCTATGAATGAGGCCCAACACAAAATCATAATTTTACTTAAAATATTACGAGATTTATTTGTGATTATGTGTCACAATGTATTTAATGTGTGGCCCAAGACAACTCGTCTTCTTCCAGTGTGGCCCAGACATGCCAAAATGTTGGACACCCCCGCTAGATCCATCAGTGACCAAAAGGTGTTGGTCAGTGTGTTGGGCTCCGCGATTTACCTTCTACGTCCAGTGAGGAGCTGCGAACAGAGGAGGGGAGGAAACAGCCTTCCAGGCAGTTCGGGAGTCGAATATGAGGCGCCAGCTCTTTTCTTTCCCTGAGGACTTCCAGAGCCTCTGTGGGACAGAATGCGTATTTCCTTTCCTTTCCTTTGCCCATCGGGGCATCTCACAAATTCCGCCTCTACGCTAGGGGTTTGCCGGGGCTGCGGGAGCCCAGGAGCCACAGCCAGGGTCTGGGCAGGCGTGGGCGAGGGCGTGAGGAGGAGGAGCCCCCATTGCTGGGTGCTGTCCTGGGACGTGGGGTGCCCTGCTCCAACAGCTGCCTGGCAGCGGTGACGACGACAGCGGCACGCAGGCCGGACGCAGGGAGGACGCGCCACATCTCAAGGGCGTTTGCTGGGCCCTGGGATGGGACAGCCTCCAGGGTAGAATTCCAAGTGGAAGGAGACCTGGACTCGCTGTCAAGGAGACCCAGTCGAGGGGGAAGGCGGCAGCAGGCAGCCACTACCAGGCCGGCCCCCCACCCAGCAGGCGGAGGACTTGAAGTCAGGCCTTTGTGCTCCTGAGGTGGCAGCTCAGAGGACGTGACCTTCGGCCCAGCCTGCTTTTCTCCCCTCACTGAAGGAGGAGTGCCTGAGGGGCCACACGACCACGCAGGTCAGCACCCTGAGTGCAGCAGCACCACGGGGTGCTGTGTGGAGCCCACGTGTTCATTTGTTAACTCAGAAGACATCCACTGGGTGTGGGTGGCAGGCCTGATGCCCTGGTCAGAGATGGAAACCCAGGACGGACCTGTGAACGAGTGACCTGCCTTAAAGTGAAGAAGCAAATCCACAAAGTGGACGCAGAGCTGGGCGGGTGCTGCACCTGGGGGTGTGCGTGTTTGGGACTGGCCCGGAGGGCAGAGCTGCGGCCTGTTTGCCACAAGGCACCGGTCGGAGTGGTGGGCACGACGCCTGTTTCCCTGGAATCCACCTGACACCATTCCGATCTTATTACTTCTGCCCTTCGTGGTTCCCACCCCGAGAAAGGGCATCAGCTGATGCTGACGTCAGAAATGACAGGTCAGGACATACTCTAGCTCCAGGACACTTGTCCCACTACCCCTCCCAGCACCTCTTCCTGCTGCCCCAGGGACAGGCCTGACTTGAATGGATGGCAAGTAACGCCCCAGTTTTACTCTACACCGGGCTGGGGTAGCCGGCTGGGGCAACAGGGCAGTTGCTGTCCTTCTGTGGTTGCCTTCCGGGTTACCTGAGTGACTCATGCAAGGCGTCAGGCCAGCCTGGGGCAGAGGAGGACAGTCGTGGCTCAGTGCCAGCCCAGGCCAAGCCTGGGCTGCTGCAGGGGCAGAGCCTGCTCCTGCAGGGACAGAGCTTGTCTGTTTTTTGGAGCGCTCTGCAAGTGGCCTGATGAAGGAGGCTGTGGGGCCCTCGGGAGGAAGTAGGGAAGGCAGGGAGATACATGTTTTGGCCAGAACTCCATCAGATAGTGGAGAAAGAGTGCATTCTCCTAGAAAATGCAGGGTACACCCTGTTCTTAAGGTGCCACTTTCCCAGACAGCAGGGGTGAGGCCAGGCGAGCCATGATGGGTGGAGTGCTGCCTGCAGCAGGGGCTGACCGCTCCCCACCCTGTCCACCGCACGCACACCCCCTCTCGGGTGAGGCTGGGGGGCTCCCTGGTGTAGCCTTCCCTTCTCTTAGGCAAACTCAGAAGGAGGCACAGTGAGAGCAGGGAATGGGGTCAGGGTGGAGCCAAGAAGGTTGAGAACAAGATTTCTACCCACTCTGAGGGGCCTCCCCCTTCTTCCATTCTCCATCCCCACTCCCCGGTCACTGTGACCTCATTAAGCAAAGGCCCCAGCTTTCCACTGAAGGCAAGAAGCTGGTCAGATCCCTATACCTCACAGTGGGACCCTGCGGGCAGGGCGGGGAAGGTAGGAAGGTACGGGAGAGTGTGGTGTGGTCCTCAGGCTCCAGAAGGTGCATCTCCAAGGCACCGAGAGACCTGCATTCCACCTCTCAGCTGCTCCCTCTTTGATTTTAGGATATGGCTTTGCTAGACCCAGGTCAGGCACGGCCACACCATAGCTTGGCATCGAGCACAAGCCTAGGTTTCAGGGAGCTGTGCCCGCTCTGACCGCATTTGTTTCTGCCTCCAGCCCTCTCTCTGGCTTTGTGCTTGGCGATCCTTGCCTGGTATGAACAGGGGCCAGGAGAGAAGCCAAGGCCCCACTACCCATGGACTCCTCCCTTGCTGGTGGCTAAAAGTTCTGCTGGGGAGCCAGCAGGAGCGCCAAGCAGGGACCGTTGGTCATGATTGGCCACCCGTCCAAGGACCTGTCACCCTCCTGGAACATCTCAGCACTGACTACAGAAGAAAGCTCTGGTAGCATGCCAGTGCCCTTTCTCCTGACCACCTCATTCATCCTTCAAGGCCCAGATCAATTCTCACTTCCATGAGGAAGATGCCCGATGGCAACCAGCCGGGTCTTCTCCCTCCCCCTGCCTGCATTTTGACTTCCTTTGTCACTCCCTGCTGCCTTCTCTCCCCGTGCCCTTGTGAGGCCTTGCCCCAGGAGCTGGGGCACACATCACAGGGTACCCCATCCTTCAGAGATGCTTCCAAAGTCAGCGTGAAGATGCATGTGCAGAAAGAGCCTTCTCATGTGGTTCCGTGGGAGGGAGTCACAGAAAGTACCACAAGGACAGAAGAGGAAAGTGCTACCCTGGCCTAAGGGGACCTCACAGGGGCATCTGGAAAGTGACTTTCTAAACAATAGTATTTGGATGGCAAAGGTCAGGCTAAGAAGACTTTCTGGCAGAAGAACAGAGTGGACAAGGACGAGGAGGCAGAAGGGAGAGGAGGGATGTGTGGGGAGCCACCGGGGAGGGTCTCCACCAGTCCAGCTCCCTCAGGGTGGCCCAGTCGGCCCCTGAGCTTCCCTCCTGCAGGCTCTACTTGCTTTGACAGCTTTATGCCCAAGGGCACCTGTGGGCAGGGATTCACAGGGTCTGCAGGGAGAGGCAGGAATGACAGTGTAGTCACTGATGGTTAAAACTCAAAGTCGGCCTCCCAGGCCCAGATTTCCATGCATGGGCAGCCCAGCCAACCTGCACCTCAGTCAACGCCAGGATACCTTCCAGGGGCCTCCACTGCACCAGGCGCTGCCGAGGAGACTGCCTGCAGGGGAAGGAGCTGGGCACTCAGCAAGCCCTACTCAGCTACCCCATGTGTTCCTCCTGCAGACTCGGCCTGAGCCCTGCAGCTGGTTCAAGTCCCATCAGGCACACGGGGGCTGTGATCGGTCTGTAGCAGCCCAGGTCGAGGCTGACATGGGAACAAAGGCAGGGATGTTCCTTGGGGGAGCCAGCGTCTGCACCTGAATGCACTGCTTGCCTTAGCGATCCAGCAGCCCTCTCCTGCTGGACACCTGCACGCATGCTGCTTAGCCTTCCCAGTGGAAGTTCTGTGCAGTTCTGGACTGGGAAGTGTTGGGCTGGGGGCCCAGCTGGGCTGGGTTTTCCTGATGGATGAAGTCAGCTTGGTGCCTGAAAGACTGGCCGATGGAGTCAAACCACACAGACGAGAATTTGGCCTGCCTACATCAGAATCACCTGGGAATTCTCAGGAGCCCAGCAGGAGCTTCTGACTCAGGGGTTCCAGGTGAGGACTCTGAAGATTTGGGGGGAATTTTTTGTTTTTGTTTTTTTCTTAAAGAAACATACAAGACCCCCCCCTAGAAGAAGGCTTGGCATTAGAGAGAATTCTATCCACAATGGCTACAGAACCCTACCATGTGTAGGGCATGGGCACCCTGGCCTAGTCTGTGCCTCAGTCACACTGGGTGGCCTAGAAAAGGTCTCCTGCGGACAGCTTCCCAGAGTAAGTCCTGTGGCCTTTGCCTTTCTTACAAAGGGAGTCCCTCATTCGTGGGGCAATGCTGCCACCTGGTGGTCTCTGCTAGAAACAGCTCCCATTTTCCAGATGCAGGCATTAAGCCAGGTATCACCGCTTTACCCTGTCTTGTTTGGCTTTTAAATGCCCTGTTCCGAGAACTACAGTGTCCTCCAATCTTGTGCTTCTTCTGGTGTCTCTCATATAAGGCCATCTTCTCTGAGCAGCCACCGCCACCAGGCAGATGCTGCTAATCCATACCTCACCCTAAACTGGGCTGCCGCACTTGATGTGAACCAGGCATGTGCTGGCCCTTACGGAGGAGAATAAAGCAGAACGGGGTGGGAAGTGGGGATGATTCACGTGGTAACTTCTGTCTGAGGTGATGTCTGAGTTGAGTCCTAGAGGAGAAGCCAGGTGAAAAGAGGGAAGGAGATTCCAGGCAAAAGGACCAGCAAGACAGAATATTCTGGCTGTTTAAATACAGAAACAGAATTGGTATTTTTTTTAATCCACTTCTTTGCTGCCTCCAAAAAAAGATGAAATGCAAACATTTCCTCTCAATTTCTGGGCAGATTTAAAAACTAAGAGTTTTAAACAAGTTTTTCAGTTGCTAAAATTCTGGGTGTTAAGGGCCCCCCAGTCTATTGGGAAAGAGTGAGACAGAGGCCTGGGTTTTCAGGCAGAAGCTGTGTGACCAGGGAAGCAGGAGGCAGAGAAGGCTTCTCCCGGCCAGGGCTCTCAGGCCAGTGCCGGGAGCGGGCTCTGAGTCACCAGTCCCACCCTGGTCCCCGCAGTGCCCTGGGGATGTGTCAAGGCCCCAGAGGGTCATGGCTGCATAGTGCCAGCATGCCCTGCCCTTCCAGTCTCGCAAAAAACCCAGGTCAGAGAGCGGCAGAGAGGCATCCCAGAGCCAGCGGACCTGAGCGCCCCACACTGAAGAACCCTGGTGTCTCCATGGTAACTCATGGGGACAAGTGCCCAAGGACCAGACCCCCGCCCCCACACCCCAAGGACTAGCGAACCATGGTGTAGCCCCAGTGGTAGAGAAATGCAAATTCACACCACAAAGAGGAAACAAAGAAACTTTGTGTTCTTGCACAGCAGGGTTTATAGCGGATTTGTTCTGGTCAGAGGTATGAAGTGACCTCAGCACAAAATGGAGAGGGTGTACGCATTGCAAAGCTGGTTAATAGGGCCGTCTGGCTGGTGGGTGGGAGGCCAATCAACCAGGACACTCTGTGGCTCTGGAGGTTCCAGGTCCTAGCCAAATGCCTCCCCCAGGTAGCCTGTTTTGTGCCCCAGAAGCTTGTGATCATCAGGCTCCTGAAAGTCATCTCTGCACTTGTTCTGGGGCCAAATTCATCAGGGGCCAAATTTGATAATGTTCTGCTTCTGCTCATAATCCTTCAGCAAAAGAATGATATGCCTTCTAAAGACCAAAAAAAAAAACCAGAAAAAAAACCCCAAAAAACCCATCCTGCAGTGGCCGCCCAGGTCTCAGGGTGGAGCACATACTTGCAGAGGCCCCGATTCAGCGTCCACATCTCTACCGCATCCCCCTCTCTCCCTCCCTCCGACTCCAGCACCCAGCAGCCTCCTGCTCCCAGCAGACTCTGGCCAATGTGTGCAAATCCTTCAGGTGTCTTGTTCGTCATCTTCTGCCTCCCCACCTGCACCACCATGGCTGAGCTCAGGGGTCCCCTGGTGCACTCTCGCACACTCGGGGCTTGCCCCGTCAAGGCCCTTAGCATTCTCCCAAGCCACCTGCTCTCTTCTTCATCTGCTTCACCAGACCGTAGGTCACTCGGGGGCAGGAACTCTGTGGATCACCGTCACTTCCACAGCCTCAGCACAGCCCTGTGATGAAAGAGGGTGTTCAGCAGGGTTTCTTAGAGGAAACGACATTCGACATGAGACCTGAAGAACTGGGGCCAGGGCAGAGGTGTGATTTTAAGAAAAGAAAGAGCATGCCAACACATGCAAAGGCCCTGGGGCCGGAAAGAACTTGGCATACCCGAGAAGCACACTGAGGACATTGTGGCCGGAACGCAGGAGTGAGCAGTTGGTCTGAGGGGTTCTGAGCATGGCAGGAAGCCACTGAAATGTGTAAAGCTGGACAAAAACATGACCCTATTATCTTCAATGCCTTCTCTTCCCCTTTTCGCTCCCACTGAACGCAGACACTCTTTTGAGAACGGTCCCTGAAGCCAGCTCAAGGAGGCTCTTTGTGTTTCACATCCTCCTTCCACTGGGTGGGGCAGGTGTCTTCCTCATTCCTTCTTGCTGGTTTAGGGCATTTTTCCTTAACACTTAACTGTCTTTGAAGATCGAGTCACCAGCCTGCAGCACCCGGCGCCCCTGCTGGTGCAGTCTCCCAGAAACCCGGACCACCTCCAGCCACTCCTTTCACGGATCCCTCACCGCACCCTCCCCCGCATCGTTGTTCTCGGGACCACAGCCCCACAGAGCTGGGTCTCAGTCCCCTGAGCGCCTCTCCTGCAACGGTCTCATCCTCCACCCCATCTCAAACACTCACTCAAATGGCCAAAGACTAACGCCTGCCTCCATCCCCATAATCTCAAGTTGGGGCCTCTCCCTCTCCGACCAGCACCTCCCAGCTTCCGTGCCCACTGTTCCTAAATCCCATCGCCAACAACTCTTTGTTACCTAATGGAGGGGTCCGCTTGCCTGTGCAGATCAAAGCCCGATAAGACACAACCGGAGTTTGCAGCGAAGAAAATGTCAACTAAGAAACATTCAAATCTGTAGAGAGTTTTTGGTGAGTTTATTTGAGCCAAACTGACAACAATTGCCAGGAAGCAACATCTCATCAGATTGAGCAATGCTCGGGAGAAGGCAGTTTAGCACCTTATTGTACACATTAGAATCAAAGGAGGAGCCATAAAGGGGTTACATGAAGTCTGTTGATAAGGGGAGGCAGGAGGCAGAGGGAGGGACCTCTGGGATTGGATAAAAGGTAAATGATAGACACGCATTCCTTTTATGTAGGTGAGCAAGGGGTAGTTAACAGTCAACAATGAACATGAGAACAATAACAGTGAGGGGACTTGTGGTCTCAGCCTGTGCCCTGGGGGTTTGGGGAAAAAAGGGAAGTTACATTGACATTCCAGGAGTAATTTCCTTTGGATGCAAAAAGACAATAGACTGAGTTAAGGTAAAAATGGATCTTTGTTAGAGAAAAACTACTGGCCGGAGGACGTGACTAACCTCCATGAACTGCTTTTAGTTCGTAAGTTTTCATTTCAGACCATCCTCAGTGGTTACGTTAGGTCTCTGAGTTTTTGCAAGGCTGCCTCCCCCCAGCTCATCAGGTTAACATGTGGCCCCTTTCCTTCCACAAAAATAAGGGTTTATTTCAGGAAGTGGTCCACTCCTGGAGATGTGGGGGCGCTAATGCTGAAGATCTGGCTCCAGTAGGGGAAATCTTAGTCATCTGACTGCGGGAGTTAGGGCCTGGTCTCTCCTGATTGATCAGCACTTGGGAAGCGGGTACCGGATCAGTGCATCTGGTCCTGACGTCAGCCGGGGCATCGCTCTGTCCAGTGTCACCGCCTATGGGGGCCTGGAGCTGAAACACAACCGAGGACCGGATGTTATCTCTAGTTTGACCTAAACTCTTGTCTCTGGGGTTAACAGACCAAGGTTTCGTCAGGAGGGTGTAATGACTAAGAGGAGGATGTGCCAGGCAGAAGGGGGCAGGCAAGTCAGGCTGCTGCCCAAGGCCAGTCTGAGTCAAAAGGAGAGAAAGAAGAGGTCCTACTGGAGAAATACCATCTACACGTGGTTACACCTTTGTCACAGGTGGGCACAGGTAACTAGGTTCTCCGTGATGACGACAAAGAACTGAACAGAGCACGCAGAGAGTTTGTAGCAGAAAGAAAGCAGAGTTATTAAGCGGTAGTACACTCCACAGAACATGGGAGCAGGCCAACTGGAAGCAGAGATGGACCTCAGGCGCTGGAGGAATTCTATTCTTATAGGGCAGTTATTTCCTGGCTGGTTTTGGTGGGGTTTTATTGCGCATGTACAAATAGTTATATTACTTTAAAGTTACCGCGGTCCGGGCTCTGCCACCATTTAGCTCCTCCCACTCCTTTCTTGCCCTCTTGTCCCACCTCCCTCAGCTTAAAGTCCGTAATTCATCACTTCGACAGCTTATTTTCCTCATGCACCGTCATCTCCAGTACTCCTCTTTTGCTTCACTGTGTTTGCTTGGCAAAACTCTAACCCTGGAGAGCTCCACTTCTGAGCCCGTGTCTGCGACCACACTGCTGACCACTTGAGCTCTTGGCTGCCAACCTCAAGTGGGCCTGTCTCACTGGCTGGCAGTCATGGGCCCATTTGTTCTCCCACTCTCCAGGATGAACATTTCACACCGTCTGTCTCCTGAGAGTGCCCCCACACACCACCCCCACCCCGCCCTCCGACGCAGCCGATGACCTTGCTCCCTTTTGCCCAGCGAGGGGTGGGGGGAAGCAGCCCCAGGACGAGCACTTCCTCACGCCCCACCCCTGCACCTGCCCGGCAACCTGCACCTGTGTCCCTGTCCTTTCACTTTTCTGCTGTTCCTGCAGGTGGGCTGCCTGTGCAGAGGCCACTTCGGCTTGTGCTCTGGACCCCGTCCTCTCTCACTTTCCCAGGGATGTCACCCCAGGAACTCCCTCCACTCCCCCTCGTCAGCTTTTCCTTCCCTCCTGGGTCAATTCGTTCAGCATGCAAATATATCGTTCCCATTTCTCGGCTCCCGCTTACGCTGCAGCTCCGAGAACAAGCTGTCTGTGCTCATTGTCTACAATCCTCTTCCCCCTTTAATATACTCTGCTCAGCCTTTGATGCCCACGTGGCTAAATCATATGGTCAATCCTTAGCCCTCATCTAACATGAGCTCTCAGCAGCATTTCACAGGACGGTTCATTTCCTTCTCCTCCAACCACTTCTTCCCCTGATCTCCGGCATATCACACCCTTCTGATTTCCTTCACATCCCTTTGTTCTCTTCTTTTCAGCTCTTTTGCTGAGCCTTCTCATCGCTGCCCCGCCTCCCCCCCCCCCCCCCCCCCCCCCCCCCCCCCCCCCCCCCCCCCCCCCCCCCCCCCCCCCCCCCCCCCCTTAACACTGAGTCAGTCCAAGGCCCAGACCTCGGACCTCCTTGCTGTGTACACGCTCTTGGTGACTCATATAACCATGTGGCTTTAAATGTCTTCTATACTTTTACATTTTATGTTCTAACAAGACCTTCACCTTGAAATCCAGATGCCTAGATCCAATTGTTTCTTCAATGTTTCCACTAAGAATGCGGACAAGACCCCTGCATTTTGACCTCACTGGCTCCTAGATAAAACATGGCATTTCGGCATCGCTGTCTGTTCAGTAGACTGCGTCTCCTTTTGGTCAGGCACCAGGGACCTGGCTAGGATCACATCCGGTCCCTGGTCTCAGGGCAGCTTTCAACCTGTTATGGGAGCAGTTTGCTTTGGGCAACTCACAACATTCCTTCAGTAAAATGTTCTTACAGAATTTATCACTGAAGATACCTGCCTTGTCCAGGCCCACGTCCTTCCCAGGGCTTCTGCATCTGGTGACCAGTGAGGGGCAGGTAGCAAGGCCTGGCCTCTGACCCGGAGTTTTGGTTGTGTGCTGGTTTTTAACTATAAATTCAACTTCCTTAACAGTATAGGGCTATTAACATGATTTCTTCTTGAGTAAGCTTTGGTAGTGTGTCTCAAGGAATTTTTCTATTCTGTCAAATTTCCTGGGATAAAGTTGTTTCTAATGTTCATTGTTATACTTTCAATATCTGTAGAATCTAGAGAAATGGCATATGTCCCATTACTGGTTGGACTAATTGGTGATTCCTTTTTTTTTTTTTTTTCACCTGATGAGTCTGACTAGAGGGTTAGCAATTGTTTTGATCTCAAAGAACCAACTTCTGGTTTCTCTGGGTTTTGCTATTTGTATCCTCTTTTCTCTCTTTCTTTTATTTATTTACTAATTTTTATCATTTCCTTTATTCTACTTACTTTGCATTTACCTGATCTTCTTTTCTAGTTTCTTAAGGTGGAAGCCGAGGTCATAATTTGAGACCTTTCTTCTCTTATAATATAGACTTTTGGTGGTGTAAGTTTCTTGTGATGGAATTTGTGTCTGTTCACCGATAAAATCCTGAAGTCTAAGACAGTAACCAGCACACAGTAGGTACTAAATATTTGTCAACTTAGTTAATGCCTTTTTTAATCCCAAACCCTCTGAAGAGTGTCCAGTTTATTCCAGATAAAGGCCATCCCTCGCATGATCTTCAAGGCCCCACACAACGGGGCCCCTTGCTGCTTCTCTGCCCTCCTCTCCTGAAGCTCCCCGGGGGTCTTCGCTCCCCTCGGATATCAGGCCGGCTCTCAGCCGTGGGCCTTTGCAGTTCTGTCCTTCTGCCCGAACACACCCCCATCCTGCCTCTCCTGGTGAAGAGTGACTGTGCTCTTTGTGCAAAGAGCCGCTGCCACCTGTCACCTTCCCCCTGCCCCGCTCCCCCGACCCTCCCCGGGGAACGCACCTGGCTGCAGAGCTGAACGGGGATACCTTGGGTCCTCCTGTCCAGAGCAGCCCCACCCAGAGCCACCACACCACCACCCTGGCCCAATGTGCCCCACCCCCTCAGGGGCGCTGTCCAAACCAGGGGTCTGTTTCTAAAGGCGGAGCACTGGAGTCAGCGGAGGCACATTCATCTCCCCTGGTCCAGCCACTAGCCGATTGTTGATACTTTTTATTCTGAATGCAAGATTTTCATTTTATTTTAATTTGTCTTGCATAGAGGATACAATTTGTCTTCCTGCTGTTTTCAAATGTAATGACATAAAACTGTGCAAAGCTTGTCTTTATGTTTTCACAGCCACTTAAATTTTGTCTGTGTTGTTATCTCCATCCTCCACCCCTGCCCTTCAATGAACTTTGTCTGAGGTTTTCATGGCCTTTCCAAAGAACAGACAGGCACACAGCTGGGCTGTGAACAGGCCCGGTCTGCGGTGCACCCTGGCCAGCAGCACCCACAGGGACAGAGTAATGCCGCGCTCCTGGAGCCCGGAGCATTCTGGAGAGAGTCCTCCCCAGTTAGGTTCAGTGCAGCAGCTGGGAAAGAAATGGGGAGGTGAGTTTTCACTGAAACCTCTGACGCCTCTCCTCAACTCCAGTGAACGACCTCTGTGTTCAGGCAGCCGAGCTGGACGGCTGTGAGGAGAGGCGAGTGTGTTTGCTGGGGGCCTTGGAAAGAAAAGGCCCCTTGTACCCGGGGCAGCAACTGTAGGTGGTGAGGCCCAGGACAGGGGAGCCAGAACCCCGGCGGCAATATGCAAGGGAGTCAGAGGGGGGCCGGAGAGCTGGAGGCCCCACCCTGCGCGGAGAGAAGCAGAGCCAGGGCTGCTCCTCCAAAAGCAAGGGGGCAAGGGCCAGGGGTAGGGTGTGGAATTCCTGATGGTAGAGGCTCAGACTCATCGGTCAAGGTCCACCTCAGAAGGTCTCTGTCTGAAGCACTTCCCCAAAGCCCAGAACCGTCGACGGGGGCTCTGAGTTTTCCAGGGTACTGTCGAGTCCTCAGAACCAAAGAGAAGGCAGAGTGGGCGAATTAACATGGAAGCCCCATGGCAAGTGGTAGTCGGTTGCTATGGTTTCTGGAAACAATGCATGATGAAAAAGAAGCTGCTAGGCTGGACACCAGTAGGCAGGCGTTCGTGGGAACCATCATCTCCTTGGGCCGCTAGGCCCAGGAAAGGGTCTTCTGGGGAGTGACTGCCGTGACCACTCACACAGAAGTCGTGCAGCCTTGGGGTGGAGGGAGCAAGGGAAGGGCTAGAAAATACCAAACTCGCAGGCTCAGAAGGGACCAGGTTTGGGCTGCTCGAGGTCTAGTGGCTCAGAGTGCAGAGCTGACACCTTGGAATCGAACCGCAGCCCCCAACACAGTAACCATGCAGGCGTGAGCTTGGTAGGGCTCTAGGGCAGGGGTGTCAAACTCATCTTCACCAGGGGCCACATCAGCCTCTCGGTTGCCTTCAAAGGGCTGAATGTAATTTTAGCTCCTTAACAGTTAAGGAGTAGTTACATTTATACAGTCCTAAAATTATTTCGGCTGTAGACTGAAAATAGGCTCAAAGTACTAGAATACCTCTTAACCTGGACAGAGAGGACCCAAACTAGCAAGCAGGTTTTGATGTGGTCCCATAACCTCATTTCTACAGAGGAGGTGCAGCCCCCAGGTCTGACTTCCAGCGGGCACACCTCTGGGAAAGAATGAGTATACTTTCGTTAGTAGGCAGAAAGACTGGATTAGCACGTGTTGGGTCTCTTTGGAGCTGCATACATGTTTCTGGAATACCAGGGCATGTGCTGTACTATCCTGAATGGCTGAAGAGAGGTTTACTAACCCTTCACTGCCTGTCACTCAATCTAGTTCCATTGTAAGGCAAATTCTCCCAACTGGTCTTTTCTCACATCAGCTGCAAGGGGCCTGCTGGACAGCTGCGATGGGGGCATGCAGTTCCATCCCTGTAGTCACATGACCCGGACAGACTGTGGTGTGCATGTGGAAGGCAACAGCATGTGGAGTGGAGGAGCCAGCATGAAGGAGGGGCCAGCCAGTTGCACAAACTCTGCACAAACCAGGTGTCATCGCACCAACTCTGCCCAATAGACCTGTCCGCCCAACATGGAGGCAGCTGAGTCCGCTGTTGGCAGACAGCCAGGGCTGGAATACAGGTGGTTCTGGCTCACACTGTTGCCTCAAATGATGAGCTACTCTCCTGGCTTTCTATAAACCCACTCCACACCACGGCAGATGATCTTATGTCCCTATTACGAAATTAAAAATCAGAGCAGGGCCTTCTTTGGGATAGCATTGAAAGCTTCTCTCTAGATGACTGTTTTTGCACAGTTTAGTTTGCCAACATCAATTTGGATATGCCCAGGAAAAATGTTCATTTATAAGTTTCCTCTTAATATAAGTTCTCCTGATGAGGACCAGAGTCCACAGTCATCAGGACCCACGGCCTTTAAATAACAATGACAAGAGCTAACACTTACCTAGTACTAGGGGACCAGGTTAAGTGTTTCACATATATCAACTATTTAAAATTTAAAGTAAAGTTATGGTGATTGTTATCCCCATCTTTTAAGATGAGGAAATCAAGAGACAAACAAGTTATATCACCCAAAATGTCATGGCTAGAAAGTACCATAGTAACGATTTGACATTCACTATTAAGTGGCTTCAGAGACTATTCTGGACCACAGGGCTGACTGCCTCTGTCTGGTCTAGAAAAATAACCTGAAATTATTGGTGACATGCATCTTAAAAGTGGGTAACCATAGATTCAAGAGAAGATAAAGTCTGAAACACAGCACAGGAGAAACCATTGCGTGACTCAGGGAAGAAGGCCTGTGAATTAAGAGTGGCTTTGGGAAAGCTTGGGCTGGCAGCTGTTAATCATTGATTCTTAGAAAAACTGCCAATTAGGCGGCCAGGAGGAAGGGGTCAGAGATAAAGGAGCAAGGGTTCCTTGAAGGCCCGGCACCGTGCTATCTCGCTGACCAAAGAAACTTAGTGTTCATGCTGTCCCCAGGAGAACACACCAGCAGTCCACCTTGGCGCTCAGCACTCACACATCACTTCGAATTGCAATGCATGCACACCGAACAGGTGCATCACTGTCAGGTGCACCCTGACAGGAGCATGACAAGTCACCCAGGAGTCCCAGCGAGGTCTTAAAAGTTCTTGCTGGGAAAGAAATTTGGGGTAAAGCATCAATTTAATTGCTAGAATATCAGGCGGATGCCATTGCTAGACTCAGAACTAGACTGTGACCTACAAACTCAATGGCCCATGAAAATGTTGCCAAAGATGGAATGACTGTGTGTTATCAAACCAGAAGAGGGTATCTTTTTAGAGACAAGAGCTTATTTTCAACATTAGTTGCCCTCTCTCCATTCTACATAAAACCACGCCAGAGCCATTAAATTGTTCCATTACAGCTGGATAATATTTTTCTCTCTCCTCCTTATTTTCTCCCCAACTGCTCCATGAACCCTCGGTCAAATTGGCTCAGAATTTCACTCTCTCAGGAGTATCTGGCTTCAGCAGATTGGCTCAGTGAATAAATGGAGCTTCTATAAAACATAAGCTCTAATTAAGATGTAAAGAAAAAGCAGACCTCTTCCACAAACAAAGAAGAGGGAGAGGAAGCGAGAGGCAAGGAGGGTCGCAAGGACCCTATGTGGTAGTTCAGATGAAGTGAAGGGTGAGTGGGGACAGCAGATAAAACGGGATGCCTGAGCTTTCAGGGGAGGAGTCAGTAAAGTTCGGTGACGAGAGAATAACAGCTACTATTTAATGAGCACTTTTTAGGGGGCAGGCACTACATTTATTATTTCAATTCATCCTTATAACATTCTGTTATGGGAGACGCTTGAAAAATATCCCCACATGGGTGTGCGACAACTTCCCAGGGAAACAGATAGGATGAACAGGTCATGACTATTGCCTATCGTGGTTAAGCAAAAGCCCCTAAGGTTTAAGAACCAGGCTGTGCATCTGCTATGAGGAGAAGGTGCAGCAAATCCCCAGCCTTTGGGTTTAGAAGTCATGCCTGCTTACACTTGCCTCTTCCATCATTTTGGAGGTTTAAAAACATACCCACTTACAGTAGAAGTTAAAACAGTCAAGCTCGAGGAAACAGAGTAGCATGGTGGTTAGCAGCGGCTGGGAGATGTTGGACACAGGGTAGAAACTTTCAGCTGTCAGATGAAAATGACCTGAGGACCTGACGGAAACTATGGGGATTGTAGTCGCTGACACTGTATTGTGTAATGGAAATGCATTAAGGGAATAGAACTTAAATGTTTTAGGGGGAAAAAAGATAAAGATGTGAGATGATGGATGAAGGGGAGGGGAACCCTTCAATAATGCGCGCACATGGGGTGGCCACAAAGTTCGCCTGGTTTTTTCCGTAAGATGGCTCTAGTAGCACTTAGTTGTCACTAACTTCACTCGAAACAATTTTGCTAGACTGTGTTGTGACAGCTGTCATGTCAGCATGCATTTAAAAAGAAACTCCTCAAAATTGGTGAATTTTTGTGCAGCCATTTTAATATTGAAGATGAAAGAAAATACACATTTTTGGCTTATTATGCTTTATTATTTCAAGAAAGGTAAACATGACTGAAACACAGAAAAAGGATTTGTGCAGTGTATGGAGAAGGTGCTGTGACTGGTCAAGTGTGTCAACAGCGGTTTGCAAGGTGTCGCACTGGAGATGTCCCTCTGGACGATGCTGCACAGTCGGGCGGACCAGTGGCAGTGGACAGCGATCGAATCGAGACATGAATTGAGAACGATCAGTGTCATACCACACGGGAGACAGTGACATACTCACCATGTCCAAATACAGTTTCTTGATTATTCTTTCCTGGTGCTTTATTTTCATTAAAGTTTTTGTCAGCTTGTTCCATCAGTCACTAAAAGAGGTGTATATAAAAAGTTCCCACTGTGATTATGGACTTGTCTATTTCTCTCTTGTATTGACCACTTATACTTTACATATTTTGAGACCATGTTATCTTTTCCACTTAACATGTGGGGGAAAACAAAGAAGGAAAATTAGTTGCAAAGATAACTTCAGCTCCTTTTAATAAATCACAAACAGTGCTGGACAAATGTATACTTTTTTGCCCAAATTTTGGAGGGAAAAATAAGGATGCACATTATATATGGGTACTGCTAATTCCATATCTATATAAATGTCTTTATTTTATTATGCTTATGTATTAAAAATGCAACTAACTCTAGAAAGCAATCATGATATCCATATGCAAAATAATACCCTTTATAATGCAAAAAAGCAGTATCTAAATATAAATAAATAAAAAATTGAATTGAAAAATTAAAATGAAAGATTTTTTTCCCTGAAAGTTTGGGCCAAAAATGTGGGTGTGCATTATGCACAGCCAAATATGGTAAGACATACAGTATATCACATTGTAGGACATTTCACATTGTAGGACACAATATCACATTGTAGGACATTTCTCCTGGTACCCTTTGTTATGAGTTACATTGTGTCCCCCCTCAAAAAAATAATGTTGGTGTCCTAACCCCCAGTCCTTCAGAATGTGACCTCACTTGATGACAGGGTCTTTACAGACTGAATCAAGTGAGAATGAAGTCATTAGGGTGGGCCTTGACCCAACATGACTGGTGTTCTTATAAAAAGGGGACACTTGAGGACAGATATCCAACATGTGGAGGGAGACGATGACCACCCAGCAGCCAAGGAGTGAGGCCTGGAACAGACTCTCATTCATGTCCCCCAGGGGACCCTGCCCTGCAGACACCTTCGTCTCAGACTTCCAGCCCCAGGACAGGGTGCCCATGTGTCTGCTTCGGGAGCCACCCGGCTCGTGCGTTTGACGGTGGAGGCCCTAGCACACCAATGGAACACGTGTAACTTACAAGACGGTTTTGTTATTTAAAAAGAAAACTGTGTTTTCAGCAGAGGGGGGAAAATCTTTTATTTTTCCTTAAAATTGTAAAATAAGGAACCAAACGTTGGGAGTAAAGTTGATCTGCTATGTAACAGAATATCATTTTACATTTTAACAGCAAAGTTAAAAAATTTTATCTGGCATCTTGAGAAAGTTTTGTCTAATAAACTTGGTGGGTCAGTCTTTACTGAGCAAGGAAAACAATTCCCATGTTCTTGGAACTGCATTTTATGCTTTCCTAATTAAGGATGAGAAAGACAATTCCCAAGTTTCCTTTGGAGAAGATTGGTGCAGTAAGCACAATTAACTCTAAGAGATTTAATAATAAATCGCCAGATCTCCTGAGCATAGTAAATACAACCAGGGAATTATTTTAATATAGACTCAGTGTAATAATCACAAATTCAACTTCAAAGCAGAATGAATTAGAAATACCATGCAGATATATGAAACTTTTCTAGAAGCCTAATTTTAAAGAAGCTTAGTTTTCTTAGCATAGATCTTGGGACATGCTATTTTTGAGGCCATATATTATTGGAAAGAGAAGGGTGTGCTAATGTATAGGCTTAGCTGTTCTAAGATAATGTCAGCAGGATAAGTGTCCTCCTACGAACTCTTCAAAGTACCTTGCTAGAGAAAAAAAAAATGTGGCTGAATAAAGAACAGATTATGCATATGGCCCAAGAAAGAACTTGAGAACACTGCAGAACTCTGCAGTGGCATTCGTAGGTTTTCTCGTGAGCAATAGGCCCATCTCTCTGATTCCTGAGAGGACCCTGACACCGTGAGCAGCTCCGGCTCTTCTCTCACAGGTTCAAACCGACGCCTGGAATATGCATTTGATAGATGGTCAACTGATGAATGAAATGAGATGAACAGTGTGATGTAATTCCAAATTCATGGGCTCTCATGAGCCCAGAGGAAGCTCACCGACAGTGAGAAATACACCATCAGTGCAAACCCCTGACTAACGCCTCATCTGATCTGATAAATACATAGACTGTTGGCTGCATCGATGAGAGTCTGATTTAAAGTACTTAAGTATCTCCAGGTCACAATGTTGATAAAGGGCCACTTAACTCTCTTTTAGTTTCTAGATTCTTCAAAACAGAAGAAAAGAATCTTGGAAGTCATCTTCTTCGATCATCAACTTCATGCAGGAAACTCAGACAGAGGGTCACCTAACCTCTTCCTAGACACTCCAAGTGATTTGAATGATAGAAATCTCACATATTTAATAGGCATTCCATTCCACCATCTGAGTGCTTTAGTAATTAGAAATGCTTTCGCTGTGAGTCTGTAGATGGCCCATAGTTAAGTCTACTTATAAATCTTAATTTTGCCTGAGGGAAATATAAGAAGTTCATCTTAGAAGTGACAGCTCTTCAGATGTCTAAAGAGAGCAGTCACGTCTCCACTAAGTCTATTTCTAATTACACAGTAAACACATTTCTATACTTCAGTAAATGCTAGGGATACTGTTAATTTTCAGTGATGGGGCTGGAGATAAGTAGGGGCTGTGGAGAAGGATTTAATTACAGATTAACTATAGAGACAAGAACCAAATTTATCTAATTCTCATCATCCCCAAGGGCAGAATAGCTATTTTCCTGCCCTTCCCATGTTTGATTATATAAGGCAACAAATTCCTTCTTTCCACCTAAGTTACTTTCCATTGGTTTGTTCACTCATATCGTATAGTCCTGACTAAATGTATCTCCAGTGAGGTGCCGTGGTAAGCCTAGGTAGGGACATGCAGCCAGCCCTACAGGCCACTACAGATCTGTTCTTTCCCTTAACCATAATCCACATTTGGGGATCTTGCCAGTTGCTAGTCAGTGGCATGTTGCTGGAGACCAAGCTGAGGATTTGCACTTAGGTGTATGTCTTAGTCTGTTTGGGCCGCTGTAACGGATTACCATTGACTGAGTGGCTCATAAACAACAAAAACTTATCACCGTTCTGAAGGCTGGGAAATCCAAGGCCAAGGTGCTGTCAGATTGGATGTCTGGTGACAGCCCACTTCCTGCTGATAGACAACCTTTTTTCTCCATGTCCTCACATAGCACAAGGGAACTCTCTATGGTCTCTTTCATAAGGGCACTAATCCCTTTCATAAACATTCCACTCTTGTGATCTCATCACCTCCTGAAGGCCTCACCTCCAAACGCCCTCACATTGGGCATTAGGCCTCAGCCTGTGAGTGTGTGCGGGGGGAGGCGTGAGCAGTCCACCTGTGGCAGTGTACGAATGAAGAAAACAGAAGAGAGTGCAACATGGCAGGGTGTGTTTTGAAGAGGGAAGCCCTAAGCCAAGTGACCCACTTAGGAGAACAGGAGTGGAAGACTGAGAAAGCGGTAACAAGATGGCCAGTCAGCAGTGAGGAGGCAGGTTCTTAACTATAAAGAAAAAGGAAATAGAAGAAATACAGGGAGGCAGATCCTGGTTTAATTTACCCACCCATCGACAGACATGGCGCTAAGAAACAGAAGAAACAACCACTTGGGAATGTGGTTCAGTTGGTGGCTTGCAACGAAACCGGATGAACAATTCCTCCTTCTTTGGGAGGGGGAGAAAAGTGAAAGAAGCTGTAGAAGAGGAAAGGCAGGTGCTTCTCGTAACCACACGTGGCTGCGAAGCACTGGAAATGTGGCTAGTACAACTGAGGAACTAAACTTTTAAAACTGCAGCAGTATAAAATATATCTCCATGAAACATTTTTTCCCAGTAGCATCACATTGTTATAGAACAGAGCCAGGGTGAGGGGGTGAACGATATACTACTGCCGAACGGACCCCCCCTTGTGCTCCAGGGATCCCCCGCACTGTACTAGGTTAGCCTTGCCCACCACCAGGGAAAAGGTGTCTCTTAATGCCAGAGACTGGTGAGAAGGAAAGGGATTATTTATTTAAAGAATTATACAGACTCAAAGAGTAATGACTTAATGTCTTCATTGAGATCCCAAAGGCCTTTAGAATACCCACAAACTCATAGTCCTTCCTTCCCCCTCTGCCCAGTCCAGAGTACTGTTTCTCAGAAAAAGAAATAGAAGTCCATGGTTCTTCTCTGCCCAAGCTGCATGGTCCCAAAAAGACACCGCATGGCTGCTGCCGTGCCTGGGTTTAAATCCCAGCGCCAATCTTCCTCTGCTGCACCATTCCCGACTCCTCCCACAATTGGCCACAGCTGCCAGCATTCCCATATTTTTCCAGCTTAACTGGGCTGCCATAATGAGTCCGGGCAGGCATGGCCCCATGGCGTGGAGCCAATTATCTCCAAGATCTCACGCAGGCTCTGTAACCAAGGGGAGTTGGCTCCTAGTTCCATCATGGGTTGAAGTCACTCCCATCCCCCTGGCTCAAAGATAGGCCACAGCTGTTTAACACATCTATGAAACCAGTTAAAGGTTATAGATATGTTAAATGGCCATTCTAGAGGTTATCTGCAAAGCTGTTGCTATTCCAAACAGCTCTCAATGGCCCTGCTCCATTTGTCCCATCCCCCAGCTCAGACTTGTGGGGGTGAGGACATCCTATATATATTTTTCTAGTATTTCCTGGACACCGAGTTCTGGACCCTATTACTAATCCCTGTTTGGCCCCTGCCTTGGCTGCACCCTGTGACAATATTTCCTTTAACTGTTATGTTGTCTCAGATACTATTATTGTAGTGTGTTGTGTGTGTCAGGCACGTGTCTCATTGCTAGCGTTAACACGGAAACACGTCACTGATCTAGTCAGCGTCAACTTTTGAGTTAGTTTGAATGACTGTTTTCTAGGCAGCAATGTAACATTTACTTCAACATTTTATGCAGGCAGGTATGTTATAGCGGTTTCTATGTAAATTACAATTGGTAACACATTGAAGCATACATTATTTTCATTGCAATGCAATTGAATTATTATTCCAGGTTAAAATAAGTATTTTAAAATTTAAAACAAAGACATAACACCGGTGTGGAATCAAATGGAGGTGCAGGAGCTGGTACAATGACCTGGAGGGCAGGGGGGAAAGAGGCCGGAAGAAGGTATGCTGCAAATTTCACAATGAATTACAATTTGCTAAGTAAAATTTAAAAAAACTATTGGTTAAGTAATAAATATTTTAAGATGCTAAAATGGACATTTTCAACAAATGCATAGTAAATTTGATTGAAAGAGGGTTCATGAAATTAATTGCCTAAAGTAAAAACTAACCAACAATGACTAAAATTTTGTTCATTTTGGTTCCTACTAGAGAAATCATGAGAATCATTATTATTGACTTATATTATGAAAAGTTTCCATTACAACATAAGCACTTGACTATCTAGGTCATATATGAGTTTTTCTTTTTCTTAGAGCTTCAAATTTAGTTGTTCATTGAGAAGCATGAGATTGAATCAAATTCCTGAGCATCTTATTAAAATTAGATGGGAAAAAACTGGCAGGTAGTCCATGTGGTTATTATAAGGGCCTATTAACATAACCTCATGAGTCATTTTGGTAACTGACTCTCGTTGTAATTCTGCAGCTCTGAGTACAAGAAACTTCTCAGACCAAGCTGCTGCTCAAGCCTGGGAAAGAGGGGGTGGCTGAAGGAGAAAGATGAGTGTACACCCACCTCACAGTATCACGCACCAAACTCCGCAGTCACCTTGGACATTGTTTGGGCCAGAGACTGACGACATGCACCTCACTCAGATGAGGAACTTCTGGGCATGTCCTGCTTAGCCTTAAAAATAATAAATGCTGATCAATAATAGTACAGTGGATAAAAAGAAGTGGAATATTCATGACTGAATCCTATAAAGGAAAGACAGAGAATGAACCCCTGGTATATGCAACAATATTAATAAATATCACAAACGTAATCTTGGTTAAGAGAAGCCACACACAAAGAATACCTACTGCCTGGTTCCTCTCACACAACTTTCTGATAACAGGGAAAAACTAATCTATAATATTAACTATAAGGACAATAGTTACCTTTGGAGAAGGAGGGGATTTAGGGGAGGTTACTCTAGTTCCTGGTCTGGGAGGTAGTTACATGGGTGTATGCACTTCATGAAAATCTAAGTTGTACACTTAAAATGCATGGCTTGATAACATTAAGGAACTTTTTTTCCCTCTTCCTCACCTGAGGACATGCTCACTGACCTTAGAGAGAGGGGAAGGGGGGGAGGGAGAGAGAGGGAGAGAAACGTTGACCAGCTGCCTCCTCTAAGCCCCAGTGGGACACAACCTAGGTATGTGCTCTGACTGGGGATTGAACCTGTGAACTTTCCATTTACAGGATGACACTGACCAACTGGGCCTCACCAGCCAGAGCAAGGAACCTACTTAAATTGGAGTTTCATCCACAACAAATGATAAGATACATTGAAGGAATGGAATACTCATAATTTTCGTAACTTTCTGAAATTTGATTTGCATAGAACTTCCACACTCTTAGACCAAAGTGATAAGATTTTGGCAAAACTGAGAGAGACCAGTGCAAGTAGAGAGAGGAGCCTGAGAAGAACATATAGGTGAGCAAGTGCAGGTCACGTTCCATGACTCGTGCGAGAGGAGCATTATGGGAAAGGTGGTTGAGAAGGGAATTGGGAGCCAAAGCGGGAAGGTTTTGAACACGGGCAGGGTTTGTTCTTAATGCCATAGGCCATAGAGAGCCCATGAGGATTTTGAACAGGTAAGTGACCGTCTCTCCTCCTAGTTCTTTCCAGTTTTAATAGAGTAAGGTGTGGGGAAGGTATCTGAATTTATTCAGAATGTTTTTGTCCTAGGCTCACACACATATGCATGAACATGAATGTGCTCGTACTTAATGTACTTACATATAAGATGAATGTCACCCTCAACAACCCAAAGAAATGGGTTCTTCTCTTTCATAACGAGGAAATCAATGCCTAGAACGACTAAGTAATATATCTGAGGACAACAGAAGGGGGACAAGGAAAGTGGGACAGCTTGGCTTCCTTTCTGAGAGTGACCCCAGGAAACAGAACATAGAGGCACACGGCAAATGATTTATTCACTGAGGGTGGGAGGTGCTGAGGAGAGAGAGGAGGCAAAGGAAACCCCAGTAGCGTTCTGCGGAGGCCACCCTCCTGGGCAAGTGCCTGGCCTGGTTTCCATGGTGATAGATACCCACCCCTGCCACAGAAACCTCATTCTCTTCTAGGCCAGAGAACCTGATTTGATGATTTCACTTAAGCTGTGGAGTCAGAACCACTCAATCCTGTGTCAGCTCTGGGCACTGCCGCTAGAAAAATGCTTTTTTATTTTAGCAGGTCATTATTAATGATCCTTCTTTCTTGTCTCAGAAATGTTCTCTTGCTTGGGGATGTGCAGGGTGAAAGAGTGTATTTTGAAATTTTCCGTCTCCTTCACAGCTTTTCAGATTTGGCTCATGTGAAAAAGAGTTGAGAAAGTGGAAAATTTCCCCTGCCCAGAGTGAGATCTTCATCACGTCATCTCCATCTGGGTGAATCTGCACTGCGCCATTTTCCCATTAACGTCCATAGTAGATGCAACGTCAGAGGCAGCTTGGGTTCCATTCCCAGTTCCGTGATTGGGAGCAAGTTAATAAACCTCCCGAAGCCTCGATTTTCTTATTTATATTATGGGATATGGTGCTAGTACTCGCTTCATAATGGAAAAATGGATGTAAAGTGCTTAACACACAGCCAAAAGCTAAATAAATGATTAGTAGTTGCATATCTAGACTGTTTTTCTGTTTTTTCCATTACTTAATGGAGAATTTAATTTCTTAGTAATGTTTAACACCTATTACTCAAAGGAGTTGGGGACTGTGGTGTTTCAGCTAATTCAATATTATGAGTGACTGGTTGATACACAAGTTAACATGACATCAAGAATATTTAGGGAATGAGAGTCACAATTATACTCAAGAGGCAACTTCCCTGCAAAGCACTTAAAGCTTAGGATTTGAACTCAGTTGGCTCACCCCAGAGTCTCTGCTTTAAGCTTCCAAAGATACGAGGGTAGATGGGTTCTGTGCGCACCCATTTTACAAATACAGAAGCTGAGGAATTCCTTTTCATCGACCAGTTTATGGCGCCTGAAAACACAGACTCTCTTTATATGATCCCAAGAAAGTCATTTAAACTCTCAAGCATAATTTTCCTTACCTGTAAAATATAGACAATTTTAATCCCTCCTGCCTGAAGTTGCTGTGATGTTTAGAGGTGATGGTCACGGAGAAAGAACGGGGCACGTGGCCCGCACTCGCTAGTGTTAGTGTAACGGATTCTCTCCGTGCTCCACCTCGATCTCTTTACATGCACAGCCCCCTGCTGTGCCTGTTAACTGATAATGATTCACAGCTGCCCCTACTCCTGACAACAGTCCTCAACCAAACAAAAGTCTCCTTACCCAGGAGGCAACACCCCCTACAGGCAGGGCAGATCTCAGCCAATAGCAACAGACTTAGTGGTACAAAAGGCTGCCCCCCCCCCACCTCAAATTGGGCTTAGTTTTATGGTGCAACTGTGGCGTCCCTGTGGCATCAGACAGACACTAGTCTTCAGCAGGTACCACACTCTTCTTTAAGCTTTCTACTCTTGTCCTACTTGGCTTCTTTCACTCCTTGTAGCCTGGGAGCACTTCCTTGATTACTTAAAAGAATTTTTCTCATTTCAGTCTTAGCTGTTCGGGAACCCAACGTAAGACAATTGGTGTCAGACGTCGGCTTTAGGAAGCCAGTCCTGAGGACGTGATTCTGGAGTGGCCTCCCTCACTGGCTGGATGGCAGAGGCCCCTACAGCTGAAGGTAGGTGGAGCATGAGCCTCCCTGCTCTGCTCCATGGTGTGATTGCTGAGACGTGATGCGCTGGAGTGGGGTTCAGGTGGAAGAGCAATGTGCTGCTGGATGCAATGTCTCTGGAATTGGACGGGTAAGGCGCTGTTTGGTGCAGTGTCTCAGCTGTTTGGTGGAATTGGATGGGTAGCTGAAGAGAATTACAGACTAGGATTTATTGGTCAGAAATTTGAAGCGAAGCATGAGAGGCAGAAGGCCTTAACTCCCGCGGGTGGTGGCAGGAATGGCTGAAGCTTGGGCACAGGAGTTAATTGCAATCGTGCAAAGCTCTGGGAAGGCTGGGTTCTCAGCCTAAGCAAGTCTCTTAAGCCAAAGTTGGGGCTTGATGGTAAAGCGTGCGACCCTGAGATTTCCGATAGAGACATCTCTGCACAGCTGCACTCTGAATCCTGAAGAAGGGGCTTGTTTCTAATTGTCGAAGGTAAAGCCTCCTACCCTGCCTTGCTTGAGGGCTATAAAGAGACTGCAAATAAGACCTTTTGAAACAGTGCAGGGTTCCTTTCAGAACATGCTCCCATTTCCCCTTCTGGCCACCAGACTCATAACTAGCATCAAATCTAACCATAGCTTAATGAGCCAAGGGGGAGGTGACATTATATGTTGAAGGAGCCTCAGGAGCTAGAGAAAATTTATTGGCAGAAGCTGGGAGTGCATCTAAGAAGGGCCCTGAGTGTTTGACCAAGGGGGAACAGAATGTAGAGGTGTTAGTGTTATAGAACAGACCTGGGGGGCAGTGCGAGTGATATACTGTTACCGAACGGACCCCGCCTTGTGCTCCAGGGATCCCCTGCACTGTACTAGGTTCGCCTTGCCCACCACCAGGGAAAAGGTGTCTCTTAATGCCAGAGACTGGTGAGAAGGAAAGGGATTATTTATTTAAAGAGTTATACAAACTCAAGAGTAATGACTTAATGTATTCATTGAGATCCCAAAGGCCTTTAGAATACCCACAAACTCACAGTCCTTCCTTCCCCCTCTGCCCAGTCCAGGGTACCGTATCTCAGACAAAGAAATAAAAGTCCATGGTTCTTCTCTGCCCAAGCTGCATGGTCCCAAAAAGACACCGCATGGCTGCTGCCGTGCCTGGGTTTAAATCCCAGCGCCAATCTTCCTCTGCTGCACCATTCCCGACTCCTCCCACAATTGGCCACAGCTGCCAGCATTCCCATATTTTTCCAGCTTAACTGGGCTGCCATAGTGAGTCCGGGCTGGTGTGGCCCTGTGGTGCGGGGCCAATCATCTCCAAGATCTCACGCAAGCTCTGTAACCAGGGGGAGTTGGCTCCCAGTTCCATCATGGGTTGAAGTCACTCCCAGACACCTGGCTCAAACAAAGCAAGGCCACAGCTGTTTAACACATCTATGAAACCAGTTAAAGGTTATAGATATGTTAAATGACCATGCCAGAGGTTATCTGCAAAGCTGTTGCTATTCAAAACAACACTTGATGGCCCTGCTCCATTTGTCCCATCCCCCAGCTCAGACATGTGGGGGTGAGGACATCCTATATATATTTTTCTAATATTTCCTGGACACTGAGTTCTGGACCCCATTACAATCTCTATTTGGGCCCTCTCCTTGCCTGCACCCTGTTACATTAGGGGAAGGCCGGTGGGTGTGGGGGCACTTCACCATAGTCATAGTTAATGCCTGAGCAAGGGCGCAGGATGGCTCTCCGCTGTGTCTGGGATAGCTCTTAGAAGAGTGGAGAAAGCAATGACCTATGCAGAGTGAAGTAAAAAATGCTAGAAGCACTGTAGCAAATGGTGGAGGAAGGAATCGGCTCAGAGAAGTGGGTATAGTAGATTGGATCTGCCGTGTAAGAGCAGAACACCCACCAGCTGAGCAGTTCTCGGGAGGGACCAGAGGTAACTCCATGTAGCAAGGCAATAAGGAATTGCCCTGGGGGAGCCATCAGTGGTAGTGCATTCTGTGTACACATTAGTCCCGTCCCACCATGGCTTCCTCCTGGCAATGGGATGATAGGATTCTGGGAAAGCAGAGGCCACAGGACCACAAGTATCAGAAGCCAGGGTGGGTGTAATTACAATAATACACAGCAAGGTGAGAATGTCAACCAGAGACTGCAAGACACGTGCTTCAGATTTAAGGACCTGCTGATTGTTAACAGGTGAGAGTAATACTGTGGTTATAATTTGCATTTCTCTGATGATTAGTGATGTTAAGCACCTTTTCATAGACCTGTTGGCCATCTGTATTCTGTTGTTTGGAAAAATGTCTATTCAGATCCTCTGCCCATTTTTAATTGGATTTGAGTTATGTGAGTTCTTTATATTGGATATTAATCTCTTATCAGTGATAGGATGTGAAAATATGTTCTCCCATCTGTAGGCTGCCTTTTCATTTTGTTGATGGTTTCCTTTGCTGCGCAGTAGCTTTTCAGTTTGTAGTCTCACTTGTTATTTTTGCTTTCATACACTTTGCTTTAGTGTCAAATCCAAAAAGATTATTGCTGAGACCCATGTTAAGGAGCTTACCACTTACGTTTTCTTCCAGTTCTATGGTTTCAGGTCTCACTGTAATCCATTTTGAGTTTATTTTGCTAATGGTATAAGACGGTGGTCCAGTTTTAGTCTTTTGCATGAAGTTGTCCAGTTTTCCCAACACTATTGAAGAGACTGTCCTTTCTCCATTATATATATTCTTGGCTCCTTTGTTGTAAATGAGCCGATCATGTATATGGGGTTTATTTCTGGGTTCTTTTTTCTATTCCTGTGATCTATGTGTCTATTTTTATGCCAATACCATACTGGTTTGATTACTCTGGTTTTCTGATATAGTCTGAAATCAGGAAGTATGATGCTTCTGCTTCGTTTTTCATTCTCAAGACTGCTTTGGCTATTTGAGGTCTTCGGGGATTTCATATAAATTTTAGTAGTGTTCTATTTCTGTGAAAGATGGCATTGGAATTTTGACACAGAACATATTTACATATAAGATTTTGTGACAGATGAGACATCAATGAGAAAAGACAGCATTCTGCATAGCGACAGAGCTGGGCTGGGCTAACAATTTGTGGGAAGCATCTGTTGTATAAACTCATGGAGGGCAGGGACTTCTATGCAACTTGACTCCGCAGGACCTGGAACCAAGGCATTCATTAAATACTGAATTTATTTTACTACGAACTTGTAAAAAATTAATCATAGTGAAACAATGAGAAATTAAATGGTTATTGATTTCACCACTTAGAAATACGTGCTTGTAAAGCCATTGATTACTCTGTCGGTACGGAACTGACATGGGGTCGACAGAAGTTGTACAAAGTAGTATGACAAGCACTGAGGACTGAATGGGTGAAGAAGCAGAGTTATGGACAGATAATTAATTAAAATGAAATCATTATAAAAACATATAGAAACACACATTGAAGACAGTTCTTCCCCATAAGTTAACAGAAATTTTTCAGTCAAAATATACAGTGCTGGTGAATGTGTGGGTAAAAAAGTATGTGCATGTATGCTCACATGTATTATGGATTAGCATAATTATGGAAGCTGATTTTTAAAAAATCTACCAAGAATCATAACTATATGAATTAGGTTTGCTCCTATCTTTGCAGCTGTGGAAATAACCCTAAGGGAATATCCATCCTAGGGAAACAATCCAACATTTAAATTAAAATTTAGCCATTAATCAATTTATGGCAGTCTTATTTATACCAAACAACAAAAGACTGGAAACACTGACGTCTAACCTAGTGGCAAGGTTAAGTAAAACCTGGTATATCTGTTCCATGGACTCTCTGCAATCAGTTACGTGTGTTTCAGGAGTAGGTGGGGAAAGGAAAATTGAGGTTTTCTTGTGTAAAGTGCGAACTTGCACTGAATTCCCCTGCTTCGGGGCCTGGTGTTTCTGTGACTGGACTCCCTCTTACTCAGTTTCACGGGAGAATCCACCCCTGACCTTTGGCAGGGGTTGGCCATCTGTCTGCACAGTTTCAGAAGGGGGCCTGGGAGGATCTAACTGTCCTTACACATTGGGTGGGCCAGAAAGTCCCTTCAGTTTTTTCCATACGATGGCTCTAGTAGCACTTAATTGTCTTTAACTTCATGACAATTTTGTTAGATTGCACTGTGACAGCTGTCATATCAACGTGCGTTTTATAAAAAAGCATCAAAATTGGTGAATTTTTGTGCAGCCATTTTAATATTAAAGATGGAAGAAGATACGCAACATTTTCAGTGTATTATGCTTTATTATTTCGAGAAAGGTAAAAATGCAACTGAAACACACACAATAAAAACGATTTGTGCAGTGTATGGAGAACGGGCTGTGACTGATCAAATGTGTCAGAAGTGGTTTGCGAAGTTTCTTGGTGCTGTCGGCATTTTGGCCAAATAATTCTTTGCTGTGGGGCTCTCTCATGCACTGGAAGATGTTTAGCAGCACCCCTGGCCTCTACCCAGTAGAAGCCAACAGCAGGAGATAGCCGACATACTCCAAATGTACAAATCAGTAAAGATATTGGTAAACATAAAAAAAAAAAAATGTGTCTTTTATTTTATGGAAGAAACTAAACAGACTTTTTGGTCAACCTAATAGGTTCCAACCAAGTCCCTGTTTTCAGTCCTACACTCACCCGCCTCTTTGGTGGTGCCGGGGTCTCTAAATGCTAAGCCTTTCCAGCAAACTGTTAAGTAAGTCACCTTGTTGTTCTCACTTCACACCATCCGTCACCGCTTCTCCCTCAGGTATTTAAACTCAGTAGGAATGAGATCTTCCAAAACTGCCACATCTTCTTATCTGTGTTTTCCTTCTGTGTTCTCTTGTTTGTTGTGGATTTATTTGTTTTTTTTTCCTTTACTGTGACAGAATAAGTGATGAAACACCTTATGTATTGAATGCCTAGAGATATACATATTGCTTTTGTAGTGGAAAAATCTGGAAAAAAATGACATGGAAGCGCCAACACTGCTCACCGTGGCTGAGAGAAGCCGGCATAAGGATAGCCGGAAGGTGGCCAGCGGAGTGATTTGTTCGGCCTTCCGTCCACACTCCCCTCTCTGAAAACAAGGAAGGTTCCATAGAGTTATGTGGGTGCTTGTGCAGTTCTCGGAATATTAAAGTTTAGTTATTCAATTTCACAAGTATTTAATTCATGAAAAAAATTACATCACTGAAACCTTTTTCCAGAATTGTTTTCTGCAAATTGACACAAGTGGTACAAGGAGAAACTAATATTTCAGCTTTTTATTGCTTTAATCTTTGATTATTTCTCCAAGCAAAACTGTAAGCATTAACAAATGGACATATTTGGAGAATGGGCTAGATGTGAAAGCTTATTATTTTTTTTAAAGATTTTATTTATTTATTTTTAGAGGGGAAGGAAGGGAGATGTGTGACTGCCTCTCCCGTGCCCCCTACTGGGGACCTGGCCCACAACCCAGGCATGTGTCCTGACTGGGAATCAAACCAGCAACCCTTTGGTTTGCAGGTAGGCACTCAATCCACTGAGCCACACCAGCCAAGGTGAAAGTTTATCCTTTGAATTTACTATATTGCTACATAACCTCAGACATATTTTCTAAATGTTTCTCATGTTTTTATTGTACTTACCTCTATTAAATATCTTTATAAGGTTAATTTTTCCCCCTTCCTATTTAACAGCCAAAAGCTGCTTATTCCCCTGGTCCACCCTCCCTCCCTCCCTCCTCTCCCACCAACTGTATTACCATGAAAAAAATAAAGTTTGCCCCATTATGATACTCCTGAGGACTGTGGGGAGACGTAGCCCCTACTCTAGTGGAGGCAGACTTGTGGCTGAGGCCTATTTTATTTTACATATATATCACATTTATTTATATATATATATCATAGGTATGATTATATCTCACAAATAAAAGGTCTGGCACAAATAATGTCCCTTTTTTATTATAAAATCATAAGTATATAATTCTGTAACATAACAATATCACCCTGAGGCATACCATATGACATTTTAGGTGACATGTTCAAATTAAAACTATGAATGATGACAGCCATATTCCTACCCAGCCAACCGCACTCAGGCAGGCCTTCCTTCTGCCGGACCCCGCGTGTATGACGTTGTCTGTATCCGTTGGTCGGTGGGCGCTGAGGTTGTTTCCATACCTGAGCTATTTTGAACAACACTGCAGTGAATAAGGAAGTGCAGGTGTTTCGTTGAGATCTAGGTTCCATTTCCGTTGGCTACATACCAAGAACTAGGATTTCCGGATCATATGGTACTTTTGTTTTTGATTTTTGAGGAGTCTCTGTACTGTTTCCCACAGTGTCTGCACCAGTTTATATCCCCCCACCAGAAGCACTCAGCATTCCCTTTCCTCCACATCCTCACCAACGCCCACCTTTTTAAAAATTAATATCTGGAAATGAGGGGTTTTGTTCACATTTTTTTCATGTTCAAGTGCAGTTGTCTCCAAATCTTTTGATAATAAACCTCCTAACAGGTGCCAGGCGATGTCTCATTATGGTTTTAATTTGCACGTCCCCAGTGATGGGGATGTCGAGCACCTTTCACACACCTGTTGTCCTTCTGTCTTCTTGTGACAAATGTCTGTTCAGATGCTTTGTCCACCTTTCCAGTCAGGTATTTGATTTTCTGCTTGGAGTTGTAGGAGCCCCCTAGATAATTTGGACAGTAACTCCTCCAGGCAGCTATGGGCAGGGGCTTTGAGGGTCAGGCCGTGACCGTCTGGGGTGTGGAGGTGTGGGAACTGGGGTGCTGTCTCGTCTCCTGTCCATGGCAGTTGGAAGGTCTGGGGTCTTACTGTGGGGCAGAGTTTAATCTTCCCTTGTTTCCGAAGTGTGGGGCTTCCCCCTTTGCCCCTCTGAGTGTGGTTGGGAATGTCTGGGGAAGTTGAGACTTAATTTAAGTATGCAGGACCCCCTTGACACCCCAGGGAGCTATGTTACACTCGCCTCTGCATCCCTGGTGAAGACTCTGGAATGTAGCAGGCACCCCAACAAATGCTTGCCCATGTGAAGAGGTAGGCTGTCAGCCCTGGCTGATGTGGCTCTGTGGACTGAGTGCTGGCCTGCAAGCCAAAGGGTCGCTGGTTCAATTCCCAGTCAGGGCACATGCCTGGGGTGTGGGCCAGGTTCCCAGTAGGGGGTGCATGAGAGGCAGCCACACATCGATGTTTCTCTTTTCTTTTCCCTCCCTTCCCTTCTTTAAAAATAAATAAAATCTTAAAAAAAAAAAAAGGAGGTAGGCTGTCAGAAGGAAATGGATGTAGTGCTCAGGGAAGAGTTCCTGCTTGCAGAAAGAGTTGTTGTGAAGTCATCAGCATATGGGTGTAGCTGAAGGCTTGGTGGGGAATAGGCTTTCACAGGAAAATAACATGGAGTTTAAACTCATAACGGGTGGAACTCTGGTTGGGGAAAGGGGACACAACCTTTAAAAGGCTGCCCAAGAAAGACACTGAGAAGGAACAGGGCATGTGGCCTAGCAGCTGGAGGCAGGCGAGTGGCCTTAGTGGCAAACATCACTGAGAGGTCGGGTAAAAAGAGACTGAACAGAGCCCTCTGGACCTGACCGTTCTGAAGGCCATTGGTGGTCCAAGCAGGGAAGCTTGCATGGGGCTGTGGAGCACAGCCAGCGGGCAGAGAATTGGGGACCAACTGGGGGTTGAGGAAGCAGGGGCGATGTAGACGATTGTATCAAGGCTTTTACCTTGGAGGAGAGAAATACGGCAGGAGGAAACCCAAGTCTTATGAGAGTAAATTTTAAGTATATTTATGTGATAGTAGGGAAAGAATAAGGAAATATAAAAATAATGAGTGACTTCTGGAATAACCTTAAAGGGAAGATGAGGGAATAAGAGCAGGATGGTAGTTAGTGGGAAAACTATTTACTGAGTACCTTCTGTGTGCCAGGAATTGTGGAATTATTTTCATATATATGTCATCCTAACCTAACAACCACACAGGGTTGTATTTATTCCTCAGTTTACAGCTGAGAAAGTTGACCTTGGCTCAGAGAGGTTAAGCAACTTGCTCATAGCTAGTGAGTTTGGAGTCAAGATTCAAAACCCAAGTCTGCTTGACATCTAGGTTCCTTCTTTTCCTAGCGCCACACTGCCTCTACCTCTTCTCTGAGAGGGGTAGGGTTGGGTAAGATAGGTGGACCTGGAGATATGTTTGAAGAATGGAGGCATTTTCTTTTTCTGTTCAATTCACACATTCATTCACTAGGATCTTCTCTGTCCCCGTAATTTGACATGAAATTGCCTCAGGGTCATCCTGAACCTTGTGAAAGCCTCAGTGCCTTCCGGACTTCCACAGACTCCTCTGGGTCTCACTCATGGCCCTCACTGAGGTGGCTCAGTTGAGAAACCCTCTTGGGTTCATGGGCACTCAGATGCCTGTGCCCCATTGCACGCAACGACATTCTCACCCAGCAGTTGTGTCTGTGGTGTTTTAAGTGGGGGAGCAAAGGAGAGGTACTTATCCTAGCAACACAAACAGCCTCCAACTGAACCCAACTCACTCTCGTTGTTAGTTTTCCCCTCTGGGATTTCTCACTGGCTGCCTCACCCACAGGTGTCAGCCTACTTTGGTCGGCTTGACTTCCCCCTTTCCTTCACCTTTTATCTCTCTTTACTCCCTCTGTCCTATGTTATCCTCGGAAATGCTAAAATTTTCTCGTTCTATTGTGTCCCTACTCCCCTCTGCTGGTCTAAGCCTGCCTTTACATGTCCAAGTTCATCAGGGGCACTCTACTGATTGAACGGGCCCTCCAGGTACTAAGATCCAGCTGCCTGGGTTTGATTTTATATAGGCCTGTGTGCTGCCAGAAGCAAGACTGTCTGCAGAGACAGGGAGCTGGGTCTGGGACAGCAGTCGGAGGAAAGGGCCTGGGAAGGGGGGGAAATGCCAGGTCACCTCTGCAGGGAAGGGAATGCCAGGCATGACAACGGACTCCGCTGAAGCAGAGACAGTTGGATTTTTCTCTAGCAATCAGCTATCCAAGCAGAAAAGGGCACCAAGATGGCTGGAGCTCCTTGAGGTTGGGGGCTTGCAGAGTGATGGTGGGATAAAGACAGAGACACTGAGTTCTGGGACATGCTAGTGAGACAGTTGCTGGTGAGACCAGCTTGTGGGTCTTTGGCAGGGGCAACCGGGGAAGGAGAAGGGAGAGGAGAAAAGGGGGTTCCACAAGGTAGAAAAATGGGAATTGTGATGGGAAAGGCAAGACAAGGAGAAGGCAGTGGTCAGGAGGGGGTTCGGAGTTAAGCCTTAGTGGCTGGTTGGCCCTGCTGGTGCCCTGTGGCCTGGGACCTGATCGTGCATGTGGGGGCTTCACCTCTGAGCAGTGGAAAGCTGGGTCCTGGGTCCCCATTTGTCCCCGGAAGGCACTAGACTGTGAAAACGGCAGTGACATAAAATGGCCCACCCTGCTCACAGAAGTGAGCTGAGAGAGGCTAATTCAGAAATCTGAGTCCCCTCCTCAGGGGCCACACACACTGGGGCACAAGAGCTGCTTTTCTCTCTCCCCCACTTCTCTCCCTGACACCCCACTCTTTCCAGGGAACAGTGTTCTGTCTTGCCGGCTACTACATGGATGAGGGGTGGGGCGGTGGGCGTTTCCATTTCAAGTCTACTTGAAATCGAATACATCTCTACTCCTGAAATTCTCTCCAAGTCACGTTTGCTGGACTTTATCATCTTGTGGTCCTCCCTCTTATAAGTTGTCTTCTTCACTTCCTCCCCACCCTCCCTCAGGCTCTCCACATCTTTGTAGTGTTTGTTTTTTTGTTTGTTTTTTGCATTTTCACTCACTTCTCTCCTGATCAGATGTCATCTAGTAACACTATGTTGGAAGAAGAGCAGAGAGGGCCTGTCTTCCTGGATGTTCTTTCAAGGCAAGCTGGTGTTCAGAGGTTCCGCCCGCCATCGGTGAACCTGCGGTCATCTGTGCATCCTCAGGCACACCTCTCCCGCCAGCTTTAGTCTCTGTGGTCTTTGCGTCTAAGCCACCGATAGCTGGATTCTGTGTACCTAGGGCGCAGTTAGGGGCCACTTTAAAGTTACCACAAAAGCTCAGTCACAGGGCCACTTGGAGGCTTGGTGGGTGGTGCCGTTAGCTGTACAGCTTGAGGCAGGTTTTCAGCCGCCTTGCCCAGAAGAGAGAATCCCAAATCCGAGAGACACTTTGATAAAACGTACTGGAGAGGAGTTGAAGCTGCTCTGCCATCCAACAAGTCTTCCTGTTCTCAGTCACATTTCAGTTTCCCAGACGCTATTCGATGTGGCATTTCCGGGCAGATGCTCCCGGCATATTTGCATCACCTCGATCACCCTCATCTTGTCCCAGGGAGGCCACACTTGACCATGGCTCTCCCCAGAACCAGGCGACAACTTGCTCAGCTCAGCATTTAGGAGATAAGTTGGGAAAACAGTGATTGTTTCCTATTAATATTTCACCATGAATCCACATATTTCTGCTGAAATCACAAATGAACAGTGAACGTCTTAGGGCAAGTCCTTTATTTCTCAACCAATGAAGAACAAACAACCCTCGACTCATGGGCCTCCTGCTCACCCTTACAAGTGACCTCACCGGCTAATTTGGCAACCTGCTTTCCCATCGCACAGCTCAGAATAGTCCGTGACTGTGAGCAGCTTGCAGGCAGGACAGGTATTTAGCGAAAAATGGCAGGAATGGGCTGGATCTGGGCTAGCAGGAGCCTACAAGGCCGCCCACTTTAGGGTTTACACAACTGAGTTCTTTGAAACATCAGGGCCCAATGAGGGGCTGCTTTCATAGCCAAATTAATTTGGAAAGTAATGTAACAAAGTTGTTTCTTTATTACAGGGCATACTGAGTTTTTCAAGTGCTTCTGAACCTTGTGAATGATCAAAAGGAGGGATAAAAGTATGATTCCGTATTCCCTCCAGAGCACTGTGTATTAGTTTGGGAAAGGCCGATCCAGCCCAATGCTCTCATTTTATAGGTGAAAATGAGGCCAGAATAAACATTTGACTGACGAGTAGTGCATCTGGGGTTAGACTCCAGAGCTCCCCTTCCCCTGCATTTTCCACGGGGGTCACCGCCCAGCCTCCTCTATCCAGGTAAGAGGGAAAGAGCCAAAAGAACCAGCCAGAAGCATGAATCTGACATCAAGGGCTTGTTTTCAGCTTCACATTTCAGAGATCAGTGCCTTGTGACTGTCAAAAATCACCCCTCACCTCCCCGGGCTCTTCATGGAGGAATGCATTTTCCCGCACAGACTGTGGCAGCTCCCACATCTCTGCTCTGTGTGCAGAGATGTCCTGCCCCGCTTCATATTTTGCTCCTGTTATTCCAGCATCACTTCACCCCATAAAAGGCAGGGGCCAACACTCCTTAAAGAAAGACACTTTCTTTCATTACGGACAAATGCAAGGCCCTTTGCTGAAACGAGCTAAAAAGTAAAATGCCGAGAAGAGCAAAACGTGCAGGGAACGCTAGGCAGAGAGATGTGCATGTGATGGAGTGGGGGTGACTTCTGACTCATTTCCCTAAATTTAGCAATGTGGTTTAAAAAAATAAGTGTTTAAGATCTCCTTCCCAGAAGTTCTGTTATTTCTTTGCATGTGTCTTATGTAAGTCTGTGCCACAGGCCAGCTGAATAATCAGATGCGAAGGGCACAGCCCAGTTTCGAAAGAACCAGGCAAAATCCATCGGAATGTCTGGGAGGAGAAGAGACTGGGCAGTCCCACCTTTGCCTTTCCCATCCGTCCAGCTGTGAGTGGTCCCACCTATTGGAAGTGATGCCTGTTCAGAGCGTCCCATGTTCTGGGTGCTGCTAGGATGGGCTCACCTCTCCCTCAGGAAGACAGCTGTCACAGTTGTCATTGATCCTTTCCACAAGGCATGTCTCATTACTAAAGGAGCTGCTCTGCCACCCACCCTCCTTCTCCAGGCAGGTCACTGTCCCCTCCCATTTTCCATTCTCTGCTTCACCTGTGATTGGCTGCAGAAAGAGCCAGGCTGCCAGCATTTTCTGGAATCCTTTTTTTTTTTTTTTTTTTTTTTTTTTTTTTTTAAAGATTCCTCTTCCAGCCTAGTAATGGCTTATGTGGTTTCTTCTTGGTGAGTGGTACAGTGCTGAGGATCCTGATGGTCCAGGCAGGATTGTATTGTGTGCTACACAGGTGACATCATTAAAGGAGGTGATGTTTAAGGTGGAACAAATGGACTGGTGCTTTCCTGCCTCTGTGCATGCCACGTGCAGGGTCAGCTTGGAGGTCATTGGTGGGGAGAGTGGACTCGCCCCTCCAGGAGCCTCTGCAGGTGTGCTTCCCTGCCACACCCTGCATCAGGCCACACCTCCCACCTGCACCCCTCTTTTCCCTCCCTCCCCATAACAAACCCTCTTTCCCCATCTGCAATCTTAACTCTCTTTTGCTTCCCCACTGAGCTTCTAGAGAGAGTCATGGATCCCTGCTAGCTGGCGCTCTGGAAAGAAGCCGATAAATTTACAACAATCTATTAGTAACTGATAATGATTTCATATATTAGTTGCTTAGAATACTTTACATTTTAATAGGAGAGAGCTAATTAATGCATAAAGTTATTAAAATGTCTACCACGTGCCAGGCCTTGTTCTGGGGATGAATTCAGACGCCATTCCTGCTCATGGTGTAGGGGAGACACACACAAGAGGAAGTGAATGAACCGATCAGACCGTCTGTGATAGGGGCAAGTTCTATGGAGGAAACAGAGCACGGCTACAGGGCAGAGCGATCTGGTGAGCTGGAGGGAGCAGGGAAAGAAAGCTTCACTGGGCAAATGACATCGAGCCTCCACCTGAAAGACCTGCGGGGGAGGGTGTTCCAGGCAGGAGGAAGAGGAAGGGTGGAGGTGCTGAGGTGGGAACCCCTTGGATGGGGACAGAAAGTAGGCAGTGTCACTGAGGTGTGGTGAATGAGGACATAAGTCTGGAGAGGTCAACTGGGGTCAGGTCATGGGTCACCTTGTCACCCTCAGCAAGAAGTTTGGACTTTATGTAATTACAGTGGCATGCCTTTGGAGGATTTTAAGAGGGGAGTCGGCGTGACCTCATTGAAATCTTAAAAGACCAGGCCCTACTTCATGGAATGACCATCCTAGGAGAGGAAGTTTGAGGCAGTGCGGGAAGATTCAGGAAGTGTGGATGACAGTTGTGACTCTGCCCCAAACAGCTGACCAAGCCCCTTCACCTCATTGTGTTCCGCACACAGGAAATGAGGAACTTGGACCAGTGAGTGTTCCCAGCCCTATTCACATCATGGCACACGTGAAAAATGATCAGTACTCAGCACACCTGGAGATGAACAAGGATGCTCAGGCTGCCCCAGGGCTGAGGCACATACACACGAGGGAGGGAATTTCTAGACCAGATGGTCTCGCAGGCCCCTCTCAGTTCTATTATTTTAAGATTTCTTGACATTTCCTCATGAATGATACCCCTCAATTCATGCTATATAGGCAATTGTCTACCTAACTAAAGGAAGGGCAATACCAATCTAGGTGACAGTGATTAGTGTGACCTGTCATTTCACATTTTCCAAACACCAAGCCTCATCAACCATCGTCTTCGGGTGCTTTCTGCTGCCCACCACACACATTTCCCAGACACACCGGCTCTCAAGTCTTCCTTCTCTGCCACTTGGGTAGTCAGCCTCTTCCTGCAGTGGCCTACCTAGCTCAGAACTGGTGGTGCTTCAGAGTCTTCTGGCTTTCTAGTTGGCAAATTTGGATTTCAAGCCGAGTGACAAGACCATCTACTATAGTGGCTTGTTGAGGTGGAGATGTTTATCATTTCCTTTCCTCTCTCTTATACTATAGAAGTTTCTTATAGAATAGGAACGCAATAGCCATAGTCCGAGGTAGTAGATAAGACACAGAGATTGGAGGTCTCTGCACCAGAGGATAGAATATCACTCTACTATGATGAAAGACCAACATATCAAGGCAGTGAAATGATGTCACCCACCCACAGGACACGCTGTTTGACTCACACATTCAACAGGGCAGATGCATTTAAACACACTTGTTATTGTTCTCCTGTGTCCTCTGAGACCTGGACTAGTATGAGTAAACTGATCGAAGTCCACATCGCTCACATTTAGTCCATCTCTAGACTTAAAATAGCCTCTGAAACCTTCTCATTTTCTCTCTCCTGTGTCCCCCTTTACTCTGAGTCCCATCATGACCCCAGTCCTCAACCTCCCTTATTACATCAGCCTGCTCCCAACCTCACTTACTTCCCTTCTTACTCTATACCATGTGTTCACCAGGATTGCTTATGACCTTGACCATTCTCTTTACCAGTTCTCAGACGCAGTCACTCCCTGAACCCTCCAGCATCACCAGAGTTACAAAACCCAGACAACCAGGGATGACTGTGAAAGGGACAACTCTGTGGCCTCGTCCGGTGAACACTGGGCCCCACTTCCCCCCAGGCTCCTCCATGAGAACCCACACCTTCACAGATGGGGGGGGTGTGTGTGTGTGCGCGCGCGCGTGTGCGCTGTTCCATGGAGGTGATTTTAATGGGTAATAAATGTATTGAGGAAATAAAAATAGGAACTCATCACATTCTTAAATAACTTTGTTCAACTGACAAGCTAGTCTTTATGCCTGTGTTTCCTTCTTCCTTCTCTGTGTTGTAATCATCCTTTTATATGCCTGACTTCAATGAACAGTTAAGCATTTCTTTCTCTGTCCTATCATTGAACCCATGCTATAATCCTTTGTTCACAGATCTTTCTTCCTTTCCTCTTTCTTTCAGGCTTTTTTTCAACACTAAAAATATTGTACTTTTCTTACTTGCATAGCTTCTGAAGAGAAGTCCAAAATAATTCTTAACTTTTTTTCTATAGGTAAGATGTTTACCGCCCACCCCCAACCCCAGCTCCTTTCAAGACCTTGTCTTTGGTTTCTTGCAGTTTGTGTATAATATCCCTAGCTGTGGATTTTTTGGTATTTATCCTGCTTGGTGTTCTTTGAGCTCCCTGGCCCTCTGGTTTGGTGTTTGTCATTAATTTTGGAAAGTTCTCAGTCATTACTACTTTAACTATTTCTTCTGTCCCTTTCTCTCTTCTCCTTCTGGTATTTCTATTCAGTGTCTGCTACACCTTTTGCAATTGTCCCACAGTTCTTAGAAACCCTGTCTCTCCCCTCCCCCCTTTTCATTCTTTTTTTTCTGGTTTCAGTTTGGGGAGTTTCTACCAGCATATCCTTAGACTCACTTGTTCTTTCCTTGGCCATGTCCAATCTAGTAATGAGACCATCCAAGACACTCTTCATTTGTTTTATTGCAAGCTCTTCATTTTGAGTATTTCTTAGAGTTCCCCCCCTCTGTGTGCATTGCCCATCTGCTCTTGCATGTTGTCTGTTTTTTTTTTTGCATAGAGCCCTTAACACATTAACCATGCTTATTTTAAATGCCCAGTCTGATCATTTCGGAGTCTCTCTCATATGAGTCTGGTTTTGATGGTTGCTTTATCTCTTTATGTCAGAAACATGAGGATGACTTTTCTTCCATCTTCACCCCCAAAAAAAGAACTGGTGGGGCTAGTAGAAGTAAAACTCATAACAGTGTGGGGAACTCAATCAACTGGGCATCCAGGAGTTTCAGCTCCCAAGCTAGTCTATATTCAGTCTCTACCAATTAGTCAATTACTCTTAAATGCCCCCCAGTGGGTTCTGGCAGCAGCCTGTGTTCCAGGCAAGTTGTGATTCTTTGTATTCATCTGGTTCTCCAGTTTTGGGGGTGGCAGTTTGTCCTATGACCTCTATTCTCTGGTTTAAGAAAAGTGATTGATTTTCAGGGGTTTTTTTTTTTTCTTATTTTTAAGGATTGAAGTGACTTCTAAGCTCTTCATATGTTGGACTGGCAACTGTAGGCTTCTTATTCATCTTTGAAGCCCTTTATAATGATATGGCACCTAGATGATGGCAAATATTCAACATTTGCTAAGTCAAAGTCTGAAAGAACAAACGAAAGAAGCACTAAATTGAGAAACCCTTCCCCTAAAGACAAAAGGCTCATTTCCAGGTGCACAGTGAGAGAAGGAGAGTTACTCCTTGATTTTGAATTGAGAGAATGTTGAATTCTTAATATTTTCTAAATTTTTGGTAAGAATTAAATGCTTGCCCAAACCTTCTGACCCACGATCAAACCCCAGCCTCCCAACTCACTCCCTACTCATCTGGCTTCATTAGGCACCAGGTTTTGGTGCCCTGCCCCTACAGACTGTTCCAGAGAGGTGTCCTAAGCCCTGACCTGAATAAAAGACCCTTGTACCCTGCAGTCATCCACCACAAGCTGTCTGAATTTCCTTTCAGTCTTAATATGTATTCCTATCTTTCTTTAGGTGACATTTATTGAGGAGGCTAATCACATTAGGCACTATGGGATTAGTCCTTTTGGAATATTATCTCATTGGCTTCTCATAAACTGTGAGGTGGGTGCAATTTCTACTTTGAAAAGATAAGGAATTCTGGCTTAAAGATGACAAATTGCCTAACTCACATAGCTAGCAGGTGGCAGAGTTAGGGGATTTTAAATCTCCTCTCTTCTTTTTCCAATCTCAGGGCATCTATCCATTCACCCCACAAGCAAATACAAGCACCTGCATGTTACAGGCAGAGGACTAGGTGCCTTGTGGGACACAAAGACAAATCACACATTCCTGCCCTCAGAATTCCAATCCCCCACTCAGAGCAATGGCTAGAAGAGGAAGACAAAATGGCAGAACGAAGGATGGAAATGGCAGAAAGAGAGAAGCCACTTTACCCATAGGCATCTATACAGCGCTTTCAGTGCAAACCACTTCTACTTCTCCTCTCCAATAGTAGACTAAGACTTAGCCCTTTAGTTCTTGAGAATTTCAACCCAAGTCAGAATCAAGATTTTTAAAAGATGCTAATAAAAATATTCCACCCCCGCAAAGAAATATGTTCCTCAGCCTAGTCAAAGATAGAAAGGTCCAAGCTGGGAGGGGCTGACCTAGAGCTCCAACACCAGTGCCACCTCCTCCTACCAGCCATGTCACCAGGAGGGGTCACCAGCCTATGACCAACTCTGGAGAGTGGCCCCCGAGGTTGCCATGTTTGCTTCCTGCCTGGACCGGTAGCAGGCCAAGTCAGGCGGGGCAGGCCCGGTTAGAGCACTGAAGAGCTGCTTGTTTGTGTGCTGAGTCAGGAGCTAGTATTATACTCTCCATCAGCATCAGTACTGCATACCCTCATGTTCTACCTGATCTCAGCCTTGTCAGGCTTCCCAAATGTCCAGTTCTGTAGCTGCAATGATTTAGGTTCAGAAAGCATCTGTAGAGATAAAGATGAATGATAGAATGGGCTGATGGATGAGAGTCAGTCAATGGAACATGAGAGGGGAGGGCACCCTGACACCTTCGGGTAGGGAGGACACTTGGAGGTCATTCAGAGTCACACCCCTTCAGAGCTGCCGAGCTGAGCAGGCCTGGAAGGCTGCAGGCTCTGAGGGCACTGGGATCCAGTTCTGATCCGAAAGGGTGATGACAAGTAGTGTACCTCTTACACCACCCTGACAGTAGGTAACAGATGTGACACAAAGTAAAGGCTGGCTTTCTGAGCCAGTCCTTCCTCCTACCAGATGAGGGACAGCCCAGGAAAAGTGTTTACCTATCATATAGCTCATTCTCCCATTGCTTAAAAAACTGCAGACAAATATAACACTTGTCAACAAGTATTTTTTTTAAATCTTTCTAAATGGAAACATGTCTGGAGGTTCTCAATATGACATCCATTTTATAAGCCCAGATAGTTTTCTTCCAGCATCCACACAGAACTTGCCGCCTGGAATCCTGCCTATGAAGTTCTCTCTGCTTCTCCTGACGCCTCTCCCAGCTCCTCGCTTAGTTCCCTTTTATCCAAAGACTCAGAGCAGACAAACCTTCTCTAATGCACCTGACTGTTTAGAATCAAACTTGTTACTTAATCTCTCTGAGAGTTAATTTTTGCTGCTGAAAAATAAGGATAATAGTTGCTTTATAGTTATTGCCAAGTTAAATGATATAACAGAAGTAAGAACTGGAACTCAGTATTCAGATCATAATAAGGGCATAGTAATTGCTAGCTGTTACATTTAGCTATTGCTGCTATTGTTACTGTTTTCATTTTTTATTCATTCATATTTTCTATTTTCTGTGTCTCCATCCCCCCATCAGAAAGCTATCTCTGGCCCTGGCTGGTGTGGTTCAGTGGGTCAGGAACCAGCCTGCAAACCAAAAGGTCATGGGTTCAATTCCCAGTTGGGGCACATGCCTGGGTTTTGCACCAGGTCCTCAGTTGGGGGTATATGAGAGGCAACTGATCGATGTTTCTCTCCCTCTCTTTCTCCCTCCTTTCCCTTCTCTCTGAAAAAAAAATAAAGCTATTCCTTTCCTGGACTTATCTCCAGTTTCTACTTAAGGCAGCTCCATTTATAAAGTCTAGAGGTTTGCTCATGCATCAAAATGTTTTCAGTCCATACCTGGCAGTATTGATGATGATAGTGTAAATGTCATGATGTTTACTTGGACAGGGGGACCCAGGACTCCCTTTCCAACTCATTCTAGTATGGGATCTGTACACAGCAGTCTCCAGGGAAAAAACTGTCGCCAATGGACCCAGAGGCATCTTATTGCCCTCCTCGACCCCAGACTTGTGGCAGTTTGGCGCAGTTCTTACAAACTCATTAGTTGACAAAAGCAATCTAGAAGGGGCCTGGGAGGGCAGAATCCTCCCCATTCCCCCTTTTACGCATCCCTCCATCTTCACCCTCTCCTGGGGCTCAGTCACCTCCTGGCGCCGTACCCAGAACAGAAGCAGGGGGACTTGGAAGCACTGCAGCCAAGCCAGGCTCCCAGAAGGCCTCTGGGGTGCCTACTGAGGTATGCATAACCCTGGCCACTTAGAAATACATCTCATTACATGAAATATTTTTTAAAGAATGGGAAGTAATTTATAAAGATAAAAATATCTCAGCCTGACCACAAAAGTGCAAAAATAAATTCTGTGCCTTCACTGCCTGGTTCAGGAAAGGAGGAAAGACATGGGGTGGGGGAGAGAAGATGAGAGGGAGAGACAGAAAATGAGAATGAGAGTATATTCCATCTGAAGCTAAGAACAGAAACTTTGACCCACCAGGGTTCTTGGGTGAGGAAGTGGAGGAGAATTGAATGTTCTAAAGATCCATTCCTTAGTTCAGAGCTCATCAAGTCATTCCCAGTGCGAGGCTTTGTCTCCAGATGATGGTGCCTGACCAAGGGTATGAACACGTTTGGCGCTAGTTTCTCTCCCTCCCCAGCACCCTTCACTTACAGGTCTCTGAAAATAGGGAAAAAAAATGGAGACCTTCTCCCAGAAGGTTCTTGCTTTCAGTATTTTTTAAATCCACTGCTTGGAGCAAGTTCTGGTTCTCCCAAGACCTCAGGTTCTGCTAGTGCCCCTGCCACCCACCACCTGCCCCAGCCCCACTGTTCCCCGTGCTGCTCCTTATAAACAGGAGCCATGCTCCTGCCCCAGGGCCTTTGCACTGGCCTTCTCCTCTTCCCTCCCAGATGTCTTTCCTTCAGACCCTCAGAGCTGCCCTGGCAAATTTTGGTAGCACCTGTGTTCAGCTCAGATTATACCAAATAACGGTGGCCACACTGGTACTTTTAGAGATTGGAAATGGAATTACAAGGCATGAAGCAGTCTCAGATGGAGTGGCATGTTCCCCTTTACTGGTTTCTGTCCTGTGCCTGGAGCAGAGCCAGCTGCAGGGCTGGCAACACAGGAAGCAGGGACATCTCCACATGCCCTGTGCAACACCCCTGCCCCCAGTGTTTCTCTGTCCTTGTGTTCTGGCTCATAATATACCAAGCCTGCAATCATGAGTCATGATAGTAATGCATGGCTCTAAGCAGTTTGCACACAGTCATAAATGCATCTTTATGTTCTTTACCAATTACTGTGAGGTGTCCTACCAGAAGCACCCATGTGCTTCCTCTGATGGCCCTTCTGCCTTCCCGTTATCAGCCACCTGAACTCAGAGTCTCCCAGCACCAGGCGGTGAAGGTAGAAAGCTTGCCCTGAATGGCTGGGAAGCAGAGAGAGGGGACTCCAGTCCTCCTTGAAGGCAGGCAGCATTTGTGCTCCAGCTCCAGTGTCGGAGGATGTGGCTCACACCCCAGGTCCTCCCCTAGGCAGGTCTGCAAGCTCAGGAGCGCGTGTGAGCGTGTGGTCAAGCTCTGCCTCCGTCGTCTCTGAAATAAGACAACATCACTCACTGTCTGCCCCATGGGGTCTTCGCAAAGATGGCTGCCTGCTGTACACCAGACACTGTATCTGTGTGTATGAGTTTGTGCATCTATCTACACATCTGTACATGTATAGGTGTGTATATGTAATCAATGTAAATGCACATACTTATACATACATGTAAGAAGTACACGGACTTGAAGTGTGAAGCTTAGTGAATGTTTACACGCTGATTCACTCACAAAGCACTCTCCAGATCCAGCAGTTGGACCAGACCAGCGCTGTCCTCCCAGCCAGTGACCTCCAAAGGTGAGGGGCACCTGACGGCTCTCACGAGAGATTGCTCACACCTGTTCTCGACCTTCATGCAAATGGACTCCCACGGGACGCACTCTTCTCTCTGACTCTTCCTGAAACGCCGGGCCTGTGAGACTTGTCTGTGTTGAGTGAGGCAGTCATACTGTACTCCGGGGCATTCTGTGGTTACATGAGTAAACTGCGTGTATCCGTTTGGGTGTTAATGTGCCTTTCAGTTATTTCTGGATTTTGCAGTTATGTGTAAAGCTGCTATGAGCAAGTTTTCCCCCCCAAAACTTGCAAGGTTGTGCAAGTCTTGTGGGGACATGTTTTTTTAAATTTCTTTTGAACATATTGCCCAGGATGGAAGTCGCTGGATCTTGGATTTATAGATGGTTACCTTTGGTAGAGGCAATGCAGTGGTTTCCCAAGATGATGGTGTCAGCTTGCAGTCCCACCACGAATGTATGGGAATGCCAGTGACTTCGTATCCTCACCAGCACTGGGTGTTGCCAGTCTTCTGAATATATGTAAACAGCAAATATCTTCTCCCTGTATCTTGAATGTTCACTCTGTTAATAGTTCTTAACTTTAAAGAAGTCCAATTACTATATCCATTCTTTTATGGTAATTGATTTTTGTAACTGGTCTAAGAATATTTAGCTACCCCAAGGTTTATGAAAATGTTGTTTCTTCTAGAAATTTTATTATTTTACATTTTTTGTCTAGGTCTATGATCCACCTTAATTTTTATGGTACAAAGTGGAGGGGGACCCTTTCTTCCTTCCTTCCTTCCTTCCTTCTACTGACATGCAATTGATCCAATGCCGTTTATTTAAAGGACCATCCTCTCACCACTGACTTATAACAGCATCTTTGTTATAAATCAAGCGATGCTACTTGTGTGGGCCTGTTCCTGCACAGTTATATTTTATTGTTCTATTTATTCTTTCACCAATACCACTGAGTGTTTATATTACTGCAGCTTTAAACTGGGTCCTTTAACTTTACTCTTCAAGATTTTCTGTGCTATCATAGGTTCTTTATAGTTTCATATAAATTATAAAATTAGCTTATCAAGTTCTGCAAAAAAAAAAAAAAAAAAAAACCAACCCTGACAGTTTGAATGGAAGTACACTTAATACATAGTAGCTATTTTTCACCCCTTTCAGTGGTGTCTCTTGTTATCGGTGCAGTGTGGTAAGTGCTTTCCTTAATCTCTGCACAACCCTCAGAGAGGGTGCTCTTGCTGTTCTCATTCTTACAGCCAAGGAAACCAAGTCTCTCAGAGGTTAAGTGGCGTGCCCAGGGCCGCGTAACTGGGGTGTCATTGTGTGTGTAAAACATAAGGATGCAGGGACAAGAGATTCATGGATTTGTAGATTGTAAAGTGCTACCCAAATACAAACTATGATGATGGCTGCGTTTGCCTGCTCACATGGGTCCAGTGTGGCTCCACAAGTTTTCAGAGACTGTTCCCCTGCAAACCCGGAGTCCTTAACCTCTTGGCTTCGTTCGTTGTCTGTTAGACGTTCCTTTGAGTTCCCCCTCTGAATGAAATTTGGCATCCTAAGGAAAGCTCCGTTGGTACAAAGACCGTGTTTTTCCATCCCTTTGGCCCCTCGCTGTCTGGCATGCTGTGTAATACGTACTCTCTGCAGTGGGCGTTTGCTGAGATGACAGTTTCGTTATGATGCTGAATTTTGTTAGTAGCTGTCATACTTCTCACACACGTCCTCCGTGAGCAAAGGTGGCTGCGGCGCAGCAGACACTGAGGGGCCGGTAGCTGAAATCCAAAAGGCGAGGTAAACTGTCTCCGCCCGAATTCCGGGGGGAGGCAGAGCAGAGGGTGCGGTCAGGTGAGTCGGCGCCTCTTCCGGGAAAACTCCTCTTCTCTGACGCAGTTTTGAGTTACTGCAGCTCCTGTTCTGTCCCAGCCGCCCCGTTTAATCAGCAGGCCTGCCATTAGTGAACACTGGGCCATAGATCAGGAGGGAAATTGCTTCAGGTCTTTCAACTAAAGACTATTTTCTGTGCGAGAAGGTCCCAAACATGCCATAATGGCAGACAATTTGCTGCAAAAAAAATGTACCAATGAAAGTCAGCGCTAATGGCCCGTGAGACGGGCTCTTTCTGTCTGTTTTCAAGAGGGTGGAGTGGTCAGGGTTTGAAGTCAAAAGGAAAAGTTTCCACCTAAACTCCATTACCATAAAACTGAGAGTATAAAGTGAAGACACGTGGTCGTTTACAATCCTGTCAAGTTCAGGTCATCTAAGCAAGGAACAGATTTGTCACCATGGTTGTCATGGCTGCTCGCCCATGGGTTTCCCGTGTAGAATGTGAGGAAGGAGCCATCGAAGGTCTTAAGGGAACAAGTCATCTCTGCAATGCACGTGACAAGTAGATGCCCCAAAATCATGAGCTGTAATTACCTCACACCTTCTCATGGCCATACTGAGGTTTGCTAAGATGGACAAAATGAAATGGAATGATGGGGACAGTGGACAGTCAAAGGGGTGTAGGAGAAATTTTGTATAATTAGAAAAGTCACAAGGCAAAAAATGTAAACAAATAGTGAGGTTCTTTAATTTAGAAATTTTATTCATGAAAAAACTCTGCTTTAAGTGGCAAATATTGGCACTCCCCCCCCCCCATTTTCACTCAAGGAAACACCCAGAAGTAGAAGGGAAATGTGTCTGTCTGTGTATAGGTTATGTTCTGAAAAAAATGCAGCAATCCTAATAGATTTCTCCCTGTGAATTTTTCTCACCAGCCCTCAGAGGTTAATAACTATTTTCCTAGAGAAGCACAGAAAAGAACAATAATTATAGTAAAAATAATAGTGTTGATAGTTCACCTTGAATTATAAAAGAACTTCCTTATGTCAAATGCAAGATGTTCCCTATCTTAACGCTGATGTCACATTAAACGTGGGTGATTTCTGGGACTAGGTTCAAATGAATCAACTGACTCAACATTGTACATAGTTTCTCTTGATGAAATAGGTCAGATAATCCCCAAGTCCCTCTTCAAACCTCTCTCAAATAGGTTATACTTTTCTCCACTAAGACAATTTACTCCACTGATAGACTTTTTCCCTCTTTCCCCCTCAAATGTCGCACCACATTGGGGTACATGTCCTTTCACGCCGTGTCCCCGTTTCTGTCACTGCAGGAAATCAGCCCGTGTTTGGTGAAAAGGCAACAGAGAGGAAAGCATGCTGCTGGCCCTGAAGGTCCTCTGGAGCGCTGCCGATATCTGACCAAGTGGGAATGTACCTTTGGGGTCCATTCAACATCGAAACTTTAAGAATGCAATCTAATCACCCAATTTTATTCTTGTTTTCTTGGCTCCCAGTGATCTGATGGTGACCCTCAGAGTTATTTGTAAATCCCAGGATTCAAAATATTTTATTTCCTATGTAGATACACTTCGTAGAGTTCCTCAAGTGGAAATTATGGGCTTACAAATTATGAGCCAGGATAAAGAAAATATATCTAACAGCATTGGGGAGACCCAAAGGATGAGCATACATTTGAGAATGATCTAGTGCAGGATTAAGACAATGTCAAAGAACCGCTCAACAGCCTCAAAAAGTTGAAGGATGTAAACTCTATGAATTAAGAGGAAAACAGTCCCAAAGGGAGACTAAGCTGAACTGAGAGTCATAAAATGAGATTAAAAATAGGTATAAGAACGTTTGCGAGGATGCTGCAGTATAAATATTACAAATTTACAGATTTGAAATTTACCATAACAGACACAAAGAGCAGAATTGAAACTGTAGTGAACTGAAACCTTGGAAAAAGCTGGGAAGATCTCAGAATTCAGACGAAATGCTGACGGAGAAGACGATGCATGTCAATGAGAACACAGTATATGGACAGAAAATAGATGTTCTTGGACAAAAGATCAGAGTGAATAGAACCAATACAATTGTCGAAAATGAAAATAAGAGAAAAGAGTTTCCATTATCAAGCTTTAGGCAAAATTGATAACTTTACAAAGAAACCCATACCCAGATATAGCCTCATCAACTTGTTTTTAATTAAAAATTATCCTACAGGCATCAACAATCAGACTCACAGCAAATATTTTTTTGTGACTCCCTAGGGCTGCATTTTCAGCAATAGTAGACGAGGTTGTTTTCTCTCTTGATACAAACAAGAAAGTATTAAATATTCACCTGTTTGAAAGCCCCGGAGAGCTTCCAAAGCTGCAGGAATCTGCAGGGCTAAGATCCTGGGAGAAAAAGGAAGTAAAGGGGGAAAGCCCAGTATTTCCTCTTCCTCTCAAGGCAGCAGTCAAGTTCAAAAGCAGCTGCTAATGGAATAAAATAGCTGAGCAGGGCTTGAGAACCATGGGGCTAAGGGGGCAAACTTGCAGTTAGGAGCCCAGCTAGGAGCAAAGTAAATCAGAATGCAAATGGGACATTGGGAATATATTTTTAACACATATGATGATAAAGGATTAATAGTCTTCACATATAAAATAGTCCTTCAAATCGGTAGAAAATAGGGAACTTACAAAAAATGCTTGAATTTACCAGACCTCAAAAATGCATATTAAAACAATAAAACTTCATTTTCACCGTCAGATGTACAATATAAAAAGTGATGAAACCAATTTTGGCAAAGACAGGAATATGTACTCTTGTTTCTGGTTAAGACTGTAAATTCAGACATGTTTTTGTGATGGCTATTTGCCCACGTGCATCAAAAGCTTTAAAAAGTTCCTTTAAACTCTTTGCTCAGCAATCTTTCAGGATTCTTATCCAAAGGAAATGTTTTGACAGGAAACATTAAGTTGCAACATTAAACAAATAGCCACAACGGCAAACAACATCAATCTCCAACTGGAGTTTGTAAGGTAGTCCCTAAATGTTAAGACAGCCTATCTTTCCAAAGCAAATGCATGCTGCAGCTGATGTCACAGACTACGGGCAGATGCCAGGTAGACTGCTGAGTGATGATGTGGTTGTCATTGCTCTCCCATGTGTGAAATTACCTAACGACTGTCATTTCACATCAGATTGTCATTTTAGTTATTTGCATTGGCATCACACTGCCGATCCCCTTGTGCTTTTAACTTCTTTGGCATGCCTTTTTATTGCAGCAGGGTTCAGGGCACGGGACCCCAAAATGTGCCACATTGTATAGGCCAAGCTGAAGGGCTTCGTGCAGGTGCAGGGAGGATTTTCTGGCCTTCCTCTGAAACGGGCCGTGAGACCCTCATGTGACAGGTGCCCTCCTTATAGCTGGAGGATCAGCACCCTGATTTCCTAAGACAGCAGGTGAGCGGAGAGGCCTGTGCAGGCCCTGCTGGGTCGCCAGGTTACTGCACTTCATCCACACCCTGTTGTCCTACCATGGAAATCACAGTCTTCATCAGACCTAGCAGGAAAACACTTGGGTTTAACCGTTTCTTTGGATCTTCATATCTGTATGAAGACTCCTGTATTCCATAAAATGTATATTAAGAAAATGTATGCTTTTTTGTTCATCTGACTTTTGCTATGGGGACCCTCGCCAGGAACTTAGAAGCGTTAAGGAAAAATACTTTTCTTCCCCGTAGTTGCATAAAATGTTCTGAAAAGATAGATTTTTATCTCAGTGCTCTATTATGCAGACACCTTGTAAACAGAAGACTGCATATCCTATGAGAGAATGCAATACAAATAGGCCCTGCCACATCCCCTGTGCTGAAGAGAAGCTTCACCACTAGAAGAGTCAGATGGACAATTCGTGCATCTGAAAGAACTCAGGCCCCATCAAATATAATTTTTTAAATAAAAATTTCCAAATACGAAATGTAGACAAAAGCTTGGCATTCCTCAATGTGCTTTGAAATTATGATATTAATTCTAATTGATGCCTAAAAGATCACTGTTATAAATACAGGCTTTAAAAGCATAAAATTACTATAATTTTATATATAATTGCTAATGGCCAAAATGTTTTATAATAATCTTTACAAATTAAATGAGAAGTCTTAGATTTAAACAGCGGCTTTAATATTAAAATATTATATGGACAGATATGTCTTTTCTGCTAGTAAAAATAAATAAACACAAATAACTTCTATACCCTTTAATGCCCTTTCCCCCTAAGAAGCTGTTGTTAAATTAATGGTACATATAACAATCACTGTCATCTTAGAAATGGAATACAGTATCACAGGCATAAGATAATCTGAACTTATTACTATCAAAGCATTAGGTATGTTTATTGCTGGGTAGTACTTATGTGTTATTTTACTTAATAAAACAAATCAACCATTATATTTTTTCCTGTGTAATCATAAATTCCAGACAACAACAAAACACAATCTAGAAAACTTTGTCACCTAAGAATTTCATGCGCACGATCTACCTGATTGCTCCATAGTTCCGACAGGGGTTCTGAACGAAGAGAAACACGGGTAGATCTTCCACCCGCCTCCTCCTCCCCACTCACAGACTGGTTAGGCCGAGAGCCCCAAGCCTTCCAACTCCCAGGCTGTGTCCACTTTCAAGTGGCCCCTACCTCTGTGGGGATGGGCTGTGTCACAGATACCTTGGAAAACCTAATGAAAACTACGTACCTGCTCCCCAGGAAAAAAAAAAATACATCCCTCTGTGCCCTACATCAGGGAGGTCATGGGCCTCCCCTGTGTGCCAGGCCGGATGGAGATGATGGCAGTGACACAGCCCAACAGTCCAATTAACCCTCAAAAGCAGTCAGTGGTCCACAGAATTTTTCGCTTTAGTGCCCTTTACACTCTTAAAATTACAGAGGACCCCAAGGAGCTTTGTTCATGTAGGTGGGTAATAGCTCTTGATTCTTACCATATTCACAAGTAAAGCAGAAATTTTTAAAAAATTCATTTAAAATAAATAATTATACATTAATATGAATAACAATTTTAAGAAAAATAATCTTTTTCCAAAGACCAAAAAAAATAATTGACATTGTTTTTGTGACTTTACAAATCTCTTGAATAGCTGGCATTGGACAGCTAGATTCTCATACCTGCCTCTGCTTTGTCTCAGGTCAGGCAGCCCCTGGAAATATACAGGGCATGAAAGGATGAGACTAAACGGGCTAACAATGTCTTAGTTTTGCAGAAATAACTCTGACCTTGCAGAACCCCTAAAAAGCTCTTAGGGACCTTCTGAGTGGGTGCCTGGACCACACTTTGAGAACATTTTTCTCCAAGAAATTCCATGGAGCACTAATCCTTCAAAAGGTTAACAGTTGTTGACCCAAGAAACAAGAAGGAAGCATATTCAAATGGTTTGGGGAAAACAGGTTTCTATAGTATAGGATTTCTGAGACTGTTCATCAGGATGGGCAGGAAAAACACGGGTGCAGGAACATGGAGGAGCTGCTGCGTTAAGCAAGATGGCCACTAGATGGCACTGCTGTTCCACTCATAGGCCGCCTGGGCTTCTGCCTCAGGAACCTGCCCTTAGCTTTTGGAAGCCCCAATTGCCGGGAAAGTTGGAGGACCTGACGTATGCAGTACTTTCTTTGTTTTAATTTTTAAACGTAAAATAAAGCAGTGGTTAAAAGTTGTCACAGAGAGCAATGTAAACATTTCTTCTTAGTGCAAAGGACATTTTTCACTTCATCCCAAACTAGGGCTTTCAGCTTATCAAAATCAACACTGAGGTTTGGGGAGCAGCTTCCAAGTTCATGGCTCTGGATTGGGAACCTGAGGGTTTCCTACAGTGGAGATGACAGAGCCTCTCACCTCAGAAAGTTCACCTAGAGTGCAAGATAAACCAGAATGTTCTCAGCCAGCATCCCCAAGTCCGGTTAATGCTGATGCCATAGTCTAAGTTAATCAGGCCAGCTGGCCATGTGTGCATTGAGGGGCGGGACGTGTTCTGAAGGACCAATGGCACCATGCAGTGAGGGGCCCCTTATTGTGCCGATAGGCTCCGTGGGAAGCCATTCAATTGAAGAAAGGGCCTGGTGGCAGTGTACGGGTGACATGTCCCGGTCCTCGGCTATGCATCCCCCAGAGGGGGAGCTGGACACTACCCCTCTTGGCTCTGTCACTCTCCTCCACTCAGCTACCTGGCTGTGACTGCAGCTCCCGCCAGAAGACTGCTATTCAGAAGGAGATGGATGTCCCAGTGCAAAGTTTGGGAGAAGTTCAGGGCCTGAGATATCTGGCCACGGAAAGCCCACTTGGCAAGGCCGTGGTGCAGGGTCTGAGGGGGGTCAAAGGCAGAGTAGAGCTGGTGAGGCAGTCAGTAGGCAGGGGGAGGAATGCGGGTTTTTTTCCTGGAGGGGGCAGTGGGGAGGCACTGAGGGGCTTCCGCCAGTGCTCTACCTCAAGCCAAGTACTGTGTTAAGTGCTGCAACACAGACGCAAATGACTAAGTATCCAGTGGCTATTAAAAGGGTATAAAAAGGACAGCCAAGGCTGTGTTCTAGTCATTCAGGTTAACCCTTTTGATCCTCTTAATGGCCCAACAGGCAGGACGATCACCACCCTCTCTCCGCAGAAGGGGGGAGGGAGGCACAAGGAGGCGAAGAGGCTTGGCTGACATCCCAGCCACTGTCTGCCTCCCCACACTTCTCAGAAAGGGAAGAAATGGCCCTACAGTGCCGCAGCGGCTCTGACAGAGGTCCACCGGGTCCAGTGGGAGCCCAAAGGTGGGGCGTTAAATTCCCCTGGGACCGGGTAGAAAGAGAAGTTGTAATGAAAAAGAAGTTTATAGCCTGACAACTGAGTTAGTGTCGAATAAGCCTAGACAAAGGAGGGGAAAGTGGGAAGGCATTTCCAATGGAAGAAGCAGGCCGGTCTGCAAAGATGCAGAGGAGGCTTGTGTCCAAACTGCAAGTGGTTATCGTTGCCTGGAGCCTAAGAAACGTGTGGCTACAGGGAAAGCTGGACCACATGCTCTATGCGAAGGAGTTCACCTTGTTCCTATTATGCTTCGGTGGTTAGATTCAGTCCTTTCATCACACAAGGTCATTTAGAAGACTGCTCTCTCCATCCCAACTAGTAACCTTCTCAGGTTTTGACATATGGCAACCTGGTAAAAATGGCACCGTCCGATGTATGGTTAAAAATATTGCCTTGGGACAGAAATCACTTAGGATGAAGGAACTATGAGCGGTTTTCACTCAGGTCTCCTCAGTATCTTTTCAGACTGGCCCTTGAGCAAAGGATGTGCTCCATCGCTGTGGTCAGCCAGTGCTACAGTGAGCCCAGTGCCTTGTCACCTGGCCCACAGCTCTTCCTCTCGTCCACCGAAGACAGGTGCTGAAATTGAGACGCTGCATGCGCAGTTTTGTCTTGGTTTCTCAATCTCATAACCGTGTTTTGGGTATTGATGGCAGATTATGCTGGTGTGACTTCGTGAACTCATGTTGATTTCTTATTGTCCTTTTCTTCTCTAAAGCCATCCATTTGGAAGTTCGTGCTAGAATTTAACATAGCCAATGAGCCACTGTTCTGCAGCCCCAGCTCTTTCTCCCTCTCTGCAAGTCAGACTAACATTTGTCCATTTTAAGGACCCCAGCAGCTCTCCCGTCACCCACAGGTCAGCGGTCTAATTTCAGGATTCTCCCAGCACCCTGGAAAGTGGCCTGAGGTCACGGCCCTGTGTGACCTGGATTCTGCTTACCTTTCCCTGTCTCCTGAGCCTCTTCCACACTCCAGGGCACTTTTCAGCACAACACACTGTACCACCCATCTGCACATTTGTACACGTCATTTCTTCTGCCTTGAAGACGGTTTCTCCTTTCTCTCCACCCAAGGAAATCTTACTGTTTCTTTGAAATTTCATCTAAGTTATACATATTCTTAAAAAGTCAGACAGTTATAAGCCTTATTATGGAAAATAGCGGTGTCCGGCCTTCCCCTTCTCCCTCCTTCATGCCCACTTGCCATAGGTGCCCACTTGTGTTGCTCTGTAGAGATTCGCCTCCACCTTGCTAAATTACACATGTCTACTACCCATCTCTTCATTTTCAGGGTTAGAAATTACCTATTGCATTCTTGCTCTGGAGGGTGAGGTTTGCTCTCCTCTGCACCTCCCCCACCCACCTCCGCCGCTTTCTTCTCCTCGGTCTCCCATAGACTCACGCCATCATTTGTAGTTGGATCAGTACACAGTGTTTACATAATTATGACTGCTTTCACAGCATGCTCGTGTAGGAAAGCACAATTACATTTCCTTCCTGGCACAACTTTTAATTTTCCCCGGAGTTAATAATTGTCTTGTTTCTTCATTTGTGTCGTCTGTTTGCCTACCACGAATTTCTACCTAGACATTCTCCCACAAATGTAAATATCCTCTCCATGTATTCCCACATGTCGGGGATTTTACCAAGTTCGTCTTTTGGGACATGTTAGCTCCCCGTCTGTGCTACCTGCACTTCAGGTGTATTGAGCAGCTGTCTTTAGGATTCTTCCTCCTCATCCTGGAAGTTATTCCCCTCTTTCCTGGGCCAGAAGCCTTGTTTCCTGCATCTCAAGTCTTCCTCTCCGTACTCCTCCCTTTGCCAGACTACATCCTGAAGTAGCTTCCTAAGAAAGTACGTACAAGAGCTTAATTTTTGAAAACATGCGTGTCTGGGAACGTGTTTGTTCTACTCTGACATTTGATTGATAGTTTGGCCGTGTATAGAATTCTGGGTTGGAAATTATTTTCCTTTAGACTGTTGAAGGCATTGCTCCAGTCTTTTAGCTTCCGGCACCATTGCCAAGGAACTGGCGGTAAGGGCAGAGGAGGAAACTGAGCAAGGCTGGTGCCATTCTTGTTCTTAACCCCGTTTGGAAGGCCTCCTGGAAGCAGGTAGGATCTTCTGCACCTGGTGCTCTGGAATGTTACGGGATGTGCCTTGGTGTAGGTTCATGCTCTTTCGTTGCACTGGCCTTGACGCACTGTTATTATGCAGCAGTTAGTGTTTTTGAGGTCTCGGCAGTTTTCTTGAATTAGTTATTTGATAATATCTGTTTATGCCATTCTTTTTTTTTTTTTTTAAAGTTTCTTAGTATTCCTGGGTTATTTTTCTAATTTCATTCTTTTGTTCTTTTTTATACTTCTTGTACTTTGGTCCTTTTCTCTGGAAGATTTCTTCAACTTATTTTTCACGTGTTTGATTCTTCATGCTTTACATTGCCAAGAGTTCTTTATTTCTTGGTTCTAGGAATGCCCGCCCTTCTTCGTAGAGTATCCTGCTTCCAGTTCGCCAATAAAATTCTTCCTCTTCTAAGAATATTGAAAAAATATATAATTTTATAGGATTTTTTCCCTTGAATTTTTGGTTTTCTTCTAAATTCCTTTTTCCTTTATTTTTTTTTTAATTGCTGTCATTTGTTTTTGCCTTTGATGTGCAAGGGTCTTTTCTCAAACATCTGGCAGGTCAGGGCTGCTCTCTAGCTTAGAAGTCAGGTCCTGTAAGGCTCCAAGTTTGCAGGGTAGGGGCCCATTGACTAGAAGCAGCTCCGCTGTTGGGCGACCTGGCTGGGCTTTCCTACTGTAGGCACTGAAGTCTTTTTTCTTGGACTAGTCAGCTCTTGACTCTTTTCCTAGAAAGGATGAGCCCAGTGCTCTTGTCCTGGGCTCTCTCAGTTCTGCATGCAGACTTTCATGGACTCCCCCTGTTTTCAGACACCTCATGTCCCCCACCTGGACTCCCTCAGCCCACTCTCCCAGTCCCCTGCCCTGGCGGAGCAGGCCGGCTGTCTTCAGGTGGAGGGTGGTGGAGAGACAAAAGCACATCAGGGTCTCATTGCTCCTCAGACCCACGTTCAGCCCTTCCTTCTGCTGTCAGCTTCCCCTTCACTGTTAAGAGGAGTCCTGTAACTCTCTGGGTTCTGCAGTGCAGTTACTTCCCCTGGCAGCCGAGCCTGCCGCCGCCTCTGCTCCGCTGAGCCTGTCATCGAATGCCCCTCTGCTTCCCCACTTCAAGGGGATGTGTTTGCTGTGACTTCCTTTCCTGTCCTCTTTGTCCTTAAAGAGTCCTTTCTTTTAAAAAGTCCTGTATTGTCATTTTTAGTAGGGCTTGAGGAGTTAGTAGAGGTAACGTGTGTTCAGCCCACCAGTTTGAACAGGAAGCACTCGTGAATTTTTCCAGTCTTCGTGCGCCATGACCTTCCCCCCAAGCCCCCCCACACCTTCAGCGCCAGCGGCTCCCTCCTTTCCAGCACTTCTGTATCGGGACTTTGTACGCGCACTTCTCTCCTTGCGCGTGTGCGTATATATACACATAACACGGTTACATAAGTTGGGATCTTCTTCCTGGATTATAAACTGCTCAAGTGGGGGAAGTCCTGTTATCTAATTTTACATCCTCAAGATCCAGCACAAGTCCAGGTGCTATGTGAATGCATGTCAAACAGAGTGGCAACTGGGTGGTGTTTTTTGTAAGTAACTCAGCTGTGGAGAGAGTTGTGCTGGAAGCAGAAAGTCCCTAAAAGAAGGTATTTTCCTAAATCCTCTTTCACCATCATCCCTGGGGGTGGCGAACAGCGGCACCGCAGGCTTAATCTTTCCTGAGGAGTTTCCTTCAGACGTGAGACATGCAGGGACTCAGTTACCTCCCTTAGAAACAGGGTCTGGAACCAAAGGTTGGATTGTTTTTGTCAACGAGTCAAGGTACCATGGTTCTGGAAGACGGGGTGTTTATGATCTTCAGTTCAGGTATTGGGGGGAGAGGGGGTGAGTGTTGCATCCTCCCAGCCCTCCTCGTATGTCCCTGGGCCCCAGCACACCCTTCCCTAGCTTGTTCTAGTGAAGGCAGAGACACCCCAGACCCAGCTGGGTTGAAGAGCCTCCAGCAGAATGGAGATCTTTTAAGTGACATAAACAGAGATCCGGTTAGGTGTCCCTGCCGGGAATCCAGTCCACAGTGAACACCCCGCTGGGGCTGAGTTGGTCCGTAAGTCCCCCTCTTTCTACTAGGCAGAAAATCAAGCAGCACAACTCACACTAGGGACCAAGAAGCTACTCAGTGGCATTAACATGCTGGAACAGCGATCTTTCTGCTGGAAAATCTAGATGGTGGCAAGTCAGCCTGGGAGAGAGACCTGAACAGCCAAAGGTCCATGAGGTTGGGGAGGTCTCAGAAGCAAGTGCATCTGGGAGGGGCTGAAACCAGGCGGTGTGGACAGGCAGTACCGGGCATGCTCTTGGGCAGAATCCAAGATCCAAGATACCAAAACCACACCTGGGGACCAATGACATGCATTTAATTCTGATAGGTGAGGTGAGTTGAGGATGGAAGGCGAGGCTTAAAGAAGCGGATCTGGGCCAAGCACCTAAGCTGGGCAGTGTTCTATTCTGCTTAGCTCCCCTCGCTTTAGAAGGGCTGTTTCTTAAGATCCCAGGCTCCTGTTAGCAGCTGAAGCCCCCTGCAGCCTGACACCTCATTCCCCCTGACAGTGCACCACTCCTGTGGTGAGTGTTTAGGCAGGACCTGTCCAGAAGAGATTGTAAGAACAAATGAAGGATAAATAAGTTACCATCTTCTTAGTAGTGAGTCAGGATTATACATCTGCCTGGGGAAATACACCTGTCAAGAATCCATCAGCCTACTGGGGTCACTGATGTGAGATGCTGGCACCGAATCCACGCAGCCTCACGAACCAGGATGATTGACTGTTTTGACATCATCAGCTACACGTGTGCTGGAAGGAAGTGGGCACTCGGAGCCAGGACAGCACCTTCGGGAGGGGAAAACTGCAGCTCTGCAACAGACAGGCATCGCCCCCCACCCCTTCCCTCTCTTCCTTGGCTTATGTTTCCTCCTCCTCGTAGATTTAAACGAATGAAATTTGGACATGCATCTGGGTGTTACTGAATTCAAATGCATGAGTTGCCCTTAGAAAACCCAGAGAATCTTAGAGGAAAAGTCAAACGAGGCCAGGAATTTTCCTAGAGGCATGTGTGATGCTCTGAGCTTTTTATACTCCTTTGGGTGAAGAAGGCCCTCGAGTGTTGGGGGTGCAAAAGCTCGGCCTCTTCGCCACAGTCCTGGGCAGGGGAGTCACCCTCTCAAGGCTTTAGTTAATACTCTGAAAATGGGAAAAATCATAATAGGCCAGATACGAATGTCACGGAAGGACACAGCGAGGTTCACAGAGAGCTTGGCATGGAAGTGCCCAACATGGGCTTCGGAGTGTGGTTTTATCACCACTGTTGTGGCTAGAAGGCGGTGTGACCTTCGACCCTTCCTGAGTCACTCAGGATAGATCACTATCTAAATTTGGCCAAAGAAATAAGTCTCCCAAAGAGAGTGGGGAGTAAACACTACCTTGAAGGTTGTAAGAGTCCCAAGAGGAAATAGCAACGGAAGCATTTCATGAATGGGAATGTTAGTTACTAGTAATATTTTTCTGAGAATCTGTGCAGTGGCGCACACAGACCCAGAATGCAGACGTACAGGGGCCTCCCATCCCGGCTCTGCTCGACCTGGGACAAGTTCTTTAATCCTTGAGGCCCGGGAGGTCTCCCTCTGTTAAAGTGGTGCCATGAATACGTATCTTGCAGGTGGCCCACTAGGATTTAGGAGGGAGAAACATAGGAAAATAATTTTGCCTGATACCTTGTGCATAGAAGGCATTCCTCAATGCACATTAGCTTCTTCCCTTCCCATAGTCTCTCTTCTCCTGCCCACTCAAGAACCTCTGATGCATAATTCATAACCCAGGTGCCAGAGCAGGGGAAAAAAATCGAGAGAAGACAGAACCAAGATCAAATAACACCTCAATAAGCCGGAGCACTGAGGCTGGAAAAAATAAGCTCAGATCACACACACATGGGCGTGTCTGCTTAGCACAGCCCACATCTCGGGCTCCCACGACAGAGGCTCCTACCACACACCAGTTACCGGAACTCATGGTCCCACCGTGGCCAGCGCTGGTCAGACCATCCCTGGGGCACTGGGTCCCACTTCAGAGTCTCAGTTTTTAAAAAAGGAGCCCCGGTGCCCCAGAACCTCTTCAGGGACACGGCCATGGGGTCAGCCCTGTGGGGTGCGGCTAAGGAATTGAGGCACTTTAGCATGAAAACTAGGAGACTGCAGAAACACACGAGAGCTATTTGTGCCGTTGAAATGCTATTCTATGGAAGAGAGAAGAGTTGGGCATCGTGTCCTACAGAAAACAACATAAATCTGGAAGTTGCAAGGAACCAGTGTTGACTCCTGAAATTCATATTCACTCATACGTTCGTTCACTCGCCAACACACGCTGGCTGATCTGAGTGAGCACTGGGTGTTAGTCGTGCTCCCTGTGGGCACATGTGCTGTAAGTGTTCGATAACCAGCTCTCCAGAAGAAAAAAAAAAAAAAAAAAAGCCTGTATTCATAGCATCTGCCAATCTCCATGGTGTAAATGCCCCCACCATGGCTCATTCTCAGTTACTGAAGTACACGTGGACTGAGAAGAGGCGCGCTGGCCGGCTGTCCAGAGCTGGGGCGGTGGGCGTCGGCACGCCCCTGCTGTAGGTTCTGAGGCCGCCGAGCTGGCAGGGCTCCAGCTGCCCATCCCCTCTCCGGGGGAGTCTCTCCCGGGCTACGTGTCTTTTCCCTGGCTCTGACACCCTTCCACCTGGAGTTCCCGGTGAATCCCCTCCCCCCCAGCTCCCAGCGGGCCCTATCGCCCCAGAGAGAGCTGGAATTTAAAAGCCAGAATTAATTAGGCAAATATCAGGCGGGCGTGAGTCACAGCAGCCCAGAGTATTTTAGTCCATTACGAATGGGAGCCTGCGCAGCGAGCGGGAGCCTGCAGCACCCGCCCTGCAGGGCTCACTCAGGAGCCGCCGCCGCCGCCAGGGGGCGCCTTACATGGACCCAGTGAGCTCCTGCCAGGATTCTGCGAGGGTATGGGCGTGTGCAAAGGGGGTATGCGACCCTCTCCCTCTGAGGGAATCTGTGTCAGAGTCTGTTCGGATAATTGGACAGTGACATAAATAACCGAGCCAAGGTGGAGACGTGTGTGTGGGCTGTAAAATCGAAGCGTTCTCATTGACTGGAAGGGGCGCAGCCAAAGGGAATGTTCTCAGAGCGAATCAGCAACCTGCCGGTCCTGAAAGTCTTCTCGATTTCTTTTCCATACTCAGTGGGCCAGATGCTCATGCTGTCATTCCCTCCGCTGGGGTGGGGGGAGGGGCCAGCAGGGAAGTGGCTGCGGTTTCTTATGCGATGCCCTGGCTTACAACGAGGGCTGAGTCCTTTCTTCCCCTACCCCCCACCCCAGAAATCTCCCCTCTTCTACTTCCCCTGCCACCAGGCTCATCCCCCAAACCAAAAACTTGGAGGAGTCTTCAAGATCCATTTTCCCACCTTTAATGAGTGGCATTCATCGACGCAGCAAAATTATTGAGAACGGTATTACGTGCCATGCCGTTGGTAAATGACTCTACCACAAATCCAGCTTTGCATGGTTTTAATCTATGAAAGAAGTCAGCACATGCACATCCTGAAGTATAATAAAAAGTGGAGCATGATGAAAGTACCATAAGAGTGTGGGATAAGGGTCAGGAAGACTATGATTATCGGAAGAAGTGGAGGTTACATCAAGTTGGGAAGTTGGGAAGGCTTCCTGGAGGAGGTGGCATTTGAAGCATTTGGGCTTGCAAGCCTGGCTGTCCAGGCAGAGGCTGCACCTCTTCTTTGAGCTCAGAGACTTCCTAAGTGGTGGAGTCAGACTAGTGGAGAACCCACTTCTCTGAAAGCCACTCCAGTGACACCCATTTCACGGTGGGGTGTCCTCCCTCAGGCAGTTCAACCTAATGCAGTTTGTAAAGTACTAACGCCACCCAGTACCCAGCTGGGTCTGAGGAGGTGTCTTTCCTCCAAGAACAACAGCCCCACCCCGCCCAGCCAAAGCTTCTCCATCTCTCCTGTACCAGTGACGGCGCCATTGCCACAGCTGCACAAACAAACCCTGGTGTGGAGTCAGCCAGCCTCCCCTGTCCCTCCTCACTCCTCAACATCTAATTGGTCACCAATTCATGTTGGTTCTGCCTCATTAAAAATTCAATCAATATGTATTTATTGGACATCTCTGTTAGGTTCTGGGACACAAAGATGAATAAGGCACATTCTTGAGACACCCACGATTAATGACGGAAGCCGACCTGTAAACCAAAGAGATGGTGTGATGTGTACGGGAGCAATGGACTCTGCTGGGCGTGCTGCGCAGGAGCACAGGAGGGCAGGACCTCAGCCAGGTGGGGGGTCAGGACGGGCACCGACATTCAGTTTGCTAGTTCTTGCCTCCCTCTGTCCCCAGGGCCACATGTCCCATCAGGCTCTAAGCAGTGACAACTGGACAGCGGTCGGTCTCCTTGTCTTTAAGCCTCTGCCCGTGTGTTTTCCATTCTGTTGCTGTATCTTAAAAAGGCAAATCTATTTACACACACGCTTCACCCTCCGTAAAGTTCCTCAGTGGTTTCTGGTGGTTTAGAACAAAAGCTGGCCTCTAGGTCTAGCAAACAAGGCTGGTAACGGTATGGCCCCTGCATACCTTCCAGCCCTTTGGTGGACACCCCCCGCCCCAGAGCCCTGTTTATTCCCTTGTAATTGCCTTCGTACATGTTGTTCTCTGTGTTAGGATCCAGGCTCAAGGATGTGTCTTCTCAAGGAAACGCTACTTTTCTTCACAGATTCTATAACAGCTTGCCTCCTAGGCCCTGCCCTATCGTCCTTGGGCACCAGTGCTGGCTTCATCCTTAGTCTTTTCTTGGTATTTGGAACATCCCCTATCACCCTCATCTCTGCTCTTGACTGCAGCGCTCTGTCAGACATCTCGTTCATCACCAGACGGAAAACCCCCTGCAGGCAGGGGCTGTGTCTGTGCTGCCCAGGCGGCGTTTGTCACACAAAGATAAGTACATAACCTGAGAATACGTACATTCTCAGAAACCGTTGTGAAATGATAAGGAAATTTTGTCTAAAGCAATGAGGCAACTAAATGTGTGGAAAGGTAATTTGGTGTTGACATTACCCTTTAATTTTTTAAAGATGTTTTCTTCATCTACAATTACCAGCAGATAACGTGAGGTGCCCTTACAGCTAGAGCAAGTAGTTGGGAGGCCTCAGAGCACCCCTGGGGATACGGTGTGGCCTGGCCTCTCTTTTCCAGTTCCGAGTTTGCGGCAACAGCTTTGTGATTCGAGTAGTTTAACATCCTGGAGCCGAGGTTTCCCCATCTAGATAATAAGAGTGATGATGATGATGAGATGAATAATGGCCCCTGAGGTGTATGTCCACTTGGAACTTCAGGATGTGTCTTGCTTAGGATAAGGGTCTGTGCATATGGGATTAAGGATTTCTGGATTGTCCTGGATTAGTGTGGGTCCTAAACCCAATGTGGCTGTAGCAGGGACAGAAAAGGAGACGGAGACACGGAGGAGAAACCCAGAGAGCGGCTGTGCGAAGACACAGGCAGAGCCCGGATGCATACATGTAATCAGCCAAGGCATGCCAGCGACTGCCAGCAGCCTCGGAGCCAGGAGAAAATGCAAATCCCTTTTACAGACACAGCCACCCTCCTTAAAGCTCCTCAGCTGGTTTAGAACAGAACCCAAACTCCAGCATGGCCCTGCTGTAGAGGAGTCTGGAATGGATTCTCCCTCGGAGGCTCTGGAGGAAGCAAACCTGCCAACAGTCTGATTTCAGACTTCTGGCCTCCAGACTGAGAGAGAATGAATTTCTGCTGCTTTAAGACACCCACTTTGTGGTCATTTGTGACGGCAGCCCCAGGAGACACACGCAGCCTTCCCTGGCCCTCCAGGGTTTGGGAGGGTCAGATGAGATGGTCCTGCAGAGGTGCCCTGTGAAGCCCTGTGATGGCCCTGGGCCACAGAGCTGGGGGTAGAGAGCAGAGCCCTCCCATCGGAGGGAGCCTGTCCTCATTCCCAGGGGACCCCTCCTCCACACACTCCGCAGGAGGTGTGCCCAGCTGGGTCTCTGGTGCAGCCTGGAAAAGTAACTCCCCCTCTTCAAAGTGCCTTAAGGCCCCAGCCCATGGGTGCCATGGAGACAGGTCTGCAAACCAATACATCACGCTAATTCTGAGGGTGCTTCTTACATGGCCAATTTCTAGCTCTTTGGCCTCCGCTCCACTTACTCAGTTCAGATCATTTCCCCCTGGTTGCTCAGCTGTGCCCATCTGAGCACTTTGGCCTGAGATGTAAGGGACCCGGCTGCCTCCATCGCCCCCAGGCTGGTGGAGTGTTTGTTACTATGCAGGCAGCCCAGACGCAGGGAGCAGACAGGTCCCCTGTAAACCAGCACCGTGAGGTTGCCGCTCCCCATCCCACAGAAGCCCGCCTCCACCCCGTCGTGGGCCTGGCCTTGAGGGTCAGGCAGGAGATTGTTTGCAAAGCAACCATGTGCCGTCCGGTGTCGTCCTGGCGGGATGATCGCCACCATGCAGCCCCTGCAGGACTTGGAGAGGCACCTGGCTCTTCATCCACTGCAGGGGAGAGAGGGGCTCTGTCCGCAGCGCACCCGAGGGGGTGACTCAGTGGAATAAGGGAGCCATCCCCACTGCCAAGATGTCCAGGGAATGCATCAGTTCACTAGAGAGCATCCCCCCCACCCCCCCGCCCCCGCCCAGGATTTTATGGGAACCTTGAGGATTGATTCTTGAGGAACATTGTCTTCTCTTCCTGGTACCTATGGAAACGCACTGCAGCAGGACTGAGCTGATGCAAGTGAACAGCTCTGCGGCTGCTTCTCTCAGTAATCGGAGGGTAAGGAGCTCAGCCAGGGCTCTGGAAGGCTCACCGAGACCAGGCATCCGGACCCAGGGTCAGGTGCCTCCGCCCGCTCCCTCTGCCACTGCACTCACACTCCGTCAGAAGCTGAGACGGGGCTCATGGCTGGAGCATAGGTCTCCAGTGGCAAGTGCAGTGAAAACATACCTCTCGGCATCTACCGGAGCCTCCAACAATCTTTTGTTTTAACAGGGTGAAGAACTAGGGAGATATTCTTTCGGTCTAGCCTGGCTAGTCCATCGAGGCAGCACAAGGGAAAGGCCATTTTAGGGTCGCTGGAGGTAGGAAACAGCAGACACTGTGTCCGAGACCAAGCTGCTTTCGGGCAAGAACTCTGTCATGAAATCTAGATGGTTCCAAACGAGCCCAGCTTTGATTTTACATCACCCATCAGGCATTAACCAGCCACGCTGGTGACCCACGGGCCAGCTGTAGTTCAGTAGGGACAGTGTTTTCAGTGCTGGCTGAACAATAGGATCACAGATATTTCTTTGAAAAATATGGCTACCAGGCCCTACCTTCAAAGATTCTGATTTAATTGGTCTGCAGTGGGGCCCAAATACTAGTGTGCTTTTAAAGCTGCCCTCGTGATTCTGCTTTGCAGGTGGTGTGGGAGCTACCGGTGTGAAGCAGCCCTGGCCTGGACCTCATCCTTGTAACTACGAGGGTGACTGGTGTGGACTGGCTGCTGCTGGGTTTGGTTGCTTTCTCAGCAGTTGACCCACAATTGATTGAACCAACTGGCTGTTCATACACAACCTGGGAATCGGTAACCCCGTTTTCAGCAGTTGAGAGACTTAAAAATCCTTCTTGGAACGAGGAAGTCATGTTTGATCCAGGGAAACCAGCCTCACATACGAAGATGTACGAGTTCCAAATCCCCTGCTGAATTTGGATATTTTGAATTTTAGATGCAAACTAGAGCGAATGGAGTGTTCCCAGAATGAGTCAGAACACCTCGGTGTGTTGAAAGCCACTTAAGGCCGCCCCTGGACAGAAGTGGCAGAGGACACTGCAGGAGCTCCCTGCTGCGGTCACTACAATAATGAACAGTAACCACATTTTCCAGTTTCCGTACTTCATACTGGGGCCTTGCTGACTCCAGAGGGACTCCCTTTTACTGGGTTAGCCAGTTCCTAGAGAGGGTCAAGGTCTGGCCTCCAAGCTTTCATATGCAAATCAACCAGTTGGAACCCCTGCCTCCAGCCACCTGCTGTGTCTGCTCTCACACCCAGGGCCAATGTTCCCCTGTCTCCATCACCCAAGGGGGAGGTACCAGACACTCACAGGACAGACCCTGCTGCAGAGCCTCCGAACGTTATCCAAACTAGACAGTACTCAGTGAAATCCTCTTGCTCATGTTCCCTGACTCCTCTGCCTCCTGCAGGACCCTGGGAGTCCCCCTGCGGCCCCCACAGTGTCATGGCTTGTTCTCTCGGAAACTGTCAGTGTAGCAAACAATCTTTTGATCTTATTTATTTTTAGAGAGAAGGGAAGAGAGGGAGAGAAACATCAATGTGTGAGATACATCAATCAGTTGCCTCTCACACACCCCCAGATGGGGACCTGACCCACAACCCAGGCATGTGCCCTGACTGGGAATCAAACCAGTGACCTTTTGGTTCACTGGCTGGCACCCCAACCACTGAGCCACACCAGCCAGGGTGTAAACTGTGTTTTCAATGGCACTCATCTCCTGGTCTGTTGGCCTTGACATACCTGAATAGTAATAAAACCTACATTTTAAAACACCTTCCTGTGCCTAGAGAAAGAAGAAAACTAGGAATCAAGCCAAGGGCAACTAGGAAGGAACTGACATCCTTGTCTTGGGGGGGTATGGGGGTGAGGATGACCTTGGGTGTCCCCAGATTTTATACCCTGAAAAGGATTCCACCAGTCAGAACCCGACCTGTGGATGTTTGCCTAGCAGAAGGCCTACCTCTCCTGCACAAGCCTTGGTTGCTTCCCCCGGGTGGAAGTCGGGTCGGGAAGTCCATGGTGCAGTCCATGGGTCGAGCAGCCCTCTGCTTACACTAAAGGCAGTGTGTCCCGGGCAGGGTGTCCAATGACGGCAAAACACCAGCCACAGCAGAGTCCTCCTTGAGGGAACCTTTGGCATCTGGAGCCAACTGCTCTTTGCTGATTTCAGTGGCCATTAAGGGAAGCTTTGAAGGTAAGGAAAAGGAGGACACTGTCCCGAAGGACTTACATCCACATGGTGCGGTGTATGTGGCGGAAGAGTGAGAGGTCACACTGCCAGGAGTCTTCTCAGGTTCTCTTGAGGGTCAAGGGCAGGTACGGGGGGCTCAGGTGCTGAGTAGAGTCATGTGAAAGGTGGAAATGCCACTCTGTCCTGGGCTCATCTTCTCTGTGCGTAGCCACCTCTAGCTACTTGGTATCTGCCATTGTGGGAATTTCCACGCATCCGATTTGGAAAATGAGGGAGGTCCTTTGTCCAAATTTGGTGCCTAGCTCTGATTCAAATGATGAACTGAGAGGTTTCCCATCTTGATTTCTAGCACTTCTGCTGACTTCACAAATCTCATTCTGAGTCTCAAACAGTGGACAAGCTCAGCCTCAATGCCGGGGCCCGTGCCAGATCAGCTCAATCGTCCCCGCGCCTCCCCGCCCTCATCTGTTCAATGGGGGACACACTTAACTGCCTGCATATGTTGAATGAGTGTGTGTACACACACACACACACACACACACATGCATATATATGTGATTAAAAACAATACTTGGTATTTAGTAAGCACTCAATAAATAGTAGCTCTCAGTAACCAATAAGAAAACCACAAGGTGCTAAGAAGTAGCTCATTCAATTTTGTGAGGAGTAAACTGTTCTTGACCCTCACCTGAAAGGTGAAAGGGGTCAGGGTTATTTGTCTCAGTTTCGGGGTGCTTGGGATCTGCCCACAAGTCTCAGGTGCTCGGGAGTAAATAATGGGGTGCAGTTGAGTACAGTCGGACGGGCTCGTCAGAGCTCATGTGGCCTCCCGGCAACGGGGACTCTGCTCTGACTGGAGCCCTCTGCTCCTTCCGAGGCAGCTGGGTGCAGGGAGCTCAGGAATCGCAAGGGGTGCAGCAGAAAGACAAAGACCTCCCAGTCAGAGCGAGCCAGGCACAGATCTGTTCTGAGATGGGATACGCAGGTCAGGGCTGCCTGGGAAGGACGTTCTCTCCCTTTGCCTGGATAATTCCTTTCCTTGCCAACCAAACTCACCACTCCTCTCCCCAGTCTGCCTTCTTTTCAGACACCACACCGCCACTCGGACTGAGTGGACAGTGGGACTGAAACAGCGCATCACAGAGCGCTGTACTGTAGTTTTGCGGTTGACATGCCTGCCACTGTGAATTGAGCTGCTTTGTCGTGAGCTCCTCCAAGTCAGGGACTATGTCGTTCATCTGGGCATCCCTGGTGACGGCCAGAGCGCTGCCACCTAGGAGATGCTCCATAAGTGTCAGGGTCAGCGAATGGACTAAGGGAGCCCCTCTGAGCTTCAGGTCTGAGGTGGGGGAAAGACACCTGCTTCAGGCACGATCGCACCATCTTTTGGGTGAGGCGAGGTGCTGCCTGCAATTCAATCCTCAGAGCTCAGGCTCCTCCCTGCCCGGTCTGTGCAGGCCTTTGGTCAGTGGGACGCAGGTGACTTCCCATGAGGGTCTCCAAGGCTTCCTTCCAGGGCACCTCGGGAGGTTCTGCAGCCCGACAAGCGCCTGGGCATCTTCCTGTCAGTCCTCCAGGTGCACAGACACTCCCCTGCTTCCTCCCAGGGCATCTTCCTTCCACTCTTCAGCCACACGTCCCCTAGAATTACCTTGGAACTCATGTCTCGTAGTTTCTTAGCACAGATTCTCTCAGGGCCTGAATAATTATTTCTTCTAAAAAACGGAGTCCCCAAATTCAGTTAAATACTTGGGGGGAAACCTCAGCATTTAGGAGAGAATTTACCAGAAATAGCAAGACCCTGGAGAGCACCTTTGGGGCCCAAGACCGTTTCTGGACAGAAACAAAAACAGTTGTTTGCTTCCACTGGAGAGCACCTGCTACTCTGTAGCTATTTTAGTTTGTGAGACATACAGGGTCCGGCACAAATAACACCTCTTTTTTATTACAAAATCATAAGCATGTAATTCTGTAACATAACAATATCACACTCGAGCACACCATATGACATTTTAGGGGAAATGTTCAAATTAATATTATAAATGATGACACCCATATTATTGCCCTACCAACCACACTCAAGCTGGCCTTACTTCTGCCGGACCCTGCGTATATGGCTCTTACTCCTTCTCCCCCTCCTCTAACCCTCTTTCGATTGGGTAACGTCCCTGGTGCTTGCAGTCTGCTCACTGGTAGCCCAGGAAGACAGAGGGGGTGTGAACCCTGGCTGTGGGTGATGGTCCTCCGCCCCAGGAAGGAAAGCAGGCTCCTGTGATGTTGTTCTGCAGAAAGTAGACACAGTCGTGTCCTTGGGCATTTCCAGCCAGTCAAGCCTGCAGGGGATGACTCTGAAACGGTCCCTTCAGGGTCCCCACGATACTGTTTGCTCCTACCACACCCTTTGGGGTAGACCCCCAGCCTCAGTGGCCCAGCAGAGAGACCCCAGCTGGAGGGCCCTTCCCCTGCAGCTTTCTGCGGGTGGCGGGCAGGACTGAGATGGTGTTGCTGCTTTGCAGCCACACCCCACGCAGGGAGCTACAAAGCTGGAACACACTGCAAGGCACCTCTGAGCCATTCACCAGGCTTTCGAGCATGCCTCCTGGCTCTAGAGGAGAGCGGAGTGATCGAGTGTAACACAGCCCGGCAGCTCGTGCACCGGCAGAGCATCTGGGTGCACCCCAGGCAGGGCCAGGGTGGGGTGGACATGTGGGGACATGTGGTCAGGAGTTGGATGAAAATATCACCTGATGAGCCCATGGTCCAGGTGCAGCACATGGCTCCTGAGTCCTTGCTGCATCGTCTAGCGTGAGTGCAGTGACACGTGTACTAACACCATTCACTTGCCTTTACAAGGGCACCCCAGCAACAGAGCATCTGTTCTGCTTCTCCAAGGGACCAATCCATCACACTCCCAACACCACCGAGCGTTCCTGAGACGAGCTGTCTCGGGATCACTTATAGTCATCAGTGCAGAATTGAAGTCAATCTTGGCTGAATGCTTCTAGGAATACCAGAAGGGCCGTATTTTGGACAGAAGTGTTCTGAATTCAAACTAACCTCTTAAATAAGTGTCAAGAAGCAAACTGAGGAGTCAAATGGTAATAATAGAGACAGTTGAATGTGACAAGACTGGAAAGAAACACTGTTTGGAAACATTTTCATCTCTCTGGAAAGTGCTTACGTAGCTGCATTGTGTGTGTGTGTGTGCGCGCGTGCACGCGTGTGTCCTTCCCAAAGAATAAAAGCATTGTCGCAGTCCCTTTTCAATAAGATTTGCTAGCTACAGCCAAATCACTGGTTAATTGTAGTAAATCCTTTCCCTCCCTTATTCCCTCATCTTATTCTGCCCAGCTTCTTGCTTAAAGTTACAAATTTCTGGAGGTTCAAAAATGTGTTTGGCATCAAAAGCAAGACCCACAAAATAACAATGAATTGAACTTCACCAAGATTTTAAACACTGCTCTTGGGAAAACACCGTTAAGACAATAATCATTAAAAAAAAAGCCACACGTTGGGAAAATACATTTGCAAAGCACATATCTGATAAAGGACTTGTACTTAGAACATCTAAAGAATCCTCAGAACTCAGTAAGAAAATAAATAGCCAAATATCAAAAAGGGCAAAGTATTTGTGTAGACACTTCCCCAAAAGGATACACAGATGGGACTGTTAAGCACATGAAAAGACGCTCCACATCATCAGTCATTGGGGAAATGCAAACTAAAACCATGTGAAATGCCGCTGCATCCCTTTCAGAGTGTTGAAATGAAAGACTCAGTGTGACGGGCATTGGCAAACACGTGGACGCACTGGAACTCTCACGCTGCTGGTGGGAACGTGAAATGGTGTGGTCATCACTTTGGAAAACCATACAGCGCTTTCTGAAAATAATTACCATGTGAGACTGCTACATATTTTCCCGAGAAATAAAAGCCTCTGTCCGGATGTCCATACCTCTTACTGCTTGTTCACTGGTCATATCGCACTAACTGCAGCCCCAAACTGGAAACACTCAAATGCCCGTCAGCAGGTGAAGGGACACACAAGTAGTGAGTGATACGTCACACAGTGAAACGCTACTCAGCCGTGAAAAGGAATGGACCACGATCGGACACAGCAACATGGGTGAATCTCAGAGTAACTGTGCCAAGCGGTAGAAGCCAGGGAAAAAAGAGTGCATACTGTGTGATTCCATTTGTAGAAACACTCCACAAAACGCGAACTAACATGCAGGGACAGCAGCCTATCCCTGCTTTCTTGGAGATAAGGTTGGGGAGAGGAGCGGCGGGGAGGGATTGCCAGGAGGCAGGAGGAAACTTTTGGGAGTGAAATACATTCACCGTCTTGATTGTAGGGATGGCTTGATGTAGCGATAGTGTTTACAATGTCAAGCCATCCAACTGAGCACTGTAAGTGCATACAGTTTATGGTGTGTTAACTGCACCTGAATGAAACTGCCACAGATGCCTGGGGTGGCACCCCATGGGGTGCTTTGCCTGTGCGCAGTTAGAGGTGGCACAGGTCAGCATGTCATCCTGTGCATCCAGCATGCACACAGGCTCGTGGGGCGTCATGTGGGGACAACCACAGATCACTCTGAACCTGCAGCTAGGGGCGGGGTGCAGGAGGCATCTTGGGGATCATCTCCTGACAGCTCAGGACACCTCGCCACGCATCCAGTCTAGCCTTGTGCTCCATGCTCAGGGTTTAAAGTTGAGGAGAATCTGGTGGAAATGGCAGTTCAGCTTCAGCATGTAGTGAGTTCACACAGAAATTAAGTAGTAGGTTGCCCTGACCAGTGTGGCTCAGTTGGTTGGAGTGTTGTCTTGTACACCACAAGGCTGTGGGTTCGATCCCCAGTCAGGGCACATGTGGGAAGCAACCAATCAGTGTTTCTCTCACACTCTCTTTCCCTTCTACTCTCTCTAAAATCAGTAAACATAATTTTTTAAAAATTTAAAAAATATTATGTAGTAGGCCACATCTTAGCTTAGTTCTGTGATCTGATTTGGCATTATTTCATAATTTACAAAATGGGATGGTAATACTTATCCTACCTCTTGTGGCGGGACTATCAGCATCAGATAGATAATTGTGGGAAAATGTTGGATAACTTCTTCGATGTCAGATGTCGTTATTAGGTGCACACAGGAGAGGCAGGAGGTGAAGACCATGTAGGTAAGGATTGGTGGGTTTATCAGGTAGACGCTCCTCCTGGGTTAAGTCAGGGACATGGGAGGAGAAAGGGGTTCTAGAAAGGCACAGTAGCTGGGGAAGTACACTAGCTAAGAGCAGAAACCCTGGGCCCGACTTAATAAGTGCGGTATAAAGACAGGAGTGGCATCAGACCTTCACTCTAGAAAGAACGCCCTGGCTGCAGAGTGAGGAGTGGACCGGAGACAGAGACGAGGCTGAAGGCAGTGAGACCACGTGGGCTGCTGCGGCATCATTCCAGGGGAAAGATGGTCATGTTCGGAAACGTGGTAGCTACATTTGGCGGGTGGGGGGGGGGGTGCAGTGAATAGGTGAAAGAGATCTTTAAAGGTAGAAATGACAGGTACCTGCCGAAAGATTAGCCCTAGAGCGGTAAATGACGGGGTGGTAAAAATAACACCTGAGGTTTTTTTACTTGAATATTTGGAGGAACACCTGGCACATTCACTGAGAGAGAGAACCTGGGTGGGGGAGCGAGTGTTCGCTTGTGTTTGCTCTTTGTTTCCCTGGGCACAGGCTGGGTGGTGCTTCCCTGTTGTGCACATGCTGAGCTTGGATTGACAGTGGAGATGTCAAGCGTGCAGCTGAAAACGTGAATGTCAGTCTGAGTCGCAGATTCAAGCTGGAGTTAGAGATCTGGGACTCATCAGTGTAGTGATGGGAAGTGAACACAGCAGAGGGGGTGAGAGGTTCAGGGGTAAGCAGAGATGAGAATGGAAGACATCCAACCATTTTAATTTTGGAAGAGGCCGAGGACTCCACAAAGGGAGAAAAAAAATGGAACATCTAGAGTCACAGATGGAAAACCAGCAGGGAGCTCTCGGGAGGGGGGAAGCCATGGACCGCGTCACATACTGTGAGAGGTCATCCAGCGTATTGCTTTCGTTTCAATTTGTTATCCAAACTCCAGCAAGAGTGTCACTCATTCTGTTCATTCATTCATTTAAACAAATACTTATTGAACCCTAACTGTACACCAGATACTCGCCTAGGTCCTGGGGCTATAGTAGTTAAGAAAATAAAGGTTGTATGTAAGGTAGGTTGGAATGTGCGACCAGACTGAGAAGAAGACAGCATCCTGTCTTATTTTCTGTAATCTGGAAATCCACATCCTTGGGTTTCGGCGAACTTCATCCATCCCAATAACATCTAATTTAAATTTTGTTTTCTTCCCCAAGAGAATATCATGAGAGACCTTGTCAGATGGCATATCAAATGCCATATTGAAATCCAAGTATAGTATGCTTCATGCATTTTCCCAATCTCCTGGGGTGGTGGTATGTGTGATTAATTATTTCTACTTCCTGGGAGATGGAATTGTCAGAAAATCAAGTTTTGAAACTTGTCAGACACTTGGGTTCAAGCCAACAAATTCAGCACAGATTATTCAGTATCTACTGAATCCCTGCTGTGGATAAGGCGCTGTTCTAGGTACCAGGATACTACGGTGGTCAAAACAGGCGGGGTCCCCAACTGCTCATGGAAGGTGAGGCAGGGTAGTGCTTACGGCAGATCAGGTTTCCTTGTGTGTCCTATGAGGGAGCACATACCTACGTCATGGCCTGTAGGGTATTCCCATGAGAAGGTAACCCTCTGGCAGCTCCGCAGTCCTGGAGGCATGCTCCTCCATTGCAGTGGGCATGTTAGGTAAGCAACTGTTCTGTGACAGATTAAAGTTGGGAGCCGCAGGTGGGGTAATAAGGAACATAGAGATATTATGCTAAAAGAAAAAAAGCCACAGGGCCAAAGGGCATTGCAGTGGCTTCAGGCACGGGGCCGACATTGAACGTGAGGGCTGCAGGGAGACGGAACTCTTCCTGGCGGCCACTGTGAGTGGCTGTCAAGGGGCCCGCACCTCCACTCCCTGGGACAGAGTCGTGATTGCCCTACTCCCACAGCCTTTCCCTGCTTAAGCGGATGGCTCTTTCATTTATGTGGCATTTTAAAAATATGTATAGCTGGACCCCTGTCCAGAACTTCTTCAACAAAACAGTCACTGCTGTTTCATCGATGTTTCTTACAATAAGCTAAACCAGTGATGTTCAACCCTTTCATCTCACGGCACACCTAGACTAATTACTAAAAATCTGTGGCACACCAAAAAATTTATCTTTGGCTGATCTGACCAATAAAAGGCGTAATTTTGTTTCATTCACATTGGAAGGTTATTGCTATGTTGTCAATTTTTATTTGACAATCTAAAGGAAAAGAGGTCAGTGCCCCTGACTAAATAGTCAGGCATTGGACATTTTAAACATTCTTGAGGCTCACCAGAGTGCCGTGGCACACCGGTTAAAAACTGCTGAGTGCAGTTCAGAAGTTGTGATGTGTGTAAAATGCCCGTAAAACCAACACCACAATCAAGAAAATGAATACATCTCTCACTCCCAAGAATTTCCTTCTGCTCCTCTATAATTCTTCCTTTGCATACTTCCAGCCCCGCCCAGACATTCACAAATATGATTCTGCCAAAATATATAAAATATCATTTTCCAAAATGTTGTGCAAATTAAATCAGTATATCAGTATGTACTCAATTTTTTTTTTGTTTTGTTTTTGAGAACTAACCATGCCATTGGGTCAATAGTTCATTGCCTTTTATGGCTGAGTGGTGTGTCATTGTATGGCCATATGAAAATTGGTTGATAGACATTTGGGTGGTTTCAAGTTTGGGACGGTTACAAATTAAACTGCTACAAAAATTCATGTACAAGTAATTTCATGGAGTAATACATGCCTGCCATTTCTCTTAGGTCAGTATCTAGGAGTGGAACCGCTAGATCATATGGTAGTTGTATTCTTAACTTTTTAAGAAATGGCCAAACTGTTTTCCAAAGTGGTTGAACCATTTAACATCCCCACCAGCAGCCGATACAGATTCTGTTCCTCCAAGTCCTTGCCACGGTCAATCTTTTTAAATTTCAGTTATATTGAAAGGTGTGTAATGGTTTCCTTTAACCACGTTGTGCATCTTTTCATGTCCTATCTGCGTATCTTTAGTAAAATGTGCATATCTTTTGCCCATTTGTATTGGGCAAAAGATATTTTTTTATTATTGAGTTGTAAGGCTTTGTTATATATTCTAGATAAGTCTGTTTGCTCCCCACCCATGGCCTGTCTTTTTAATCCTCTTACCAGTATCTTTGAAAGAAGCTTTTTTTATTCCAATGAAATTCAGTCCTTTATGACTAGCCCTCCACCATTGCTGCTCTGGTGGAAAGCAATAGTCGGGGAAGTGGAGGCAGGAACCCGGGAGACGGCTGCTCTCCTTCCCCCTTCCTCGCAGGGGTGCTGGGTCAGGCAGGGACTTGCCAGGACAAGTGTATTCCCCCGGGGGAACAGAATGATATTTGGCTGCTGCCTGGGCAGATGTGCTTACAGACAATTTATCTGCTTTTCATGCTTTGTCTACTAATTTTAGCTTCCATTGATGACTCTTGCCTGAACAACTATTACTGGGGTATTTGCTAAATGGTGACTTTTCTCTTTCCATTTTTCTTCTACACTTTTTAATTGGAGTCTAATTCAAGGAAGCACTTTTCCTTCTCTACCGTTTAAGTATCTGTTTGATTGTATCTGTGTGGTCTCATGGATTGTATTTTATTCTCTAAGTTATAACCTACGATTCCTTATTTTGCGGCTCAGATTATTCTGGTTGGGGTCATTGGGAGCTTCTTCAGGTGGCTCCAGTGTCCTTTTGGTATGGCCCTGTCATTTTTTGAGCATTTTCTCACCTCTGACCCTACAAAGTGTTCCAGGTTCACCTCATATCTTCCCTGCCCAGGCCTTGAAATGTGCGCTTTCTTCAAGGAGTACTCATGCCTTTCATTGGGCGTATCTGGTGGAAACAGTTCCGTTTACTAGAGAACACACGCTAGCTATGCTCACTGATGCAGGGGTATGATTGCTTCTAGGCCTTCTCAGCGGACAGAGCTATGAAATAGATGTATGAATACACACACATACCTAGAACGACTTACACATCTATCTGAATATATGGTTCAGTACTTGAACTTATACTGATGTCTTCAATTTCAGTCCAAGTCCACAAAGGCTTATTCTAGCCTTTCCCCTTTCCTGACTCTCAGTTGCTTTCTCTGACAAGGAGCCACCTAGCTCTCATGACCCACAGCCTGTTTGCTGATTCATCGAACACACGTACAATAGTTTCAGAACAGCTAACCCATGACCCTGTGGAAAACAAATGCACTAAAACTTTTAGGACAATACTTGTGTACAGTTCATTTTATCTTTTCTATTTAGTCTTAGAGTAGGTGGTCGAACTAGCGTTTTCCAAAGTTTCATTGGTTAGTTACCTACCTCCGTCACCCCAGGTTATTGGGAAGAGGGTTTGGTTCGTCCCTTTCTGTTTACAGTCCATGTGGAGTCTCCTTCTGACCACTCATTTTAATTGTGTACCTGTTCTTTGAGTATGTGAGATGCTCACAGAGTTCTAAGTCATAAATATAAAAATTTTGTTTACTCGTGTCGTTTCCCCAGTCTCTTCTACCAAATTCCTGTTTTTCATCCTGTTTCCCCCACTGTCTCTGGGTCACCAGGCTTCATTTCCAGTTCATCGTTTTTATTCTCTTTTCATAAATGAGCACGTTCATGTGTATTTTCTTACTTTTCCCTTCTGAGTCTCAAATTCACATACTACAGACACTCTTGTGTAGGTTGCTTCTACTCACCTAACATTATATCCTAAAAATTCCTCTCGATTCGTTCATAGATAACTTCCTCATTCTTTTGTACAGTTCCATAGTGCAGCGTCCTATGGATGTACCACAGTTTATTCATTCACTTTGCTACATTGAAGATTCCAATACCGTGCAAGTGGAAACAATTTGCAATGAATAATCTTTCACATGCTTATTTTCATATTGCTAAGGGGTATGTAACTTCAGGGTAAATTCCAAGGACTACTTACAGCAATTGCTTCGACTCTTTTGCTGAGTCAATGGATAAGTGCACATATACTTTTTATTATGTGATCCCAAATTCTCCTCCAAAGGATTGTGCTAGTTTATGTTCCCACCAGCAGTGTGTGAGTGCGTCACCCACAAAATGCCTGTTTTATTCGTTCTCACCTTTCTGATGGACTAGAAACGGTATCTCAGTGTGATTTCATTTGCATTAACTTAGTTTTCATAAAATCTAATTGAGTGAATTGAGCATCTTTTCCTACGTTTGAAGGTCATTTACCATATCTTTTTGTGAATTGTCTATAAATATCTTACCTAGTTTTTTATCAGATTTTTGGGTTTCTCTTTTTAATTTTATGAGTTACTTCCATATTAGGAATCCCAGCTTTTATCTGTGATGCATCCTGCACATATTTTCTCCTGGTTTACCAGTCCCCTTTGGCTTGGTGGTGGTGGCTTGCACCATGCAATTTCTGTTTTGCATATTTAAATTTATCAGCAAGGTAGATAATTTCAAAGCAATGTCATGTAGGGTGGTTGAAAGAGTTCTAGAGAAGAAGGGCTTGGGGAAGAATATAATCCCTGATTTCCACATACTCGAATGACTTTCATGTGAAAGAAGGACTAGACTCGCTCCATCTCTCCAAGGGAAAGATTAGGCTGAGTAACTTGAAGTAAAAGGAAGCCACTTTTGCTATGAAGCAAAAGGCTTTCTGATGATGTGCGACCTTGGATTCACAAGCGGCTTATTCTGTGTCACCAGAGAATTAAGCGTTCCCATCGTGGCCAAAGTCCAAAGGCCAGATGCTAGCATTTTGTAGGAGGTGAGATGCCCAGTAAACTGGAGCAGTGAGCCCACAAGTGTATTGTCAAAGACAGGCGTGCAGCAGAGGGAATTTCACGCTGAGTGACCGAGCTAAACGAGGGATGGAAAACCAAGGAAGTTGAGAGTTGTGCAAAGAAATCACAATAGGTCAGCAGGAGAGGGCTGGGCCAGTTTTGGGAATGTGGGTTTAGTATCCGTGATGATTTTTTTGTGAGCTCTTGCTGCACGTCCATCAAATTGAGTTAACATAAGCCATTCCAATAGACACCTTGATTAATTTGCATGTTCTATAAATATTTATTGAGCTCTGGCCCAACACTGCCTAGGTGTTCTAAATACAGCAGGACAAAAAAAGACATTTTCCTGACTTTGCAAAGCATGCAGTCGTGGCTGTTGTTGCTCACCAGCTGTGAATCTGCTTACCAGAACATTGCTCCGACCTGATTACTTCACCCAGCACATAAGGATATCAAGCAATGTCATCTTGCTGAAATTCAGGTGACTTATCTGGCTGGGCAGAACTGAACCAATAACACTGCCCATACCTTTCATTCCAGGTACTTAACACAGTTTACACAGTGTGATCATCTTGACTATCCTAGGAGAAGCGTTTTCAGTGCCCCAGCAGATGGTTTTGCAGGAGCAAACGGAAGTGATGAGGTGGAGAGTAATAGTCAGTCCAGACCAGGTGAGTCAGCAGAGGGCCCAGAGCAGGATGGAAGACTGCACACCCTCAGACTCTCCCCTCCATGACTACACCGTACAGCATGCAATCTGGCGTTCTCATGCTTTCTTCCCCTAACAAAACACAGAGATAGCAGTAGAATTCATGGCCTAGTGAAACGTTGCTTGAGACCTCAGGTAAAAGTTTGCCCTAAATGGCTGTATTTCCTGCAACCATTGAATTTAAGCTAATGGCCCTCTAGGACCATTAGCTTAAATAATTAGATGTCATAGACTCTTGCAACCTCAGATCTAGAAGATTCCTTATAATCCACCTATTCCAAATTCCCATAATGCCATGGCCTAGAGAAGTGAGGAGGTCTTCCCCAAAGCGTGGCTGGTTCATGTTATTTCAGGGTCTTCCACACTGCGGCCCCGTGAACCTCATCTCCATCGCAGGCTATTTCCCCTGTTCTCTATACTCTGGCTTGTCTGAACCTCCTTGAACTCCTCATATGGATGACACTCTCTTTCGCCTCTCAGCCTTGGTATATGCCTTTTCTACTGTTTGGATTAAGCCTCCTTTATCTTTCTCTGGAAAACTCCCTTAATTTTCTGACCTCAGCTTATCCCTTAGACCACGTAGAAGTCTTCTGTACTGTGCTCCCATAATACCCTTTATCTCCCCCATGGACAGGCTCATCACATCCGCAACTGCGTGTTTAATGGTTATCTTCCTCAATGAATTAATAAGCTATTTTCGTCTTACTCCCCACTGCACTTCCAGATGCTAGCCCAGCATTTTTGGACATAGTGGTTGCTCAATACATGTTCTTGAGAGTAAATGGAAAGCAGGGCTCAAATTTAGCTTTTCTGCTTCCCACTGTGACAACGCTGTGTCCACACTATAGTCTTGCCACGTGACTGAGCATTCTTTTAAATTAATAATTAAAAGGTACCTGGTGAAAGAAAGATATTTGAGAAATCAGAGTGACTTAAAGTTGATGGACGTGGCCTCACATGAGATAACAATGTTAGCAGGACAACTTTCCAGTTTATAGAACAAAACTACGTATCGGCTTGGCCAAATTCCTTATCACAGCAAATGTCGCCCTAGATTGTCTAGCCAACAAGATCAGAGCATCCACCCTGGCATTCAATGGTGCGGTAGTTTGCCCTCATAACTGAGGGTTCTTGTGAACTTACAAATACTTAGGGAGATTCAACTGTTTGGGAATTAATACATAAGTAAAATATTCTTGCCTAATACTAATAAATTATTAAACTGGACAATGAAATTTTAAGTAGAATATAATTGTCACTTAACATTGTCACTTAACATTGTCAATAGGTTCTGTGACTTTAAACAACACACAACAAAACCATTTTTACCAGAGGCTAATGGATATAAACAAGTGTTAAGTTCCCATGGCATCTCTTCAATGTTCCAACGAAACAAAACCTGCTGCATTGCTTATATGTTTTTCTATGTGGTTTTCCTTTATATGGAAGTCATAAATAATCTAAGTTAATAAGAATGGGTCTTAGGGACCCTTTTGTTCACAGATGCACTGTAGAGTGAAACAAGATCTTGAAAAGTTAGGAAACTGTCTATGGTCACATAGATAGTGGTGGAATCACGCTGTTTGTCTCGCCCCTCAAAATGCTACCGGTGTGATGCGTTCGTGTGTGTGCAAGCATGCGTGAATTTAGGTATGCGAAAAGACAGAATCTTTTTGAAAAATATTTTTTTCTATTAGTTTTAGGCGTACAACATAGTGGTTAGACAATCTCATATATACTTTACAAAGTGTTCCCATTATATTTTCAGTACCCCTCTCTCTGGCACCGTACATGGTTACTACAATAGCACTGGCTAGATTCTCCATGCTGAACTTCACATACCTGCGAGTACGTTGTAACTACTAATTCGTACTTCTTAATCCCTTTACCTTTCTCACCCAGGCCCCCCAACTCTCCCACCCTCTGGCAACCACCAGTCTGTTCTGTGTATCAAAAAGTCTGTTTCTGTTTGGTTCGTTCATTTATACTGTTCTTTAGATTCCACATATACATGGTAAGTGAAATCATATGGCATTTGTATTTTTTGGTCTGACTTATTTTACTTAGCATAACACCCTCTAGTTCTGTCTGCTGTCACAAATGGCAACATTTTATTCTTTCTTTAACAGCCAAGTAATATTCCATTATACGTATGTATCACCCCTTCTTTATCCACTCATGTACTGATGGGTACTTGAGTTGCTTCCGTGTCTCGGCTCTTGTAAATGATGGTGCAATGAACATAGGAGTGCATGTATTCTTTCAAATCGGTGTTTCTTCAGATATATAACCAGAAGTGGAATCCCTGGGTCATCAGGCAGTTCCATTTTTAAGTTTCTGAGGACCCTCCATACGGTTTTCATAGCAGCTGCACCAGTGTGCTCTCCCACCGAGAGTGCACAAGGGTTCCCTTTTCTCAACTCCTCTCCGACACTTACTGTTTGTTGACAGCCAGTTTGACAGGTATGAGCTGATATTAGTAACCTCGAGCATTTTTTCTTATGTCCATTGGCCATCTGTACATCCTTTTGGGAGAAACGGCTATTTAGGTCCTCTGCCCATTTTTTAATCAGATTGTTTGGGGTTTTTTTGGTGTTAAGGTGTATGAGTTCCTTATATATTTTGGATAGTAACCCCTTATTGGATGTATCCTTCCTTGGCCAATACCTTATTCCATTCAGTAGGTTGTCTTTCCATTTTGTTGATGGTTTCCTTTGCTGTGCAAAAACTTTTAAGTTTGATGTTGTCCCATTTGTTTATTTTGTTTGTTTGTTTTTGTTTCC
>PVKU01002002.1:0-17594 GCA_004027475.1 Anoura caudifer
GCCCCTTCCTGTCTTTTGTCAGTTGCTGGGAGAGAAAAACAGTCAACATACACTGAGCTGCAATTTGGGTGTGGATTCTCTGAAGGCTTCCCTTGAAAGCAACTAGAGGAAATAAGAAATTGACATAGTGGGGGGGAAAAAACCTCACAGAGATAGGGAGATACACAGCTGTAGATCTGAAGCAGGAACTGAGAGAAAAAAGTCTCAGGAGACAGTGGCCAACACATGCTTGGTTCATCAGGGAGTCCATGGCAGAAGCCTTAATTGAGAAACTGGGAAGAGGAAGAAAGCTAATTTATGTTAATTTAAGGTTGAAAATCTGGATTGAAATTTTAAGTCATCACAATAACACAGATGAAAACATTGCAGAGCAAAAAAAAAAAAAGTAGCTACATACACACAATGTGTTCTGTATGATTCTGCTCAGAAACAGGCAACATTAAGCTATGGTGTTCAGGAGGCATACTTGGGTGATAAAACTACTGAGAAAAGCAAGAAGATGATCACCATCAGTCATGGCGGTTATGTGGAGTGAGCTTCTGGGGTGCTGGCAGTGTGCTCTTTCCTGACCTGGGTGGTGGTGATCATACAGGTATTTACTTTGTAATCACTTGCTATGCATTTATATTTTATGACTTTATTTCATAATTTTAAAAAAATGTTAAAAAAGAAAACAATTTCAAGTACACAGATTACAGAGTTACATTCAGAAGTTTTAGCAGTTTAACAAAAGACTAGAGCCAATACCAGAGTAATTCATGCAAGAGAAAGAAAACAGCCCTGGCTGAGGTGGCGCAGTGGGTAGGGCGTCACCCCTGAAAACTGAAAGGCTGTGGGTTTGGATTCCCCTTCAGGGCACATGCCTGGGTTGCAGGCCAGTCCCCAGTTGAGCCCCATGTAAGAGGCAACCTATCAATGTTCGTCTCTCACATCAATGTTTTTTTCCTCTTTCTCCCTCCCTTACCCTCTCTCTAGAATCAATAAAAGAAAAAAAAATTTCTTTTTAAAGAGAGAAGGCAAACATAGCTATTTAAATGAGAGGCACTCCTCTCCCAGCCTAATTTTATGGTTTGCTTTGGTGTGGAGACTCAAAGTCTACAGTACAAAACCATACAAGCAAACTCCATAAATGTAGCAGGTATACCTACCAACAGAAAGGTGTGTACAACTGTAAGTCAGTGCTGACACCTCCTCACTATTGTTCACTGTTTACAGAGCACTTCCCGTATCACGACTCACAGCCAATGGCTGGGGTTATCTCCTCTGCAGAATTAAAGGCAGCCTCAACAATAGCAGGCTCACCCCAGGTTCAGCTCCAGGAAGAAGCAGAAACCAGACCAGCACCTGATCTCAAATGGCCACTTTCCCATTCCCAGGAGGACGCCCACATTTTTCTATGTGGAAATAATGAGATGAAGAAACAAGTAAATTACTGTCAGCATGAGAATGTCACCTCCTCTGAGTCACTTTCACTTTTCAATAAAGCACCTGTCAAGATAAGGACTAGCTTCCCTCACTAGGCCAGAACACCTTGAGAATAGAGTCATGTCCTCTCATAACTGAGACCCCAGGGCTTCTAGAACATGCTCATTAAACATGTGCTAATTAATTAATACATGAAGGACAAACAAATGAATATACAGTGTTGTTTTGCACCCCATATTGTCATTCCTACACAGTGCTACCTACATCAAGACTTTTTAAAGCAGTTAAAATGCCAGGTGGTAGCTGCCCTTTTAACAGATTGCCCATATATCTTCCACTTCTCAAAAAAGGTTGCATGTCATATATATTTTCAGAAGTGGAGAGGGCTGACAGGTTAATAATAGACACAAAGAGTGAGGACAAATGGGCTATGAGGTAAGCAAGTCTAAATGTGCCTTCCCTGGACCGGCATTTATTAATAAGCTGCAAAGATTTACTGGGCATGGCCAGGTTCAGCTCTGTGTCAGGCTTGGGGGTGGGGATCCAGATAAAGGCAGGCAGAGTTTCTGTGCTTGAGGAATTCAGGAAGACAGCCTGTACCTAGAGAATAATCCAAGAGGTCACTTTAGGGCAGCACACGGAAGATGGAGGGAAGATAGGGTCTAAGAACAGAGACACCTGCATTTTTTGGGGGTGGTGTGGTCAGAGAAAACCTCCTCAGTCCTGCTAGGCCCACCTGGAAGGAAGTGTAGGACTGTGGGTGGCAGACAAGCCAAGAGGAGGTCTCCAATTCTTTTCTCCCTGCCCCTGGCATTCACTCCTTCAGCTGCTTCTGGCAAGGATTTACGTCAAAAGGACCCACAGGGATCTTTCCCTTTCCTCTCCACTCTCACCCTCCTCCAAGAAAAAAAGATGGTCAGATAGCTGGGGAGGCAAGTTTAGGGTCAGCTTCAGCAAGTAGATGGGCCCAAGAATGGAATGTGAGGCCCCACGGCAGGGCCTGGACACCAGGAAATGCTTTTGTTTCCTTTTTTCATTTAGACAAAAAATATTTACTGGCCGCCTTGTGGGTGCAGGCCCTGAATGTAACGACTCTCAGTGGGACACCAAATTTGCCTTTCACCCAGACTAGATGACCAATGCCTGGGCCTCCAAACACTGAGAGTCTGGGTCTCCCTGCGGTTTCTACTTCACTTGGCGGTGACGGGTCTGCTGGTCTCCGATTGAACCTTGACCCTTCCAAAGATATAAGGCCCTTCTAAGAAATAAGGCCCTTCTAAGAATGAAATTAATTCCTTTGATTCAGGTATTCCCAGGGTTTCGAAGAGGGCTGATCGGTTGATAATCCGGGAATGCCAGGAAGAAATATGGCCATGGCCACTCCTGCAGGGGAGGGAGAATGTCCAAGAGGCTGTATTGGGGGGGGGGGGTTGTTTCCAAAAATCCGCCCTTTTCTCCAAAAGGCATTAGGGAACTGAGACCTGGCCATGGATCAGGTCCAAAGAACGAGAAACGAATCGTTTCGGGTATGTGTTTAAAGTTAATACCACTTGCATCCAGTAAACTTCCCACCCACTCCACCTCACTTTACAGAAATGATCCAGGTGTTTCCAAACGACTTTCCGCCACTCTGAGACTTGTGAAGAATCGAGAGCTGATTATTTCCCAGAGTGTGGGATCTGCTGGGACCCGCAGCCCCTCGCTGCTTGACAAAGCGCGTCCACACGCCCGGCCGCGCTTCCGGGGCGAAAGAATGAAAACTGCCCACTTCTTTCCCGCAGACACCGTAACTGCGCGCCCGGCTGCCGCCCGGCTTGCCCCGAAGAGCTGCGTCTGGGAAGGGGCGGCGGGCCCGTGGCGCGCGGAAAGCGCTCAGCGCACGCTGCTCCCGGCGCACCTGGACGCGCCCGGCGGTCCCAGCTCCGTCTCCAGCTCCGGAAACTGCCGTCTCCCATAGCGCCCGGGGTTTCCTCTGGGCCACGCCGCTCCCCAGCCCAGGAGCGCCCCGCTCCCCACGCGTCCCAGGCTGCTCTTACCCGGGAAATGGCGAGAGGCTGCTCGAAGTCCTTGCCCCCAACGAGGCGGAAGCCCCATGGCCCCGGGCCTTGGAGGACTATCTGTTGGGTGGTCATTGCGCGGCGATGGCGAGCAGCGACCCACGGGGACAGACACGGCAAGACCCAGCTGGACGTTCTGGAGTTCCCAGTCAGCTATCGGAGAAAGTGCGCGCGCCGCGGGCCTGGGGAGCCGCGGCGGGCGGAGCGAGGGCGGGGGCGGCTCCGCCCAGCCTGCGGTGCGGCTGCCCGCTCTGCCAGTACTCCTAGCCGTGTCCCGCGAAGGGTTAGGGAGTCGTTCCGAGAGAGCCTCGAGTCTGGTCAGGGGGCCGGGTCCTCCAGCTCCGCCCCGGCTCCTAGTACAGCTGAAGGCGCTGTAGGTGAGAGGCAATCGGTTCCGGCAGACTCGGGCTTGTCGCTTTGTAAAACGAGTTTAGAAGTACTGTGCAAAGTCAGCCCTCTGAGAGCAGCTCGGTCTTTACGTTTGCTTTTTGTGTAAAAGATGCTTTCCGAATGATCTCATTTGACGCTTTGAAGCAGACAAGGGGTTCAAAGACTTGCCCGAGACTACACTACACAGCTCGCCTCTCCTGGTGCTTAGGAAGCCCGTAGGGGTACTTTTCTAATGCTAATGAACCATCGCTCAAGGTTATAATTAGAATTCAAAACCTTTCTAGACAACTTCCCTCCAGGCTGGAGTTCGCTGTAGGTTCTGACCTTAAAACCTCAGACCTCAAGTCTGGGGTGCGACCAGGACTAATACGAGGAAAGGGCACCGGGATGAGTAGTTAGACCTGGGTTCCCAGCCTGCCTCTGGCTCCCTCTGGCCGCCTCACACCCTCGCCCTTGAGTGCTTTCTCTGTGCCAGACCAGACCATGTCGCACGTTGTCCACTCCGAGTAAAGCCGAAATCCTTGAAATGCTTGTAGGGCCACCCACAAGGAGGTCAACACTCTCTCTGACCTCATCTCCAGCAGCCCTCACCCTGCTCGGGGCACTTTAGCCTCTGCCTCAGGGCCTGTCTGGAATGCTCTTCCCCAGGTCACCCGGTGGCTCTCTCAGAGTTCAGTTGTCATCATCTGTCAACGCCGTACTTACACCTCCTCTCTAGAACACTGTCACCCTAACTCTGCTTTATTTTCCTCTGTTGCATTTATCATCATGGGATATACTTGATACTTTACTTGTCCCCACCCCTAACATTAGTTTTGTAGGGGTAGGGTGTTTATCAGTTTTGATCAAGGCTGTATCCCAGTGTCCAGAATAGTGCATGGCACATAGTATTTAGTTAATGTACAGTGGCCATTCTTATGACCACTTACCCTCTCTGGGGTCCACTTCTTCACAGTTTTCCTGGCACCAGGGTCCCAGCGGAGCACATGTCCAATGTATGCGATATAGTGATTTCTAAAACATATATATTTGGTCATTTAGAAGACCAAAATACATTTCACAAAAATATTTGGGATTTGTCCACAATTCCTGGCTTACAATTCCTGGTTTACAAATCCTGAAACCCACAAAATTTCCCAAGTGTTGAGAAAGGTAAAGGTGTTTTTTTGTTATTCAAATAAAGGGGGAAAGAAAGCACCAATGGATGGGGGATGGTTGTCAGGAGAAGCAACCCTGTGATTAGAGGTTTAGAATTTTCAGTCCTACACTCCCTACCTCTACCACCTAGGAGGGGTGAGGGGCTGGAGATCTAATCAACCACCAATATCCAGTGAATTAATCAGTCATGTTTAGGTAATGAAGCTTCCATAAAAATCAACTGACTGTAACTCAAAGTTCCCACACCCTTCTTCTCCATGTTTTGGAGAATTTGCTTCTGAGATTGTCTGGGTTGGTGAACACATAGATGCGGGGAGAGTGATGCATTTGGAAGTGGCTTGGAAGCTCCGCATTGGTAGATAGTGTCAAAATTGAGTTGAACTGTTGGACACCCTGCTGGTGTCTAAGAATTGTTTGTCGGTGAGAGGACAACCCCCACCCCACACTCCAATTTAAAAGTTTGCGAAAAGCAGGGCTCTGTCTCCTTGTGATCCTAGCCTACCTACCAAGGAGCCCTGTACACAGATTTACACCTGAAGGGATCATCTTACTTGTCTATTGTATCCCAGCACAAATGTCTATTTTTAAGAATGGTTCGCTTATAGTTAGAAAGTGGATTTATGTTATCTATTCATCCTCCTATCCCCTTGCACCCTGATATTCCTTCTTGAATCTGAGAAAAAGGAATGGAGTTATGGCCAGGAACCAGCCATCTGCTTCATTGAATCCCCAAATCCACCTGCTTTAAGATTCCTCTGATTAGAAAACATGCTAGTGTTTCACGTCCCTGCAGAATTTGGGGGGAATTGCCCAGTTCTGAGTCTGCCCTTCAACGTGTAGCAGTTTTGAGTATTTTGTGTCTTAGGAGGAGAAAAAAGGTTGAAAAGCCACAGCTTCTGTGCTCCCCAAGGAGGGGGCTGCCTCTCATTCAACCCTGTGAGTTCTGCTGGCAGGGGCCAGTACATCATAAGTGCCGACAGTGCTTATTCTACACAACCTTCTTTACAGACGGGGCGCTAGTACACTCGTGAGGGCTGTGAGTACTCAGTTGCTTCATTTAGTTGTTAAATGTTCTCGGCTGTAGCCTGGATCCACCTAGCAAAAGCTATAAAACAGCCAACCCTTTGACCCAGTCATCTCCTTTCTGGGCAGTGATTCCAAGGGCATAATTTAAAAGGAAAAAAAAGCTATATGTACAAAGATATTTATAGCCACATTATTTATAATGACAAAAAAAACTGGAATCAACCAGTAACAGAAAAGTGGCTAAATATGGTATGGCCATATGAGGGAATAGTATGCAGCATGGAAATAATGACCATGAAGACTAGGAGGAGACAGGGAAATGTGTTTTCAGGATATGTAAAAATAAGTGGAGCAAAATTATTTGTAAACCAAATATTATTATTTGTAAAATTTATGTTAAAAGTGAAAACTATGTCTTCTTATTGCTAAAAATTAGGAGAAAGTACAAAAATTTTGTATTGGGACATGGAATTGAGGAATTTTTTAAAAATAATTTCCTCTAGCGATGATGTAATGTTTTCAAAATGAAAATAAAATGGTCTCACCCTGACTGGTATGGCTCAGTTGGTTGGACATCATCCTGCAAAGCAAAAAGTCACAGGTTCAATCCCCCGCCAGGGCACGTGCCTGGGTTGCAGGTTTGGTCCCCACTCATGGTGTATGCAAGAGGCAACCGATTGATATTTCTCTCTGATGGATGTTTCTCTCCCTCTCTTTCTCCCTCCATCCCTCTCTCTAAAAATAAATAAATAAAATCTTGAAAAGAAAGTTATTGAGTCGTCCACTGAGTTGGCTCAGTGAATTAAGCTCCAGCCTGTGAACGAAGGGTCACAGTTTTGATTCCCAGTCAGGGCACGTGCCTGAGTTCCGGGCCAAATGCCCAGTTGGAGGTGCGGGAGAGAGGACCACAATCTTGGGGGGAAAAAAAGTTATTGAGGACCCTAAAGAACTTTAAAAAATAAAAATAAATAAATGAAATAGTCTCAGCTTCTTGGATTGGAGACTAAATGCCAGCCTTTCTGAGGGCAGAAAATCTCATCTCTCTTTTTCATCTCTAGGAGCTAGCTCCTAGGAGCTGGACACACAGCACTACTTAGAAATACCCGGAGCACTGACAGATCTGACTCCCCTAGCGTCTCCCAACCACAAGCAACCCTGTCTTATTTTAACCACCAGTACTTACTTATCCCTACTCTCCGGTTTCTTCAGACCCTTGACTCCTGCGGAGACTTAAGCAACCTCTCTGAACTTCAGTTGCCTTGCTATTATAATGCATTCCATACAAGTTTGTTGACCTAAACGGCCTCCACCAAATATCTGGATTGGGGGGAGGGGACAGTTGGAGAAGAAGAGGGGATGCGGGAGAATGCTGAAGAAATGGGAGCAAAGAGGGCAGGAAAACAACAGAGCAGTGGTACAAGAAGTCAGGGGGAACAGTGGGTGATTCCAGTTCTCAGTCCAGTTTTCCTGTGTGGACAGGGTGGGAGGGAGGAGTCTGCAGGAGGATTCCCCTGGACTGGCTTCCGCAGAGCTGGCAACCCCGCACCACGGTACCATTGTCAGGACTCCCCCACCCCCACCGCGGGGGCCGCTATGTGGATGGAGACAAGAGACCAGGACTGTGCTAGGCTACACATATGGTCTTACTGAGTCTCCTGGTCCTGGACTCGCCCAGTGGACGGCAGAGCTCCCACCAGGACCCCTCCTCAGGGGCTCGGGCCCCGCCCCAGAGGAGAGCTTAGGGGACTCTCAGACCCAACGCCTTCGCAGGGTTCAGACGCAGGCTCTGCCCAGCGCAGGAGAGCCGTAAGCCGCCTGGCCAGGTGCGCCGCACCTCCCACCTCCCTGAAACAGCACAACCGCCTGGGGCGCCCTGTTCAAATGACAGCCAAGAGTGTCTTGCTTTCTCTCTTCTGTAAAAAGAATGAATCCTAAGCTCAGAAGCTCGCAGAACAAAGACACCGTTCCCGCCCGCCTTAGCCCGCCGGTCCAGTAGCGTTCAACTCCCAACCCTGCCCCCAGGGGCAGCGCGTCCTCTACTAAGATCCCACGCGCGGTGGCTGGTCAGAGCCAGCAGGACTGCACACCCTCCAGGGGAGGTGCCTGCGGCTGTGCCAGGTAATGGGCAGGGGATTGGCTCCGAATTTTTGCTTTTCTCTCACTTCCGGCCTCAGCCCCGAGGACACCTGAAGTGGCCACTTGGGATTGGGTGCCTCTTGGATTCTAAGAGGCACAGAGCATGCTCCGTGGAGCATAGGGCCATGGTACACCTGTGCACTAGACCTGGCTGGAGTTACTTCCGGGCTGATAAAGGTGCGGGCAGATGAGCTGTGGGGTTTAAGGCCATGTTTCCAGTAGACAAGAAACTGAGGGGCCAGCCCCAGAGCTATGTTACCCACCTGCCTCCTGGCCCCCACATGGGCCGGTGGCATCAGAGTTCTCAAAGGCAGAGAGAAGCCTGGACCACTACCATTTCTCAAGCATGCCTGAATATTGAGAAGAAATTTCAAAAACAGGATCATAGCTGAAGTGGTTCATATTAAACATTTATATTGGAGAAAAGACAAAACACACACACACACAGAAAATGTAATATAACTGTGTTGTTCACAAGATAATTAAAAATTAATTAATATGTAATCTGCTAACCAAGCCTATTTGTAAATTTGTGTGATGAACATGTTTGATTTTTGTTATTGTGTTCCTGTAGTTTTATATGTAACTTCATCCAGAGAAACTTCAAAAGTCTGCATTTGAGCCTAGCTCACATGGGGCCACCCCTTAACACCCTCCCCAAGAGAGGAAAGGTGGCTTGGGGTCAAGGTCATCCAACAGACCTTAGCCCAATACGCAGACAATAAACATTGTCCTCATTACTAAACAGTGACTGTGAGAGTGCGTACTAAGAACTTAACACATTTCGTTGCATTTTATTGGAACAAGATTCCAATGAAATGTCATAAACCCCTGTTACAGGAGGAGCTGAGGCACTGATACACAGCCCAGATCCCTATTCATGGAAAGACTTGTCCTGGCTGCTAGGAGGTGGACAGTGTCAGCTCTTAACCCCTTCGGGAGTGTTTTGCTGCAGAGAGCAGGCTTGTCCAAGGGCAGGCCCTTCCCTAAGTTGATCAAGGTGGGGTTAAGGACTTGCCATTTGGCCTTACACAGGACAACTCTGATTACTCATTCCAGCTCTAGAGCTCCCTGTGGAATAAGTTGAGGCTGTCAGGCCTACATGGCAGCTCAACATCTCCCTCTGCCCAATTTAGCTTCCTCTTCCTGCACCTCCACATGTATTGAGTCCAAGGACCCTCCTTAATGAACATCCTACCTCTGTCTCTGGCACCAGGGAATCCAGCCTGCAATAGCCCGGAGAGAGTAACAGGTTCCCTTAAAATCACTCAGTAACCAAGTAACAAGGCGAACTTTAGGATGGGGAGGCAGAGGAAGAGCTGTAGGGTCTGTGAGGCTTTATAACAAAACAGGGAGAGGCAGGCAGGAGGTTATTCAGAGGTTCCTAAGATCCCAGAAGACTCCTCAGGTCCATATTCATGGAGGTTCCAGGGCCAGATCTCCCTGCTCCACTGGCAGGGACACCGACAACCCAATGTCAGCCACTCAACTAGACAATCCCTGAGTGAGTAGCTTTCTGGGCTTCCTCCTTGGAGGAGGTGGAATTTGAGATAAGCTTCAAAAGTATCTGTGAATACGAAGACAGAAAGGCCATAACAGGTAGCAGAAACAGAACAAGGTAGCAGGAGGGTCGGAACATGGTCCGCTGGAATAACATCATTAGACAATAATAGGCAGGCTGGAAAATTCTGTGAGGAAGGCTCTGAATACCAATGACCTGCTGTGGTGTGCAAGGAGGACAGGCAAAGGCTTCCTTCCCTCTGGCTTCATTCCACCCATTCCATCCATGCACTCTCTCCGTGACATCCCCTCCCAACCCATTTCCTCTTGGGGTTTGCCCTGCTTCTGGCCTGGTCTGGCTATGGCTGATACTGACATTGACTATTTATAGCGCTTGGGGACAGATGGAGTGGCAGGGCCAGTTTCCATGATGCCAGGGCTCCTAGAGGGTGGCTTTCCTCCCTGCTAGGACCCCACTCACCCTCTCTGGGTTCATCTTCTCTCCTATTACCTCTAATACTCTGCTTCCATGTGGTCATTCCTTGGGTAGCATCGGAACTGCTGCAGAGTAAGAACAGCAGGAGGCCAGCTAGAAATGACAATGCTGACTCCAGGTATCACCACCTGTCCCCCCGACCCCTGACATTAGGCCACGTTCTAGGCTGAGGAGAGGTTGTGCTATATAACATTCCAGCCAGGAAAGCATAACCAGAAAATAATCACAAGAAAACATCAGACAACCCCCTATTAAGCAAAAAGTGTTGGGGGAGGAAATTTGTTCTTCAAAAATGGCGATGCTATTGAAGACAAACTTTGTGGAAATGGTTCAGATTAAAGAAGAGTAAAGAATCAGACAATCCAAATGCAACATATCCGATGATAGACCTGCCCCTGTTACTGGAGGGAATAGATGGATACAGATGAGAGGTTAAAGGAATAAATGAAGGTTAAATGTGCTGTTTCATAACTAGACGGTGGCTGCATAAGAGAATAACCCTGTCTTTAGGAAATGCACACTGGGCTATTTAGGGATACAGGGCTGCATGTATGTAACTAAGTCTCAAATGATTCGGAACACAGTTATGTGTATATGAGAGAGAGAGTGCACACAAATGAAGCAAATGGGATAAGATGTTAATAAGTGAATCTGGTAAAGAATATATGGTGCTTGCACTGTCCTTATTCTTGGAACTGTTCTGTGATCTTGAACTTATGTCCAAATAAAATGTTGCTTAAAAAGGAAAAAAACATGGCATGATAGACAGTGTTATGTTCTATGGAGAAAAATGAAGAGGGATTGCAAATGTTAAAAATAAAAATGATGAGGGAAGACTAGTCCAGGAAAGTGATTTGAGTCAAGAACCAAGTAAGTGAGCGGCCCATGCAGATGTCTTTGGGGACAGCATTCCAGTCCGAGGAAATAGGTTCCAATATGGAACAGCTGGCGTGTTCACTGGTGAGGAGTCCAGGGGAGCTGGGGTGATCCAGTGAGGGAGGAGTAGGCTATGAGGTCAGAGAAATAACAGAGCCTGACTGGGCAGAGTCTCGTAGGGCAAATGAGAATCACTAGGAGTGAGAGGGAAGGTCATGAGGGCTTTACACAGAGGATTAACATGATCTGCCTTTTGTTTTCAACACTCTGCTTGCAGTGTTGAAACAGATGGAAGAGGAGGCAAGAGCAGGGCAGTGAGCAGTGAGTGGGTTGTTGTCATAATCCAGGCGAGAGATAACTATTGGCTGGGACCCAGGGTGGGAGAGCAGAGGAGTCTATGAGCAGTGCTGGGATTCCAGCTATATTGTCAAGCATTTGCAGATGGATAGCAAGTGAGGTACAGGAGGCATGTCCAGGATGACTCAAGTGTTTTGGCCTAAACAGCAGCTACAAGGATGGAATTGCCATTAACTAAAACAGGGAGCCTGTGCAAGAAGCAGCTTTAGGGATACGCTAAGGAATTTAATTCTGGGTATATTTAAGTTTCAGTGTGGATGTGGAACAGGCAGTTGTATGTGGGAGTCTGGAGTCCACAGGAGAGGCCCAGGCAAGCGGGGAGCATATAGTGGATTCTTAAGGCATGAGAGTGGATAAAGTCACCATGGGCTAGGAAAAAAGGGAAACACCAAGGATTGGGCCTGAAGATACCAACTGTAAGATGTTGGCCTGGGAAATGAGGAACCACCACCAAATTCAACTGAGAAGGAGCCATCACTGAGCTAGGAGAAGCATGAGAGGGTGGTGCCCTGGAAGCCTAGTGTTTGCAGGAGGGACTCCAGCAAGATCGGGTGTGTCAAATGCTGCTCCAAGTCCAGGGAGCTGCGAATTGAGACCTCACACAAGATTTAGTGGCCTGAAAGTCAATGAAGGTCCTGAAGACAAGGGTTTTATTAGGGTATAGGGGCAAAATCCTGAATGGAGTGGATTCAGGAGGAAACAAGAGGAGAAGATTGGAGACAGCAAGTACAGACAGTTCTTTTGAGGCCTTTTGCTGTAAAGTGAATGAGGGAAGGGAGGCAGTAGCTGGAGGAGGAACAGGAGAGGGAGGTTTTCCTTGAAATGAAAAGTGGGGCCTAGGCCTTCTTTGCAGGGTCATGGAAATATTGCCATGTATAAGGGACTTCATTGTTTCTACTGTTACTACACTATAAAGAGCACTACTGTACTCTTACTCTCTTTCTGGCCTGACCCTCCCCCCTGGATTAAAGCTTAACTTCCTCTCCATCATGTTGCGTTATGCAACTCTTCTTGAAAGATCTGGTCTCTCCTCCTCTTGTCCCACTTTCCCCTTTGTCATCTGGTCTGCTTCTCCCATAATTTTCTAGAAGTGTACTCTGGCTCCACACCCTCTGCTCTGGCACATCCCCTTCTACAGAGGCTGCCTTTCCTTCACTCCTGATGCTCTGTGTTGAGGAACCACATTTAATTCTTTTGAGAAAAAATACTTTAGCCCATTCTTCTACAATTGGACTCCCAAGATGAAGATGATGAGGACACCCCTAAATCCACAATCCCTTTGTGAGGAGGAAGCATTTTGTCACAGAGGAAGGGATTTCAGGAAAATGTATCAGTTGAGGAAGAGATGATGAATTCTTAGCCACAGACCAGAAAGCACAAATTCGAGGGGAGTTCCCAGAAAGACCTGAAACATCTTGTCAATAGTTGTGTGACAATATGTATGTGTCAAAACTTTATATATATCATATATCATAACCTTTGATTTAGAAATTCCACTTCTAGAATTTATTTTAGTAAAAAAGGAGACATTTAAGATACTAAGAGTATGTGAAAGGTTGTTCATCATAGAATTGTCCATAATTGCAAAATATAGAAACAAGAGAGCTGCTGGATATACCATGGCACACTTATACCATGAATACCACAGAATCGTTACAATAATGATGCAGAGATGAATGTGCATTGTCAAGAAAGGTGTTTCTGGTAAGTGTAAAGTACAGATACAAGGTCTATCCAGAAGGTATTCAGCCATGCAATGTGAAAAATAGAGACATTTATCAAAGAAGAATGTAAGAGACAAAGAAGCATTGTACATAGGACAATGAATGACACCTCAGTCCCCTTCAAAGTAGGCACCTTGGGACGTCACACAGTTCTCCCAAATGCCATCAGCTGCCTCATCATATTTTCTTGAATCTCATTGATGGTCTCAAATGTCTTTCCTTTCAAAGGTGATTTTAGTTAGGGGAAAAGCCAGAAGTCACACAGGGTGCCAAATATGGGCTATAGGAGGGCTGAGTTACCTGGGTGATGTGATGTTTCACAGAAGAACTCTGCACAAGATGTGATGCATGAGTGGCCACATCGTCATAATGATGCTGCCAATCACCAGTTGCCCATAGCTGTGACCTTCTGAATCATCCAAATGGTTTCTACAGGGATATGTTCAAGCTTAATGCAAAATTTGATACCGATTCATTGCTCTACTTGCTCAGTCATTTTGAATGTGGAAAGCCTCACAGTAAACATGCTCACTCAATGATGTCTACCACCCCCACTGACTTGTACAGTGAAGTTGTCATTGTTTGTGCATGTGCATTCCAGTCCACTGTCCTTAGCTGCCAGGTTACATCGATGTCACACAAACTGTTCTCATTATGTTAACAATGGCTTGACTTTTTAGGGACAGCCCTTCATGTATATATATGTGTAAAACTCTTAAAGAGGGTATGTCTCAATGGCAATAATTATGTGAGTTCTGTTTTACTTCAATAACTTTGTCTTGTTTGATGTAAAAGATAGAAAAAAGGCCCTGACCAGTGTGGCTCACTTGATTGGGTGTTGTCCCACAAAGCAAAAGGTTGAGGTTCAATTCCCAGTCAGGGCACATGCCTAGGCTGCCAGTTCAAGCCCTGGTGGGGTGCATACAAGATGCAACTGATCAATGTTTCTCTCCCTCTTTTTCTCCCTCCCTTCTCCTCTCTCTAAAAATTAAATAAATAAAATTTTTACAAAGTAAAAAAAAGGCCCTGGCTGGTGTAGCTCAGTGGATTGAGTGTGGGCCTGCAAACCAAAGGGTTGCCAGTTCGATTCCCAGTCAGGGCACATGCCTGGGTTGTGGGCCAGGCCCCCAGTAGGAGGGCGCATGAGAGGCAACTACACATTGATGTTTCTCTCCCTCTTTCTCCTTCCTGTCCCCTCTCCCAAAGAAAATAAATAAATAAAAATTTTTTAAAGTAGGAAAAAGGAGTAATAATTAAAGTTAGGAGAATAGATTGCCTAGGCAACAGATTATATAGAGAAGCTTAGGAACATTCATATTAAAGGGTGCAAAGAGGATGAGAAGCTGGGAAAGAATTCAAAGAAGCAATGAGAAGAAAGGCAGCAATATCTCATGGAAGCTAAAGAAACAGAGAGAGCTCAGGCAGGACTTTGCTGGTGATACTCACTGCTGGGTTGTTATTCCCAATGGCTTTAGTTACCCCAAAGCATTCCTGCCCTCTTCTGCCTTGCCCACCTCCCTCCCTTTGGCAGTTTCTTTATAGGTAGGAGTAACCATGTGATTGGCTCCAGCCATGAGATGTAGGAAGATGCCTACTGGGGACTTTTGAAAAAGATTTTTCTTCCCTAATGAGGAGAGTGTGCAAAGAGAAAAACTTCAGTCCTATGCTGCTCCCACTTCCTGCCTTCAGAAGCAGTTGTATGTGGATATGATGCTTGGAGTTGTCAGGGTAGTAGCCAGCTCGTAATCAGGATAGAAAAGCCAGGGGAATCACAAATACTAACCCAGATGCCCATCTTCTTTTCTGTGAAATATGAGACATTTCTTTACCACATAAGCTGTCACTTGTTGGGCCAACTGCTCTTGCAGTTGAAGTTATTCTTCACTGATACAGAGAATATGGAGTGCAAAGTTCTTGGTGGACTTTGAGCTCTGCAGATCTATGACACTACATATGGGAGCCAGAGAGAAGGCATGGTAAGGAAGGACAGGCAGTGGGACTGGACCACAGTTCTGAAAGGCTTCAGAGTGGTAAAGAATAGGATGACATGGAATCGGCAGGAGTGTGTGAAGATTTCTTCTATGCTATTGCTGCTCCCTTGGCTCTGTCAGAAGACTTAGAAGAGACATAGATCTTTTATTGAACTTTCAGTGTTCAAACACATTGTAGATGCTCATCAAATGGTTATCACTGTCATTATTCCATGAGGTCATTCTTGGAGATGTTATTGCCCCTTTGGATAAACTAGATTTTCCAGGGGTATTCTGGTCTGCAGACTTGTTCCAGCTCTCTATCCCTTGGAAGCAGTAGAGTGTGATCAAGGGAAATGATACTGGCTTTGGAGTCAGACTGCATCCACTTACTTGCTATATGGCCTTGGGCTGAATTCCTGAGTCTCAGGTTCTTACCTGTAATTGGACACCTACCTCATAGGGTTGGTATGGGATAACGTACGGAAAGCACTGGCATGTAGTAGGCACTGTAATAACTGGAGAGCTCCTTGTGGGGCTTGCAGGTTGCCTTCCAAATGTCACTTTTCCCCCTTTCTAACAGAGCTCCACTTTGGTCCAGTCATTTCCTCCTCCTAGCTGAGGAAACTCAGGCTCAAAATGCTTCTGTAGTATTTCTGAGGTCTTACATCCTAACACGTTTCAGAGGCAGCAAGTCTTCAAACCAGGTCTTCTGACTCCCAGCACATTGTTTTTCCAATACCTCTCATTTTTGGAGGAATTAGCACATTTATCCGGCACAACAAGGTACCTGGCATTCAGAGGTTCTCAACTGTAGCCTGTTTCTCAAGGGCAAGACACAGAAGTCACATGGCTTTTATGACCTAGACTCAGAAGTGACATACCATCTCTTCTGTCATAATCTGTTAGTTTTAGCCATGCAGACCAACCCTGAAAGAAGGTGGAAGGAGACCACACTAGGCTGTGAGTCCTGGGAGGTAAGGATCGTTGAAGACTATTGGAAGCTGGCCACCACAAGCATCTTAACATTTTTATGAAAATAGTTTTGACTTTACAAATCTTCTAAAAGGCCTTGAGGACTCCAAGTGATTCACAGGCCATTCTTTGAGATCCACTGCCTGTGATAATTTTAGATATCGCCAATGTACATGATTTATGCTACTGTTCTGAAGGTGATTCTCAGATCCACCTCTCTTTTGCAGATTCATCTCAGTTTGTCAGATCTCACTTGAAAAACAAGTTTTCCAGAGGGACCCTTAGTCTATCCAGTATTTTGCTCCTGCTGCTGGCCGAGCAAGGGTGCTGGAAGAGTAGAGTAGTTGCCTTCTAGGACGGACTTCATAAAAGTAAAGTGTCCCATGGTCATTCAAAATCTCATCAAAGCCTTTTGCATCTTTGGGTTCATCTTAAATATTTTTGAATATTTTCAATCTGAACCACTGCCCTGGCTAATCCATTCAGTGTACCTGTATCAAGTGGGAACTCCTTTCATTTATCCCAAAAGGCCCCAGCAAGTGTCCCCAAGGCAGGCTTGACTTCTACATGCTAAGACTTGGCAAATATACCTGTGAACAACTTGTGACTTTGCTCATGACTTTGGGACACTAATCTTTGTTCCTTCTCAGAAGAGTCCTAACACTTGCAGTGTGTGATACAGCTGTGCCACCCCACCTTCTTGATGAACATCCTCCGCCATCCTGTGCTCGAGACCTTGGCTAGCAGAGCTTCAGCACACAGCCTGTCAGTTGCACTGGAGTGTGTACTGGGACAGGGCAACAGTGTTCCATTTCCCCAGGTCTGTCACAACAGCGCCCAAAGTCCAGTTTGCACAGTGGACCATTGAGTTATCTCTGTCTAGCTGCCTTCTTTCCTTCCTAGAGCAGTACACCCCTCCCCTGGCATTTTCTTCTCCCCCGTTCCATGAGGTTCTCATGGGTCATAATTATATTCCACCCACTTTGGCCAAAATGATTAGTCCAAGAAAGGGTAAATAACCATGTTGGGCCTGCCAGGGTCTGGAATTGTCTTCAGGGAAACCAAGCCAGGAGGCCCTTTTTCCTATCTGAAGTCAGAAAACTGACTGGAGCTGCCTGTCACCATGTTTTCTATTGCTGCATTCAGTAGGTGAAAATGTAGCCAAACAAGAGTAACAACACCAAGAATAAGATAAATATGACTCTGGCTGGGTAGCTCAGTTGGTGAGAGCATTGCCCCAATACGCCAAGGTTGCGGGTTCAAATTCCAGTCAGGGCACATACAAGCATCAACCAATGGATGCATAAATAAGCAGAATGACAAATCATTTCTCTCTCTCCCTTTCTGTCTTTAAAATTAATAATTTTTTAAAAGAATAAGAGAAATACCTTTCATAGAATTCCATTGTGTAAATGTACCATAGTTTCTTGATCCATTCACTATGGTACATTTACACAATGGAATTCTATGCAGCAGAAAGAAAGAAGGAGCTCCTACCCTTCGA
>PVKU01002002.1:17694-146064 GCA_004027475.1 Anoura caudifer
AATAAGCCAGGAGGTGAAAGACAAATACCATATGATCTCACCTTTAACAGGAACCTAATCAAAAAAACAAACAAACAAGCATAATATAACCAAAGACACTGAAATTGAGAACAAGAGAGGAGAGGGATAGGAATATCCAGGGAAAAGGGGAAGGGATTAGAGCAACAAGTATGAAAGACATATGGACAAAAGCTAGGGGCGGGGTGGAAATGGGAGGGAGCTGGGGAGGGCTGGGGCGGAGGGACAGGATGGGAGTAGAAAACTGTATAAGAACAACAATTAAAATAAAATTTAATAATAAAAAAATAAAAAAAATAAAAGGAAGATTTAAGGGGCACATCATAATGGGGAAAAATCTTTTATTTCCCCCCAAATTTTATACAAAGCTATTCCAATGACTTAATGTGAAATTTTTATAAGAATTTCTTTTTTTTCTTCCTGATGTGAAAGGTAATAAAAAGTCACATGGAAGAAGCAAAAGACAATAATAATGACATCGACTCAGTGTTTACCAAAATACTTTCACAGGCATTACCTACCCCCTTCGCTGGACACAACGCTCTGTATAAGCCAGGTAGAATTGATCTTATCATCCCCATTGTACACATCAGGAACAAGCGCAGTTGAGTAGTACCTTGAAGTCATTTTATTTTTTCAAAACACTTGATTTTGTTATATTCCAAATTAGCACTAACCAAAGTGGCAAGGATATTCTGGGGATGCTCGAAACTAAACCACGATCTGCTTGAAATGTACTTTCCTCCTGACCCCAAGCTCAGTTTTTACTTGATTGCACTAACCCATTTAAAGAAAGCTGACTCTAGACCAACTGAAAACTATGCCCTGGAATAGTCCCTTAATTTCTCTAAGTACCAGGTTACTAAACTAACATTATAGAGTATCAACAAAGAAGTTTCACATCCATTATCTCTGTTAATTTTTGCAGTAACTGTATAAGGTAAATATTTATATTTTTAATAGAGTAAATTTAAATTCAGAGCTGGTTAATGGCTTACTCAAGACCATGCTGACAATGTTAGATCCAGCTCTCTACTCAAGATCTCTAAACCATCACTTTATCGTGAAATCTAGAACAGGGTTAGAAGAAAAAAAAAAAAAGAATAAGAGAAATACCAATAGAAAGTTTGTCTCTGGATCTACTCCAGCCTGAGGCTAATTCTAACTACCTTCCTCCCAGTGATGTGACTCAAGAATGGTCAGAAGTGTTAGGTTTCCACCAGTTTTCATTGAAAAAAGCCTTCATACAATTGACTCTTTGGCCTCAAATATTATGTTGTGAGAGATCTGCATCCTGAAGGAGAACATGTTGAGAGAAAATAACAGAGGGCTGAGAATTCAATGAAGACAGAAAGAGGACTGAGAAGGGGCTGGTCAGAGAAAAGGCAGGCAAGCCAAGGAACAACATTTCACAGAAGCAGATGAGCTAGTTTTAATTGGGTGGTAGGGAAACAGACACTCCCATGGACTTAGAGGGAAAATAATTTTTCTTTTTTTAGGGCTATTGGCAGTATCTCAAGATTTGAAATGTTCCTGCTCTTTGAGCCAATGCAGCATTGTTTGTTGTGGTAAAAAGCTGGCGATAATTTCAAACAGTTGCCTCATCAATAGGCAGTTGGTTAAGTAAATTATGGAAACATGTCCCAGTTCTATTGTTAAGGGGGGAAAGACTATGCAAAGCATTTGGCTATGGATGTGTGTATTTCCTACGTGCAGAGAGGAAAACTTGGAGGATCATACATCAGATAGCTGGCACTGGTGATCTCTGTAGGGGCGACTGTAATTACGGAGAATTTTCACTTTCTAAATTTGTATGAGGCTGGAATGATGTGAGAGATTAACCTCTGTTCTATTTCTGCTGCCATTAAGATAACGTTTCCCTTCTTTCACTATTGCATTCAGAGTTCTAGAATCTTTGACCACACGCGTTTGTTCATTCATTCATCCACTCATTTATTTAATCGGTAAAGGATTGAGTGACTGAGTACCAACCATGTCAGACACTCTGTTAGGTCTTGGGCATATAATAACAAAACAGGATTTTATATGGTTGTGGAAAAGCAGTGATGTGTTATGGAGATGCACAGGAAAAGAGAGGACTAGAATGCTGGAGTGGAGACATTAGGGCCCCGTTACTTCCAAGGAAGTAGCATATATAAGACCCTAAAACTGAAGTGTATGTGAGGAGTTTGAACTCAGGACTGTGTGGTTAGAAAAAACAATGAGGAATGAAGCCAAGGTAAGGGACAGGGATCCGCAGCGTACCTATGGACTTGATGCCATTCTACATCAAGTGGAAAAGGAAGCCACTAGAGGGTTTTGGACCAACTGTAAAATGAGCGATCTGGTTGCTGTGTTTAAGACTAAATTGGAAGGGACATTGGTGAAAGCAGGGAGACCAAGTAGAAAATTATTGCAATGATCCAGGTGAGCAAAAATGGCTTGGATTATGGTAGTTGAGTGGTTGTGTTTCAAATGTTTTTAAAAATAGATATTTAAAAAAATTTTAAATTTATTGATGAGAGAGAAATCAATGAGAGAAATATCCATTGGCTTCCTCCTGTAAGAGCCCAAGCAGGAGACAAAACGCAGAACCTACGTATGCACCCTAACTGGAATCAAACCGTGACTTTTCTGTTTACGGGAGAACCCTCCAACCCAATGAGCCACACTGACCAGGGCTCAAATGCATTTTGAAGATATAGCTAATGGATCTGTTGGACGAGAAAGAGAGCATGAAAGAAAGTAGTGCCTGTGACTCAGGGCCCCATATGGGGGCTGTCACACTTCTAGAAAACAACCTTTCTCCCAGGATTGTTTGAAGCCTAAGCCCACTGAGGGGGATTCCACTGAGTTACCCCAAACAGGTGGCAGTGCAAACTGTTGCTGAGTTGAAGGAGGCAGAGAAAGAACCAGGGGACAGAGGGCAAGGTTTTGGGTTTTGTTATGGGACAGACCCATTCCCTGTGTGCAGCGGGCCCCAGGGGGGTGACCCTAACCATGGGGTACTAGGGGAGGCTGGATGCGTAGTGCCACAGCCCTGGCACACTTGGGCTGGGAGAGGGAAAAACACAGACTGCATTTCTGTCCACCAGAGCAGAAGGCTCAGTCAGGTTTAATTTGACATAGAAAAACCAAGTATGGTGCCATTCCCTGTACTCTTGTGGTGTGGAGCGAATTCCACATATTTTTTATGTATGTGTATAATGTGGTGTGTACCCATTATACATATTTTATAATGTTGTGTTTTTGCCTTTAAAGACATATGCATTACTTTTGTAATCACAACAAATAAACACATATAGAAAGAATGGTGAACAATAATTCAAAGAAGGTCATGGAGTTAGCTTATTGAGAAAAGATAAGGTAGTAAGTGGAGTCTTCAAGGAGTAAGGTGGAAGCCAAGTGGCAAGAATGAAAAAGGAGAGTATAAGAAATTGAAGCAGTGACTAATTAAAGTCTCCTTTGGGAAGCTTGGCAAAGGAAGGAAATAATGAACGGTAAGAACAGATACCATGTGATTCTGAATAAAGTTTATTAATATGTACAGCAAATGTAGTAATTCGACACTTCTATTTATCAAATCAATCCACTGCAATAAAGAAAAGTAAATGAACAGAAAAACCTGTGTCTGCATGGTACATGCTCCTGGTGTGTAATTTAGATGGCAAAACTTTAAATTAATTGGTTATATATAATGTCAGGTATTTTTCTTTCAGAATATAATCTTTTTTGTAGTAACCTATTCTAGCAATAGGACATAATACTACTTCAGATAAATAGAACTGCCAAAAAACCCACAAACAAACCAAGAACCCCAAAACAAAAAACCAAACCAAAAAAAAAAAAAGAAAAAGAAAAAAAGAAACTGTAACAGATTGCAGTTACCTTCTCTTCCAGAAATAATGATTATTTACTTAAAATTTTAACACTTTACAATGGCTATATTTGTGCTAAAAATCTGCCGGTGAGTTATTTGTAATTCCTTCATTTAAATAAAAATGCAAAAAACTCCATGACTTCCTTATTTTAACCCCCTTCAGTTCAAATTTTTAAAATTATTTTTCTATACAAAGTAGGTACATGGGCTATACAAAGTTAAATATACATATTTACAGTCCCACTTAAGCATATGATTTTCTTCTTTTACTGACCCCAGAGAGACTGCAAAAGAGAAGTAGTTTGGGGCTTGCCTTTACCCAGAAGCATGGCTAATACAGCAAAACTGTTTGCAAGGCATGCTGCCAGCTAGTTGCACTTGCTATTAATAAACCTGTATAAACATCTCAGCATAAAAATAGGTATTTTATATTACTAAATGTCTGAAGACAAAAGAGCCATTGGAAACCTCTGTTCCTTGTTTTGTCACACATAGGAAGCTGAAGTTTGATGCAAATTTTAACATGATTTTATTAAAGACGGGCAAATTAGTGAGGCATATCTGAGTTTCTGGAGATAATACAAATGCATGAGGCTGGCATCATATGCAAATGTGGCTTTACAAATTGGTTTTATTTTCTAGCTGTATTTAAAGAGGTGTTCAAAATTACCTACTTAATCAGGAAGCACCCCTCAAAAAACTATTAGATAAAATCATCATATTAATGGTTTGCATCTAAGAAAGACCAGGAAACACATCAGCCAATGCAAGAATTACATTTCAAAATGGGTGAAATGCTGCTGTGCAAATGCACATGCATACACACTTGTACTAGATTCCCTCTGAGTCAAAAACACAGTGTCCTGGGAAGGTGGAGTGGACCTTCCAAAGCAATGAGTCTTTTTTAAGGAATTTCTATCTAGGAAGCTCCTCCCTCACCTGCACCCCCATCTCACCTCCTCCATTAGTTCCACAATCTTTTCCTTTGGGATTACGGTTCTGCTCCAGTTACTGGGAATTGGTAATACATTCCTCGTATCAGCCATTTACACTTTAGTGTGACGAAGTCAGAGAGCAAGATTTACAAAGAGGACAGGGAGAGAAGTAAGGGTACTGTGGCTGTCTGATGGGGATGGGCAGCTGACGGGATCCTAAGATGAGTAACGGAGACAGAAGCTAAAGCAGGGACACTGAAGACAAACTGCCTAGTTATAAAGACCCCAGACTTTAGGATAATAGTCCAACAGCAATTCTGAGTTATATGCCAAGAGCCAGGATCCCTGTACACACTCTAGCTCTTGGAATTGCTATTCCTATTTGTGACCGTGGATGTTTGTGGGGAGAGTGAGTGTGAAGAGTCTGGAAACAGTTCCAAGTATTTTCAGCCACAAAGTACCCTTGGGCCAAGGTCCTTCCAGCATCCTAGTTATTCAACAGTGAGCTAATGGAGGCAGAAATGTGACAATGCTTTCTAGGATCCCTCCAGGAAAGTTTACCTCTTCCTCTCTCCCATCCTTCTCAGCACGTTTCACAATCTCTCTTGGTTATTTTTTTGTGTATCTGTCTCCCAGCCACCTCTGAGTTCCCAACAAGCAGGGGATGGGCCATTTCTATCTTTCATTCTCCAAGGGGTCTAACAGAAAGGCCAATAAACATCCTCGAACTGGGTAGAGTTGTGACTGAACACGCCAGGTGTCGCAGGGGCCCCAGCTTGGATCTGACCTCCTGGAGGGGCAGAATTGCTTCCTCACACCTGGGGCCACGACATCTGCACCTCTGCTCTGAAGAGAAGCCTCTCCAGGGTGCAGCAGGATTCATAACCCTGGGTGACTACATTTTGAGTGGCCCTTGAACTTCTATGGGAGTAAAAATGGACACACGGTGAGTCTCTTCTCAGCTCGGAGCACACCTTGCTCATCGGTGGCCCCAGCATCCAGCATGCATCAGTGTGTGTTAAATGAGTCACTGAACACTGCCATCCTTGGTTTTCTGAGAACAGGCCTATGAACCTCAAACTGCCTGGCCAAAAACAATCCAGAAAAGAAAGGTTAGCAATGGCATTGATAAATGAAACTGTTGCCCTAAAGGTGACTGTGAATGCCAGCGCTATGGGAAAGGAGCACACTGCCTGTGACCTCAAAAAGCTAACGGCTTCTTGACCGAAGTCACTCAGACATAGACATTTAACTATCTGCCTGGCCACTGGGTCCCACAGGCAAACCTTGTGTGCTTTTCTGTCTGGACACCAGGGGTGTCAGTAGCAATGCCACATGCAGGCCAGATGCACAGGGTGCCTAAGTTTTGCCTCCATTGCTCCAGAAATTTCAGCAGGTCCAGTGAGGGCCTCGGTCTTCAGGAGTTTGGGGGCCTCGGCAGCCCAGACAGATCTCCAGCAGTGTTGGGGGACCAGGAGGCTCTGAGTGGTGAGGAGTGGGACCGGGGTGTGTGTGTGTGGAGCCTTTGGAGAAGGGCTGGGAAGCTGCCTGGCAATCTGAGAGCCCCCGATTCAGACTAAGCGCCGAGATCCCTCAGAGATGGAGCTGGTCAAAGGTGCAGCAGCCACAGGCATTTCTGGCCTAACCGCTCCTGGACTGGGCTACAGGTCAGATTACCTAAGACGGGGAGAGGAGGGAAGGGCTGGAGTGGGTCCCAGAGCAGCTAAGTAAATACAGATTTGCCTCATTCCTTTCTGCTCAGCACATGGTTCAGGCCTGTCTGATACACAGTAAGCTTAGACAGGCTCCAGTTTTAAACACAACACACTTCTCTGTCCCTCTCTTTTGCTTCTTACTTTATCCACTGCATTACTTTTCCTACTGACTCAACTTTTAAATAAAGAGACTGGTTCATGAATTATACTTCATCCTCCAATAAAAATCATCTCTGTGGTTTTCAGTCTTCTTATAGATACAAAGGCTTTACATAGTTGCCTGGAAAAGTACCAAACTGTCTTGTCCTTCTTGAAGTACCTATAAAAGAAAACACACATACACACAATGAGAAGACTAGCCCACGTGAGTTCAAAGACAGCCTCTGATAACACTCCTGCAGCTTGTAGTATAGTGTATGGTTTCCAAAGCACTCTCCCTTATCTCATTTAGGTTGCAAAATAATGCTGGGTGGTAAGCAAGGCAGGCATTTTTAATACTCCTTTTTTTTAATGAGCTTTTTTCAGTGCATAAGTGACATTGCTGAAGTCCCATAGCTCAGTAAGCATCGTAGGCAGACTTTGGTCCCAGGTCTCCTGACTCCCAGTCCACTGCTCTTTCTAATACTTCTCCATTTCGGAAGAATGCGCACATTCATCTTCTAAATTCTAGGCTTTCTAAAAGTCCACTGGATATGACCACACATCAAAAGGAAATTCCTCTCATAAGCCTGCCTAAGTCCTAAATTGACTCCCTGTCTTTGCTACCAACTTTATTTGGGTTTCCGTTGGGCCAGGACCATAAAGCTACTTGGGAACAAAGCCCCTTCCTGGGCTGTTCCAGATCCAGAACTGCTGGATTCCTAATCTAGTTCCTGCCCTTGGGGGTCTCTCCGGAGAGCTGGTGCTGTGCGTGCGCGCACGTGTGTGTTATGTTGTGTTATCACGACCCGCTTATTAACAGATATCACAATTTGATCACTGCTTCCTTTTCCCACCTGGCTTGGATAGAACTTCAGAAACCTGTTGAACACATTTCAAGCAGCCACTACCAGTGGGCTGGAGCTGTTGCCTGAAGTGAAAGAAGACAGCTAAGGACCTCTAAAACAACTATTTGAACCCCTTGGGGGGTGGGGATGGTCAAGGAGGACGCAGGGAGCTGAGATAGGAAGGCCCAGAGATGGGCTCAGAGAGCTGGTCAGTGCCGTCCCTTATGGGCGAGAAGGAGCACTGCTGGGTTACTTTATTCTTAGTCTGAATGTTAGGTTACTTTTTGAAGTATTTGAAGAATTGAGGAATCTGAAATATTTCCTTTACCAAGCTGCCAGGGATGCCCTATTAGAGTGCCCCTCACACACCCCAAATTCTTGTAAAAAATGCAAATGTTTGTTGAAGAGGTTAATAGCTAATATATACAAGAGCTGTACTCTAATATCTAGCCTCCCGTGTCTGCATGTCTACAGCACATTGAAAAATGGCCTTTCTGAGCTGAGCTATGCTGTAACTATCAATATTTATCACATTTCTAAGACTTAGTATGAGAAAAAGAATGTAAAATACCTCAACTTTTAAATACTGATTACATGTTCAAGTGATACTATTTTGAATGCATTGTATTTAATAAAACATATGAAAATTAATTTCACTGGTTTCATTTTCTTTTTTCAACATGGCTTCCAGGAAACTTTAAATTTCTTACATGGCTTGAATTATGTTTCTCTTGGACTGCATTGCACTAGATCAGGGATTTTCAACCTTTTTCATCTCATGGCACACACAAACTAATTACTAAAATTCTGCGGCACACCAAAAAATATATTTTTTGCCAACCTGACAAAAAATAGGTATAATTTTGATTTATTCACACTGGACCACTCTTGCGTTGGCTACTGTCATTTTTTAATTTCACAATGTAAGGGAAGAGAGGTCACTGCCCCACTTTTGAATAGTCAGATATTTCATGTTTTAGAAATTTTTGTGGCACACCAGTTGAAAAAACACTGCAGTATACTACTTTGACTTCTCAGATCTGGTTTCCTTCTGCACACAACAACTTGAGGTAGTGAGTGCTGTGGGCTTCTGGGGGCCTTGGGAGGATGGGGCAGCTTTCTAAGAGGCTGGGGAGGCCAAAGCAGATCTTTCTGGCTTCCCACTCATGCCGAGACATTGCTGTTCATATTACCTTAATCCTGAGATTACTCTGCCTTTAGCAAAACTTTTCCAGCAAGATCAGAAAAGAGCTAGTCTTTGGAAAGAAGATAAAGGTAAAGCCATTTGTAAAGGGGAAAACTGAGGCAAAAGGTGAGCCAGTGGCTCCCAACATCATATTCATATCTGAGCAGAAAGAACAGAGGCTTGTGGAGAGATGAGCCTTGGTCCAAATACTGCCCCCACTATTTGCTACACGGTGACCTTGGGCTAGTTAGTTAATCTCTTTGGGCCTCAGTTTTTGAATATGTGAAATGAGGATAATTCTTGGCTTACAGGCTGTTTGTTGAATGAATGTCAATAAGAAAGTTTATCAAGCAAGCATCTGCTTCATAACAGAATCTCAATAATGTTGATCTTTCCCTCCCCTGTTTTCAAAATGTGAATCCTTTGTTTTAATTAAGAAGATTGCTTTGATTAAAGTTATTAGAAGGCTGGAGTAAATAAGATCTTTAGAATGTCTAACATATGCTTGAGTTTCACGGTACAGACCGAGGCTTGGTCAAGTTTTCCTGTGTTGTTTCATACATGAGATTAAAAAAATAAAATTTCCAAATGTAGAACAGATACATGCCCATTAGAAATATGAATATAATCAATGAATTTGACAGCTGCCCTTCCATGCACTTGATATCTGCACATTTGGTCTTTAGGTCCTACATTACTGCCATCCACACTGTCTTGAGAGCAAACATAAACTGGGTGGCCCAGCCTTCCTAACAGTGGTATGGGAACTGAGAAGCTCTTCTTTCCACGCAGAGAATATTGCGTTCTGCACAGTTCATCACTCCTAGTCATTCCTTTGACACACAGATGGTAAGAAAAGCATGATGAGATCACTCACCAACAAACCACCCGTCGTCACATTTTTCCATGACATCAACAATATCTCCATCTCGGAGTTCCAACTCATCATCGTTCTGTGGTATATAGCTATATAATGCTTGGTAGCTAAATCTATAAATGAGAAAAATGAATAGTAAGGGGCTAGGAGGGTTAAATAAGGAATTTTAAAAGCCATGTCAGTTAAATCAACATTTAGGTAGTGTTTCTTACTCATTAGCAGAGATAAAAATATTGTATTGGCTATCTCTCTAATGACTTAGCATTGGGGGAGATCCATTCAACATATCATAATAAATTGAGAAGGACAGGGATGGAAAACTGCTGACAAGCAAGTCATGATCAGTCCTTTTACTTAGTTTCAATTGGTTACCATAACCAAGGACTTTGTCTAGATGCCTGCCCCTTTAAAGTTAACCAAGGCTTATTCTTAACATAGGATAAATTGTGTAGATTGTCAAGAACAATCACAGGTTACTTAGGTCCAGAGAAAGACATTATATTCTGGTCATTCATACTGGAGAGCCCAAGACAATTGTGATATATTATAAAATTGTCATATTTATATGGAAACATATTCCAACTGCCTCACTGTTCAGCAAAACTACCTTGAGTTTAATACACCAACATGCATTTCATTCATTGCTATTAAGTATGAGCATCATTTTCCTGAAACTCTTGAAAGCTTTTTTCCTATCCCGTGGATTTGGGAGTTAAGATTTTTATTTGCTTGGTGGTGGGCCTAAGGCAACTTGGTGTGTGCTGTTCTGCTTGTTCTAACACCAGCCACTGGAGAAAGATGGACTACATGTGCTGGAATCTGACATCTGCTTTGGCAACAGGAAGAGCTTTGTTTCCACTTACTCCTTTCACAAATACTTCAGAAGCATCCACTATGCACCAGTTCACAATTCTGTTTACTCACTATTTTGAAACACAACAGTAGCAGGCAAAACTTTGCAAATGAGCCAAACATCTACCATTTCAGCAGATGCCAGTGATTTCCAGTGTGGGCAAGACAGACCAGATACAAGTAAGTGGAGCCAGTTCCCAGAAACAAGGGGTTTGTTCTCCTCTGTTAAAACCAAAGGAACAATTTAATTTTATATATTTGTCCGAATGTGCTGATATTTTGGTAGAGGGATCTGTCTGCCAGAGGAAGGTCTCTAAAGAGGAATTAAGAGAGGCAGATAGATTTTCATTTGGTAAATGAACACATTTTGATGTTTCTGTGTTTGCCTGCTGTCTCCCCACTCAACCTGGACTCCTTGGAATGCCTTATTCCCCTCACTTGCACTTGGCTGCTTTGCTAGGCTCAGCTCTGGAAAGTAACTCCTGATTTCGGCTCCTCTGTTCTCACTCCCAGACTACGGAGCCTGGCTGGAGAAAAGCCCTGTCACCTGCTGCTCGGGTTGCCCAGTCAGCTCTAATTTTGAATGGGCTGCATGCTGCTCAGGACCCTGTTCCATTGAGTCTGCCCACGTCCTCTGCCACTTCTGCAGAGGGCTCTTCACTCTCTCCCATTTCCTGAGAGGAAGCTTGCTGTGGGCATCACTTTAACTTTCCTCCCCTTCCGGTTTAAGTATCTATACCTCTTCCCTCCTGCCTCTGTTCCCATGTGTGAGGAAAGGTCCCTTCTGGCTATGCTGAATTCCCTTCCATAGGCCATTTCCTTAACTTTGGTCTTCTCTCACATCTTTGGACTCTGTCAACCCCTTCTCCTCTGGTACAAATGTACTGAAGGCTCTGTACCCTAAAAATACCTCCTCTGTGCCTGCTACTCCCTCAATCTATAGCCCTTTCACTCACCACCAAACTGACTCGTTGATCCTCTCTAACACTGCTGTCTCCAAGGTCACCAACGATTTTTCTAGTTGCCAAACAGAACACCTGGAGGACATTTCTCACTTCCTACCCTCCTTGGCCTCTCTAAAACAGAAGGCACCGAACACGCTGACTGAACACGCTTGCGTTGTTATGTACAAGTGATTGCTCCTAGACCCTCTCCTAAGTCTCTTGCTGCTCCTTTTCAGTCTCCTTTGCTGCTACCTCTGTTGCCTTAAAAACTGGTTCTCCAAGGATGTACCCTCGTATCCTTTTAAACGTTACCTTGAATCTCCTTGGATAATCTTGTGTCCATGGTCATAAAGTACCCACTCTGTCCTAGCTAAGTCCCTCATCACTTCTTGGCTGGACTATAATATCTCCCAACCAGTGTCTTTGTCCCTCACCTCTGAAATCCACCTTCTACTCCATTACCAGAGTTATCTCTCCAAAACAAAACATAATCAACATGCTCCTCATTTCAAAACCCTCTAGTGGCTCCTGAGTGCCTGCAGAATAAATTCCACACTTATTTCAGTAGCATGATGGATTCTACAATCTGGTCCCAACCTACTTCTTGAGTGTCATCTCTGTTTTCTCCATGAGCTATATCCCGTGGCCACATGGGCATTTTTGAAGTTGTCCTGACAATCCACCTTTGTACACGTGGTTTCATCTAGAAAGATCCCTATTCTAGCTCTCAAATCCAATTTGTCTTTCAGTGCTTATTCCAAACCCCCTTCCTCTATGAATGGAGTTAACACCTTTGTGCTTAAAACACAGGAGGCAACCAATATTTTTAATTTTTGTATTATTAATGGTTTATTTTATTCTCATTCAACAGAGAGCGGGATGGGGAGAGATAAAGAAACATCAATGCTATAGAGAAACAAGATCAGCTGCCTCCTGTATGCACCCCAACTACTGATTGGGCCTGTAACCTGGGCATGTACCCTGACCGGGAATCGAACCAGCGACCTTCTGGTTACGGGAAGATGCTCCAACCAACTGAGCCGTACCAGTCAGGGCAATATTTTTTTTTCCTAATGAGTGGATAAACCCTATTCATTCAGCTCTAGTTGGAACTAACCATTCCTTCCTCTACATTCCCACACTAGGAGTGAAACCAGTCAGCACAGCTCCCATTTGCCCTTGGGTAACAGTTCGCTCTTTACCCGTCTCTTTCTCCCAGTAGGCCATGACCTCCTTCATTTACCAGCCACCTGTTCTCACACTGGCTGATGGAAAACATGGTATTCTCAGAGAAGCTGGGAGTGATTCACTCATTCCCCCACAGTCAGTCAATGACCCACTTTCTACGTCCAACTGTCTACTAAAACATGAGAATTGAAGCTTGCTGAGTGTACTTACAAATCTTGTGAGGCTTGACTCCTGTCTGGAGTGACTCTTCGCTGCTGGGCTTGAGGTTGCTGAGAAATGATGAAAGATGATTTATTGTCAGAAGGGGATACCTTGTGATGAAAGTCAAGGGGATGAGAAACAGTGCTGCAGTAATGAACAGACTTTTCGGCAATGTTTATGATCTCATTGCAAACTGCTTCCTGTGAGGTGGCCCCGAGACATCCAGAAACCCCCATAAAACAGTCAACGTGGGGACAAAAAAAGAAAGAGAGGAAGAGATGGAACATTCCAGACGAAGCACATAAGTCCAGGGAAACAACAGAGTTGAAGATCCAGGTTAAAAAAATAGATATTCCAGTAGTGGAGTGCAGGAGGGATCCAGGCGTAAGCATGGAAAAACAGGTAAGATACAGAATTTGGAATTTAGTATGAATATTAAAAAAAAGGTAGTAGCATAAAAGGTTGTAATTAGTGAGTAACTGTTATAAACAGAATAATTTCAGGATAGAAATGCAAGTATGTATCCCCGATCATGCACTAAGAACATTCATTTAATCCCACGTGTAGGCAGAGTAGAATTATCATCTCTAAATTCCTCTGCTTTTTTGAGAGGGAAAGGGGTGGCCTACCATCTCTCTCCACTTCAATAGCCACAAAATTCTTATAAATAATGGCTCGGTGAGTTAACCAAGCATTACTTCAGTCAAGACTCTAGAAGTCAGTAAGGATTCTCTTTAGAAAAGCTACAGTCTTATTCAACAGGCATCTTACCACATAGCTCTTTTCAGATTCTGTGAGATCAGGTCCTGCTCTCAATGAATGATGAGAAGGCTGTGATCACCAAGCAAATTATAAGGGAGACATTTTAGCAGATGTCACATTGGAAAGAAATCAAAATAAAAGCATGAGCAAATACATGTACCACACCATCATACTCGATGACACTGGATACTCGCGGCCTATGCCACCGAGTTTCCACGACAACACGGTGGGTGCACAGGAGAAAATGCAATGTACAGAGTTAGAAGCAAGCATCCAGGCAATGAAATGGGACGTTGGAAACATGGCTGCGGTGAGGTGCGAATGAACAACACAGGGTCCTCAGACTGGCAGGAAAGAGGCTCGGAAGGGCTGTGTTAAGGAACAGCTATGTCCCTCTGCAGCCATACGCATTGGTCCCCTCAGTCTCAGCTGGGAAGCATCTATGGATGGGCTGCTGGACCAAGAGCCAGTTTCAATGATCTGGTTGACTAAGAGCCTCCTCTGGCTAAGCAGGCTCATAAAGCTATCAGGTATGCCATATTTCGGTACTCATAAAAACTGAAAAGGAGAGTAGTGCTTTTGAAAAGCTCCTTGGTAATATTTAAAGTATCGAAAAGACTTTCCCTTGGGAAATCTGCACATGACACACACACCAGCTAGGTATGAGAGGAGTTCAGAAAGCTCACGGGGCCAAGCTTGCTTCCAGAAACAAGTGTCCTGACACAGTTGCGGAAACGAAACCATCACTCATCACCCACCAGCTCAGGTACCACACGCTGACAGGGAAGCACAGGTGTGATCATGGCCCACCACCCATCTTTTAAGGGGGTCTCCCACAGCAGAGGCCAAGCCTTCATTGAAAGAGTGTTTGAAATCATTTCCCTCAAAACAGATTCAATTCCAAGCTCTAGGAAGCCTCCCCAAGTAAACATTGGAAGAGTCATCCCTGGAGAAATCCTCCGGGCAGACCATAATCATAGCAATGAGCCTCAGTGACTCCACGCCCTTCTGGAAGGATGCTCAGAGGTCTTTTGTGTGTTACTCACTTCTTTCACAAAGATGCCCAGAGAGGGTGACGGCCTCCCCTGATGTCACACAGTTAAGGTAGGGGTACATGTGTTTCCTGGATTCCTTTACTCTCATCGAAATTTCCCCTTCCTTCTCGGACTGCTTCCCACATTATCAAGTGTGCTCATGGACCTTATCTCCACCAAGTTCCACAAAAATGCTGGAGACAGGCAGGACAGGGTCTATCAATCCTGTTTTCTTTCAGAACCCAGGAAGCTGATGCTCAGAAGGGTTTCGTGCATTCCCCCATGTCACACAGCTGGGAGAGGCCAGGCTGCTACACATCACCACACCATCCCTGCCTGGTCTTCACCACTATAAATGACCTCGCCTTTCAGCACGCATGCCCTGCAGGTTCTGTGTCCACCTCAGATACCACTTCTACACTCTGGTCCTTTTGGGAAACCTCTTCAAGTTCTCCAAACCCCTTCCAAACTTTTGTCACTTAAACCAGCCCCTTGGAGTCTGACAGGAGTGAAGGAAGAGAAGGAACTGGAGGAAGCCATTTCAAGCTCCTTTTGCCATGTCTCAGGACCTGCAGGCCTTTGGCAGGTGACCAGGAGCTGACCTTGCTTAGCACCATTCACCCCCTGTCCATCCTCTGGATCAGGCTTCTACGTAACAAAGGAAAGTAATGACATTTCCAAGCACCTAGAATGAAATTTATTCTGGGTGGCACCCTGAGTGGGTGGTAGCTCCAGGCAGATTTTTAAAAAATCCTTTACTGTATCTTTTCCATTACCATTTAATCCCCTTATACTCCTCCCTACTGCAATCACCACACTGTTGCCCATGTCCATGAGTACTTTTTCCTTTTTGCTCAATCCTTCCACCCCCTTACTACCACCTCCGAAATACTCTCTATGAATGAGTCTGTCTCTATTTTGATTGTTAGTTCAGTTTGTTCATTAGATTCCACATATAAGTGAAATCATGTTATTTGTTCTCTGACTGGCTTATTTCACTTAGCATAATGTTTTCCAGGTCTATCCATGTTGTTGTAAAGGGTAAAGTTTTCTTCTTTTTTATGGCTGAGTAGTATTCCATTTTGTGAATGTCCCATAGTTGTTTTATCTATTCATCCATTGATGGACACTTGGGCTGCTTCCATATCTTGGTGATTGTAAATAATGCTGCATCCAGGCAGACTTTGATTTGAGAGAAGGTGATAGGGAAACTCAAGAGTTAAAGATTTTAGGTTCAGCCATGGTTGATAGCTTAAGTGATTGACACAGGTGGAAAGCAGTTATTCCAGGAACTGGAATGACCTATTAAACTCCAGGACAAGCAATTCAACCTTTGTGCCCCAGGGGGTCTGCAAATGATGGAGATAGTGTCTGAGCCATTGAATTGTCCATCAGCAGATAAAGAAATACTAGCAAAATTGCCATGGACTGCAACTCTTACCTGATTAAACGTTTTCTAAACCCCTTACCTGGCCTTTCCTTAGCTCTATTAAAGAGGTTGGCTTGAGATGTTAAGATTTCTTTTTCTTTCTTTTGCTTATTGTTGTTCAAGTACAGTTGTCTTCATTTTCCACCGACCAGATGGTTTTTTCAGGGAACGTAACCTGTGGTCTTCTCAGATCGCCAGCATCTGAATAAAGTGTCCATAAAGATTTGGTCCTTGTCTCTACTTAGTGGTTCTGACAGTGACATGCAGCAGGAACACTGACTTTTCTGGTTTCATTTTCTGGTGACTCTTGTGGGACACTTTCAGGACTCTGGTAAGTCGATATTCGGGTCGGGAGTCATGTTGGCTACTGGACTGGGGGGGCCTTGGGGTGCAGACTTGGAGACTCCCTAGCAGCTGCCAAAGTGATTTCACGTGGGGACTCTCCTCTGATTCTCAGCACTCTCTATCACCTTCATCTTCAATCCAATCTGGGTTATGACTCAGAACAGTCCTCAGGAATTGAGGACAAAGCCTTCTGCTTTGTGTGACATTACAGAACTCTGGAAGAACTGTAGTCCCAGGTTACAATTTAGAATGGTTATTAGGAATTAAGGCACATTCTGATTTGTGTGATATTAGAGCACTCTCTCTGGTACTGTGGTGTGGTGGGGCAGGCCTCCATTCTGGAGACAGCCGTCTGGGGCAAATCCTTGCTGACTGGTCAATCTATGTTTATGAACCTGAGAAAATGGTATTTTATCCTAATACTGCTTGGCTTATGTATAATCTTGACTCAGAAGAATGCTGGCCGCCAAAATGATCTTTAAACTACTGTACTATACTGCTGCAATTAGAGTTGGTTTGTCAAAGATCAGGGAAGTGGGAAAATGGTTCACAGAAAAGGGACTTTGCCTGTGGCAGGCAGCAGCAGCTCAGAAGACAGGGACTGGGAAGATGAGAATGGCTGCTGTGAGCATGGTCAGGGCTCCCACACACCCTGCAGCCCTGAAGGCTCTTCCTCCTTCCTCAGCTGAGGGAGCTGAAGGAAGAGAGCAGAATTCTCCAGTTTCAAAGGGAAACTTTCTAAAAGTTTCGAGCTGTCCAACCATAGAAGGGGTCCCGGCAGCTGTTCCAGCTGAGGCCGTGCTGACTACTACTAGCTGGGATATCGCAGCGTAGTGCTTCTCAAACTGTAATGTGTGCTCATATCCCCAGGGATCCTGTTCAAATGCAGGATCCTGTAGGATACATCTGGGGTGTGTCCTGAGACTGCACATTTCTGTCTGGTGAAGTCCATGCTGCTGGCCCGCAGAACAACTTCGGGGGAGCAAGACTGCAGAGGACCTCAATTATCTGACACTGAGATTCTTTGTGGCAAGACTGATAGGAGTCACACCTCATGAAATACAAGTTCTCATGCAAATAAAAATATTTCCAAACTCCAGCTGGTGGCCTAATGACCTTAGGTCAAATGCAGAACAAAGAAAGAATGTGGACAATCTCTTAACATAATCTCCACAGTTTGCAGAAGCCCCCCAGCATCTTTCAATTAACTTAATCCCACAGTGGTGACTGGAACTGATCAACTAGTAACTATTTGGCATGTAAGAGATTTGGTGATCAGATACAGAAAGAAGGACTGACATTTTACTATTCCTTTCTTTTATCAAGCACATTTTTTTTAAAGCAGCTTTTTTTTTTTTTTTTGAGATTCTAACACAGTACTTTTTTAAAAATTTTATTTTAATTGTTGTTCTTGTACAGTTTTCTATCTTTTACTCCCATCCCAGCCCACCGCCCCAGCCCTCCTCACCTCCCTCCCATTTCCACCCCCCTAGTTTTTGTCCATGTGTCCTTTATACTTGTTCCTGTAAACCCTTTCCTTTTTTCAAAGCATGCATAGGTCCATTTCCTCATCTGACTTTTGTACTAACCCACTGACTTGGGGAGGGCAGAGAATAACATTTTAAAGCTGAGGGAAGTCTGAAAACTAGCACAAGGTGGCAAAGCCACTGAGTGCAGAGCCTCTCAAGTGTCTGATCACCATATACCATCTCCCCCTCGAGTCATGACGAGATAGCTGACACCACCAAACGATTAACGCCCAGCTTCTGCCTCTTCTGAGGACAGGCAGTGAAACTTCTTTTCGTTACGTGAAAGGTGCAGTGGGCATTCACAGATATCGTCCAATCATTAACTCGTCCCCAGTACTGGAAGGAATACTGATAGCTCCACGTTCCTCGGTCTCAGGTCCTATCCAAACCAGAGGGTAATCATCATCATAACCTTCACATCTGGACAAACTTATTCCTGAGAGTTGGAGACAACTTGTTTGGTTCCTTACTTAATGAAGGAAGAAGACAAGATAAACATTTATCCTATTAGTGAGAGGGAAGGCAAGATAAACACTTATCCTATTAGCTAAGATTCACTTCTCCCTCTTGGAAATGCCTTCCTTAGACTTACATCAAACATCTCATATAACTGAAATATAAACAAGTTTTTTGGGGGTATGTAGCATGGGGTGAGCCCTTAATGGAGATGGAAACCATTAATATCCACCACTGGGATTCACCCTTTGCTCAGAAGGCTGCTGATCCTCACATTTTTTCCCTCCAGGCCTAAGTTTTATTTTCGTTCCCTGGCCCCACTAATTGTGTACAGCTTTATATATCTCTTCCTCCAAACCTATACTGTCTAATATGGTTGCCAGTAGCCCACGTGTATCTACTGAACACTTTAGATGTGGCTAGGATGAAATGTGCTATAAGTGTAAAAATTTACACTGGATTTAAAAAATGTAGTACAAAATAAAGACTGCAAAATCGTAGTAACTCTTATAATGATTATATGTTAAAATGATACTACTCTGATGCATTAGGTTAAATAAAATATATTAAAATTAATTCCACCTGTTCCATTTTACGATCAGAAGTTTTTAAATTACCTAATGTAGTTCATATTATGTTATGTTCCTACTCAGCAGCATTTTTGTGATCCCTGGTCCTCATTGTCTGCCCTTATTTAGCTTAAAAGTAGATACAAGTTCCCACTAGGATCTCATCCAGGGTTAAGAATAAGGTGGGTATTATCTCATGCTAAGTACACTTTGGACTCTTGGGGATGCAATGCAGTTTTTCAAATATTTAGAAAAATAGCAATTGGCTCAACACACACACACACACACACACACACACACACACACACACACACACACACACACACACACACACCCTCATTCCCCTGCCCTCTCCCATCAGCAGTAAACAGGTGATAGTGGCTGACCCAGAAACTGCTTTTCTTCCATATTTGCAGACATCCATGCAAATGGCCTTTCTTGGCCTGGAATGCTTGTTTCATTCTTCCCGAGTGAGCAAGCTTGCATGTGTCCTTGCTGGGTTGTCCTGCTGCCCTTCTATCCTCAGTTCACGGAAGTCCCTCAGAAATCTGACCCCGGCCTCCCTGGGGCTGTTAATCCCTCGGGATCCACAGAACACCTGGTGCTACTATGGTTACCAAGCAACCTCTTCCAGCTTTGGGTGTGTGCCAAAGCCTTGAAGCCCAAAATAACTGACCACAGGCTAAAGAACAGCAGGAAGTCCTGGAGATGTGGACAGGATAGAGGAACTCCACCTCAACATGGTCTGAACCCTCCTGGGAATACCTGCTCTCCTAATGCCCGAGTCCCTCAGAAATGGCATTCTTCTACTCATCCCAGGCCCGCTATCCTCCCATCTCCTCATACCCCAAACCACTTCGGGTGACCTACACTAGCCTCCTGGGTGGGGGTGGGATGGACACAGGACTAGGAGTGAGAAAATCTGGCTTCCAGGCCAGGTTCTGATACTAATTTGTCTTCTGAGCAAAATGCTTAACTTCTTTGGACTTCAAGCTCTTGGTAAAATAAGAGTATTGGTCAAGATTTACATAAATGTCTTTTTGGCTCTACTGTTCCACGATTGGAGTGTGAGCATCCTATGAATTGAGAACTAGCACTGGGTAGGGCTGACCTGGCTGAAGGGACACAGCACCCCACTCACTGCCTGCTGAGGACTAGGCAGAGGGCTTTTGACAGTAGCCTCCTGATGTAGAGGGGGAGGTCTGGCAGTGTGGGAGGTGAGGGGTTGCCTCCAACGGCAACAAATTTGCAGCTCCTGGAACACCATAGGCAAACTCTGCCAGACTAGCAGGAAGACAAGAATGATTTAGGCTACTGAGTTTTGGCTGTAGGAAACTTCCACATGACCCTTCAGTCTCTGATTCCACTGATTTCTCTTGAGTTTATTGAGAAAAGTATCCCATCTTAAATATTAAAACAATGACAAACAATTAGTTCAGCTGCTTACTCCCCAGACTTAATCTCCGTGCAGATTACTCCACAGAATACACATTAGCTTTGTTGCGATTTGAATCCAATTACAACACTCAAATGCTCCCCAGTCACCTCATCATATTCTGGAATGTGGACTTCCGTTCCTTACCTAAAACAAGCAGAGGAGTAACAGCAAATGTGTTCTCAAGTATGAAGAAACCAAAAGCTTTCCAAGATGATCACTTTGTACTCAAGGTGGGAGAGAATAAGGAGGAGCACAAACTGGCAGAGTGAAAAATCTGAATTTGCTAAATTCTGGAATTGTCTAACACAAAGTAGGATTTTCCCATTATCCACTTTCTTCTCCCATGTTCCTCTCTTAGGTGGAATGGGGTAAGGCGAATAAAGTAAACTATGTCTATTTCTTTTCCCTGTTACATTAGTACCACACAACTGGTATTAATAGAGTTCTAACTGCATGCTCAGTGCTAGGTGCTTTTGTCTCCATGATATCTCATTAATCCTCCCAATAATTCTATAAGGTAGTCAACATGTAACTCATCTTACACAACTAAGACCCTCTATGTCTTCAGTTGGGAATCTGAAGAGCCAGGATTTAAACCCGTCTCTCTGACTTCAAGTCCTGCGTATTCCACTGCATCCTGATCTCTGGTGTTGGGGGTGGGGGTCTACTATCTACCCTCTCTCCTAACACTTTTTAGGGGTGGACACTTCAACTTTGGGTCTTCTTTCCCTACCTTAGATGCTGAGATGCTGATTGTTTTTGTAAGAACTACAGCCAATGCCTCTCCCCATCTTGTAAATTGTTCAGTACCCTTGGTATTTACTTAAAGATTTCCCGCTTGAGTGAGCCAAAGAAAAATGTTGTCCATTCTTAGTTGGGTACCTCAACATTTTAACATACATTTACTGATTTTAGAGAGAGAGGAAGGGAGAGAGAGAGAAACATTGATGTGAGAGAGAAACATTGATCAGTTGCCTCTTGCTTGTGCCCTGACTGGGGACAGAACCTTTAACCTAGGCATGTGTCCTGACTGCTGTGCAAGACGATGCTCCAACCAACTGAGCAACACCAGCCAGGGTGAGTGTCTCAACATCTTAAATTTCCTTTTGGTTCTTGCAAGGTGCATCACACGCTTTCCATTCCAGTTCTGACTTCCATGCTCAAAGCAGGCCTATGCCTCTGTTCTTCTCTTCCTGGAACTAACCTAGTTTTCATGTGGTAAGGGGTGTTCCCTCCAAGTCACCAAAGCATGTCTTTCTGTCATCAGTTGGGTAGCTTTCCTTCCTCTCCTTTCCCTAAGGTTGTAGAATAGTTTGCTTTGCATTTCTCAGATGCTTTAAGAATACATCACTTTCCTGAATATTTTTATCTTAAACTTCATGCCCTCAAATTTTATTTTTGACTGGCTTCCTTCCCTTTAGGAACCAAACTGATGTCATAGAAGTGTTGTTGCTTTCTTCAGGCCTCAGCTTTCTCATCTCATCATAAAAATCACATAAACTGAGGGCTCTTAACCTGGTGGACCATGGAGCTCTCTGGTAGACTCAAGTGTGATTCTCCTGAAACTTGATGCAAATTATGTAGGCTGGCCTTGAGTCCCTGGTGACCTCAGACTTTCAAAGGTTCTGTGATCCAGAAGAAGGTACAAGTCACCGAAGTAGGTGATCTTCAAAGATTCTTTTTAATTCGTAATTTCTTTGAGGCTCTCTTACCAACTGTAGGGACTCAAAATCCAAGGCTAGGTACCAGTGCGAAAACAGGGCTTCTGTCTTAGGGAAGAGCTCGGTAAATATTTGGTGATGCCAATGATTTCCACCATGATCTCCCCCTTCACATTCTTGATTGACAGGTCTAAACTTCCTTGGCCAAAACTACGTCCCCCCAACCCAAATCCAAGAACTTCACTGATGATTCTTAACTCTTGAGCATTTTGTACATATGTTTTTGTCCAATTAAGTTCTCCCTCAAATAATAAAAGGGAAAACGTTCCCTTTTCCATTGAGAAGGTCTGCGGGTCTATAATAAATGCCATACTTGGTATTTGTTCTTTTTTTCCTTTCTACTGAAATTCACACAGGATTTTTAACTAATCGAGAATATCAAAGGCAAAAAGAACTTCAGTTTTCTTGTCTGAATGTTTTGTTTACAGACTGGGAAGCTGCAAGAGAAGGGAAGTGACTCACCCAGAGACACACAACAGTAACGGCAGAGCTGAGCTAGAACGAGGCATCCTGTCAGCGCAGCGCCCTTCCCACTCGACCTTGGTTTCCCCGAGGGAAGCGAAGGTCGCCCACCTGACTCACCCTCTCCTGGTGTTCAGAGAGTACACACCTAAAAACATGAATGATGGGCCCTGTGTGATATCAGCTTGAGAAGTTACAAAGGAGTGGAAAGTCAAACCCTTTCATGGAGAAGTGGCAAGGAGCACAGGACAGGTAACTATGGAGAAGGGAAGCAGCAAAGTGGGACTTAGCACCAAAAAGGTAAGTTTGACAACAGAGTCACAAGGTCACGTGACGGTGAAGAAGCTGATTAGACACTGTTAGGCGGTGCTGATGGATATCCACCATGGCACCAGTGAGCCCCTCCAGGCTCTGCTCCAGCCTCTTCTCCACACCACCCCTTTCTGCCCACCTGCAGACACCCTATAAGTGTCACCACAACCAGGAGTCACCATTCCCTGTACCCCCTTTCACATCCCCACCCCTGTACTGTGGCTGGGCTATTGGTTTACCTTGAAGGCCACCCTCTTACTGTTCACCTATTATAAAACTCCCTGTTCTTTTTTTTTTTAAGATTTTACTTATTTTTTTTAGAAAGAAGGGAACGGAGGGAGAAAGTGAGGGAGAGAAACATCAATGTGCAAGAGAAACATACATTGACTGCCTATCACATGCCCCCAACTGGGGACCTGGACTGCAACCTAGGTAGGTGTGGGATGATATCTGGCATCTGACTGGGAATTGAACCTATGACCTTTCAGTTCACAGGCCAGCACTCAATCCACTGAGCCACACCAGCTAGGGCAAAACTCCTTGTTCTTTAAACCCCAGGTCAAATACACATTTCTTAGGAAGTCTTTCCAGATGGCCCCTTCTTCCTCCTGTTGCTTATTATTTCTCCCCATCCTGAACTTTCAGAGTAAGCTGTTTGCGACTCTCCTCCTCTGTCTGCATTATAATTATTTGTGAACATGTCATTTCCCCAATGGAGAAAGAACATACACTCCTTTAGTTGGGGTCAGTCATTTTTTTAAATCTTTTCTTTCGCTCAACAAATATTCATTGAGCACCTTCCATGTCAGGTACCCTGGTCTCTCACTTTGGGGCGCTAACACTCACTGCGGCATGGAAAGCAAAGGGGCAAATACCCGAGAGCTGAAGTGTCCCCATAGGTGAGGTGTAGAGGGCTGGGGAAGCAAAGTCAGAGCACTTAATCCGGCCTTGCAGGGGTGGGAGGATGTCATCATTTGAGTGGAGAAGTGTAGGGCAGGTGGCAATTACCCAGGCAAACAGCATGGGAGGCTGTGGAAGGTAAGGCTGGCTTGCTCTCTGAACAGCCCACTCACGTGGTGCTTTGGAGCCCATGAATGAGAGGCTCTTCTGAGAGCAGCAGGAAGAGGCCCTGATACCCTTCACCCCTCTGTATCTCTTACTGAGTAGTGCCTGGAACATCCTTGATGCTTGAATGGGAGAGTGAATGATCATAACATCTCAGAATGTCTGCTATTTTAAGACTCTCAGGCAAAATTCCCTGTTTCCCAACAACTAAAATAAATAGGGACTTTTGGTTCAGCTCCCCACAGCAAGTGGCCAGCAGTTTTCCTGATAATACAAACTGGTCTGGAATGCATTTATCTACATAAGTGACTCAGCCTGAGGTCACATCATCCTGATGGGCCACCAAAGAACAGTTGTCCCTTAAGTCCTCTCCATCTTTAGCTCTGTTACCCAAAGAGGGTCTCAAGAGGCAGGAAGCTTCTTTTGAAGGACCCCATCTCCCGAGTTGAGGGATCCTATTCCCAGGCGCAGGAGGGGAAAGTGAAAGGAGCTGGAAGGGAAGTATGTAGGTGGGAGCCCCTTTCTCATAACCTTCTACCTGTCAACAGGGAGCAAGGTCTGGGCCCATGGCCTGGGCACCCACATGGAGAAAGGGCTCATGCTGGAAGAGCAGGAGAAAGGGGGGGACTGGAAGGGGTACACGTGGGGTCTTGGAGGCCTACCAAGAAAGGAAAAACCATTTTCAACAAGCTTGGCTTTCCGTGTTGCCAGCTCCTCCTCTCCTACCCTTCTTAGGAAGCGAGAAGTGAATATCCCAAGCTCCTCCAGAGCTCCGGCACCACGCACACTTCCTGTACACACTGGGTCCTGGAATCAGGTCGTTATGACTCACTGCTGACAATAGCAAGGTCTCCGGCCACCACATACTGACTTGGAATGTTTACAGAATTGTTCCTGTATCAGGGACATTTAATTCTTTTCCACGAGCCACCTCACCACATCTCCCCAGTGAACTATTCTTCCCTTAACTGGACACACCCTCTTCTTCCTCGTGGAACACACATTCCAGGAGCACCTGCCAGGCAAAGCCTTCTCCAGGTATTGCTGTTTCCCTTGGCCCCATGCTTGGAGCTGCAGCAACAATCTCCTTTGTGGAGCGCCCGCTTCCCCCGCCCCATCAGACACCACACCTCCTCATTTGATCCTTACAACTACCCTTTGAGGGAGGGACCGCCTTGCACAGGAGAAAACTGGCTGGGGAGGTTAACTGGCTTGCACAGGAGAAAACTGGTTGGGGAGGTTAAGAGGATTGCTAGCAAGAGGATAAGCCTGATTAGTTACCACTGTCCCATACCTCCCTTCCCTGCAGCAAGCGATCCCCCTCTCCCAGTTGTTAGGCTGGAGCTGGAGGTCCTGCCTCATCTGTGTTTCAGGCCTCCGTGGGCTCCAAGCACCCCTCCCTTACTGCAGTCTGATGCTGCTGTGCCCACCACTCACAGGAACTTAGGCTCCTCAAGGGCAGGGATGATGAAATGACCCCTGTAGCCGCCCCAGAGGCTGGTGTCTACAGGTCCTGAATAAATATTTGTTGAGTGAATAAATGAAACTTTAAAGGGAAACTGGGATTGTGAGTCTGAGACCAAGCATAACCTATGGTGGGCATTGTACACAGTAGACAATACATGGTTTGGAGAGGCATCTTCGAGAATTCCATCTGGTTCTAAAGATATTCTAGAATGTTCTTAGTTCCAGAAGCAGCTCTAGATCACCCAGGATGGCTAGCTTCCATTTACAAAGTGCTGGTTCTGTTCCACTCCCAACCCTTGTGCTTAGCACTTCTCACACATCACTCTGTGGAATCCTCTCAACCACTCTGTGAGGCAGGCATTGTCATGCCCATTTTACAAACTGGGAAACTAAGGCTCAGAAAAGGGGAGTGACTGCCAAGTCCCTAGACATTAGGAGGTAAGCAGGCATTCAAACCTAGCTCCTTTGAAGAAGGTAGCCAAAGTCTTTGACTTTTGGGGTATTAAACAACCTACCAGAATTAGACTCACGATCTAATTGCCAAGTTCATCTCCCCTCCCCAACTCCAAATTTTTCAGCTCCCAAAACATCCTGCATTCACCTTGGTCTAAACTGTAAAGTTTTTGTAGCTGTCTCAGAGAGAAGACGGAATATTCACCTAAAAACCTGGCATGCCCACTCAAGGACCCCATACCTGTGAGGGCCCCAGTGCTGGGCCTGCACACTCCTCCCAGAACCAAAACACACTGGCTCCTCAGCGAGCAGAGGCCCTGTGCACCCACACAGACACGAGACAGGACAAAGACCTGACGGAGCTGAGCCGGGCAGAGCGCCACGGGCCATGGCACAGAGTGTTCTCACACAGAATCAAACCACACGGAGCCAACCGAAGCTTGGTGTTCTCAGCTGTGTTAGTCCGAGCAAACTGTGATGATCTACAAAGCATGAATGGGGCATGAGGAAGGCCTTCCTTCCTTCTCAGAGGCTTCTGCAGCAGGCAAGGGAGTACCCAAAGTGGGAGTAGCTTTTGAATCACCTCAAGATGCCAGAACAGAGCCTGTCTTTAGCCTCTGACTTCCCCCAGGCCTAACACCTTAATTGAGGACCCCTCTGTTCCCTCCTGGGTGATATTTTTGCTCCCAAGACAAGCAAGTGGGTCTCACTGGCATTCACATGGCCTCTGTCGATGGACTGTGGGTGAGACCTCTGGCCCACCCTGCCACCTGAGACGCCAAGGCACACACGTCATGCTGCAGCCTACCTGGCTCACACCAGTCCGAGCAGCCTTCCGCTCAGCCTGCTCGCCACCTTTATGCAGCTCTGTCTGCTCAGCCTCCCTTCCCGGAAAAGGGCTACCCAGGGGCTTGCTGGGCTGGCTCTCCTCTGGGCTGCGGAGGTCTGAGAGTCTCTGTTCGGTGCTCAGGCACCTGACCACGTCTGACGGTTTCAAGCAGCTCTTCTTAGAGATCTTGGGTTCGCCAGGGTACCTCTCACCTGCCTCCTTCTCTGCTTTCCTCTCATACTGTCTGCTTTCTTCTCGCCACGGCTGCCGCTTACCCTGGCTGTTAAAGGCATTGCTAAGCTCCGAGATGACACTATCAGAGCTCCCAAGCAGCGGCTGGGAGTAGCTGTCCTGCTGGAAACCTGAAGGTGGCATGTGGATACCACTGTCGCCGTTGATGTGAAGGGAGGCCTGGGCACCTGGTGCCATGGAATAGGCTTTGTGGGGGGCAGGTAGGGCCAGTGGGGAAACCATCGAGCGTGGGGTGGAACGATCTGACCAACTCGAAGGGGGGAGGCTGAAGGACAGGGAGGGACTAGGCCTTGTCAACGAGGCAAGGTGGTCAGTGTGATAGACAGAAGCCTCGGGCAGAGGAGGCAGAGGCGGTGTCAGAGCTAGAGCTCGCCTGCCTGGGACCCCTACAGTCAGCGAGATCCACTCAGAGGTGACAGCTTGCATCTCAGGGGACAGAGCTCGGTGGGAGTGAGGCAGAGATGAGGGGGCTGGTATGATGAGCTTGCTGTGACTGGGAAACTTAAAAAGAGAAAGGAAAACAAAGGAAAGAAGCAGAAGGTATAGAGTCAGCATAAAGAAGAAAGGAAGGGAATAATCACAAGGGACATGCGGAGAGGGGTGAGATGGAGACGAGCGGGACACTCTGGTGTCCCAAAAGGAAACTGCTTAGGCTGGAGAGAAACTGGGATGTCGGTGTGTGTGCGCGCGTGACTGTGTGCAGGTGGGGGTAGATGGAAGAAGCAAGTGGGAGGGGAGGAAGGGTCCCGGTCCTCTCAGGCAGCCGCACATGGGGCCCACCTGGTTTGCAGAACCGGACTTTCAAAGGGACACACTGGAAGCTCCCCACCCTGCCCCACCCAACCACCTCTGCCACTGAAGCCCTGACCCAGAGCCATGAGGCCTGCCACTGCCCTGGCCTTCCCTTGGCTTTTACTCTGCCTTCCAGAGAGGAATATGAGCAGCGTCGTCAGTTTGTTTGCTAGTCTTGCTTGGCTACGGTCAGATAAAAAATCTAGTTGAGTTCCCCACATTACAAAGTAGAATACCCTGTACCAGTCCCATACCCTGTCCCCGTAAGATCACATGATATGGACCTTGATGGGCAGGAGCCTGCCAATAACCATCTCCTGGGGTCAGCAGGGGGAGCTTGGAAGAGTAGAAAATGACATGAGGATGAGAGAAGAGAGGCCCTATCTGGCTGTCATGCTGCGTCCCTGGCCCTGCTCTCCTTCCTCCGGCCATCCTCCCTACAACTCACGATGGCGCTGTGGTCAGGCTCTTCGACCGAAGTAACCCCACCAGGCCTCTCCTGAGCCCAAGGCCCTCATTTTCTCTTGGGTTTGGGAAAGTGGGGATGGGTTTGGAATTACTTATATTTAAAACAAACTTGCTCATAATTAATGTTCGGGAAAGCAAACATTTTATGATAAATGTTCTTCCTTTCAGCCTAGTGAGGACAGAGATACTATAAGTTACATTTTCAACCTGGTTTCTGCTTGCAAAGAATACTCTGGGTTTTTATTTTCTGCAGGCCCAGCCTGACCAACAAAATAAGTAAGAGAACTGGACTGGGCTATGGCATGTCTGGTACAGCAGTGGTACCCTGACCACCAGTTCACTGGGTACTCCCAGTACAGATTTTTGGACGCACTGATAACGGCTCTTACTTCTCTTTCTCTAGTCATCTTATCCCCAGAGCAATCACCTCAAGCTCTTCCTTTTCCCCTGAGATAATACTTCTCCAGCCAAGTGTGTGAAAAATGCCATTTGTATGCATAAAAACAGACCTTGGTGTGTATACTCTGCATTGCTGAGGGTGGTTCTTGATCACAGTGCTGAAGAACCACCCACAAGGGTGTGTGCGCAGAGCACTGTGGGTCTGTCGTAATAACTAAGAAAACCAGTGACGAGAAGCTTAGGTACCTGTGGGCTCGCGGTGGTACTACGACTTGGGGAGGAGGAGTAAGGCAGGTCGATGTAATCCACCGGGTTTTTCACCAGTGGCCTTTTGATCACATCCACATAGGTGATGGGGAAGATGCCTTGGCGGGATGTCCCTGGGATCCTCCCTTCGTACCAGTTCTCGTCCACCTGTCGAAGCAGTGTGATCCTCTCACCCTGTAAGACATGGCAAGGCACAGGTCCTTGTCCCACAAGGCTGCAGCACACCCGAGGCCCTGCCTGCACCCTGCGCTATCCTGCTGGTTCATTACATTCTATGCGCACAAAAACCTTGCTAGACCTGGAAAGAGTGAATTTCACTGGGAAGGAGATACTAACAGTAGTAAAGCTGCCTAGATGCTGGGGAGTTAAGCTTAGTCGCGAAATATTCCAGTAAAGGAGAAGGTCAGATTCATTCCCCTGAGCCAGCTGGCAAGGGTAGAGTTTTTGGCTCCCGGAGTGCAAAATAGACTTGCAAACTTTTTTTTTTCCTGTACCATTATAGAAAAACTAAAACATAAGTAAACATAAAGTAGAGATAATCATTACCCATAACATTAACATTATCACTCGGGGTTAACTATTAATATTTTGATATAAGTACTTCCCAGATTGAATTCTACACATGTGAATTAGACTTGCACATATTTTTTCTTATAAAAATTGAGTATGCACCGTATTTCCCTGTCCAACTTGCTTTTTTATTCTTAACAATATACAGTGAGCCTCATTCTTTATCAAGAAATGTATTTCTACATTCTGAACAGTGTTGCCCAGCTTAATGGACCAGTTCAGATGCCCCCCCCCCCGCTCTCGTGATGCACGGGCACACACACACTGACTCAATCGCTGGTCTCCAGGTGTTGGGCAACTGGGCTGCTGCCAGGGTCTGTCTCTTCTATAAGGGACTCACCTTTATCTAAGGTATGGGCTCACGTCCCTCAATCCTCAAGAAAAAGTAGTAACTTCATTAACCTTAGCAAGCCAGAGAATGTGACAGGTAAAGAGAGTGTTTGAATTCCTGGGAAGAACAGTGTCCCTGCACAGCTCACTTGTCTTCAGAATAAGCACACTGAGCTCCACAGAGGTGGTAATAAGTGAGAGTAAAACTGGTGCCTCCTGTTGGCTGAGTGCTGACTGGATGCTGCATGTCATGCTGGGGGCTTCACACCTGTGGTTTCATTTAATCCTCTTACAACAGCTCTCTGAGAGCCACTTAGCATCAAATTATATACGAAGAAATGGCGGTTGGGAAAAATGACTTAAGTCCCTAAAAGCCACACAGTTGATAAACTGTGACTTTTGACTTCAAAGTTTTTCAAACTTTTCCTGGTGTCAAGAGACTTGGTTTTCTCAACAAGGCCATACCACTGTGATGTAAAACCTAGTTACTTCTACAGTGCTTGCCACATCATTAGGTGCTCAATAAATGCTGACTGATACAGTTTACAAAAGGGGTCTCAGATTCCAGAAATACTGCCTTTACTCAATGAACTCAATGTTGCTAAACTCTGACACTAGCCTAGGGCTTATTTTTAAAATATCTCACCTCAGAAAACTCTCTAATTGTCCTCCCTGCTACCCTTGACTGGGGGCATCTTTAAGGTGTTACTGTAGTGCCACACTGCCGTGAGGGCAGTGCCACCTACGACAGCCCCGAAGCATGGGATGAGCGGGTGGCTTACCTTTCTGAAGGACATTTCTACTTGTGTATCACCATTAAAGTTAAACTTAGCAACAGCTTCTCCGTATTCCAAAATCTGCACCGGTGGCAACTTTTTGGGCTGAGCCTTCTCCGCAGGAGGAAGAAGCTGAGAAAGAGAAAGAGGTAAAAGAGAAGAGAGTGGGGACATGGGAGAAAAGGAGGAAACAAAACACAAGGTCTCAATAAATAAATGGTGCTTTGGGCACCACCAGGCTTTTCCCAGAGAAAAAGAAGGAGCTGCAGTACCTCGATGTAGGTGCGCGGGAAGATGCCCACCCGGCCGTGGTGCTCTCCTTCGTACCAGTTCTGATCAATCTGCTTATAAATGTAAACAATGTCTCCTTTTTGCAGAGGAAGCTCCCTGTCAACAGAGGGTCATGTGTGTTAGCAGATGTTCCAATGTGTGTAAGATTAAGAAGCGTAGTTCTTCACCGAGAGGAGACCTTGAGTGGGGTCAAGAGCACTACACTACACAGCAGTGGGCGCCACGTCTGGGAGCCAGAACCCTCCTAGACGGAAAATTACATCACCTTGGCACTGTTCCAATCTTTTGCAGGATGGATGTTAATGTTCAAACAGATTGACACTTGAAAATGCTCAGAAGCCTTATTAGTGTGTTGTGGTTTTCTTCACGTCTTTTTTGTGAATGCTGTCCTATGCTCAGAATGTTTATCTAACACACAGCAATACACTCAACAGTCTTAACTGATGTTCACTCAATGATGACACATTTTCTTCTAGATACTTTCACTGCCTCCGCTGCTTTAAATTACCATCACAGTATTTTTCATATGCTAATATCCTCTGCCATTCCACCACTTAGCCACCCACCCACCCACTCCTTTCATCACCTTTTTTTTTTTTAATTTTATTTTTCATTGTGCAGTAGAAAGGCTCTAAAATTAGGCAGATCTGGCTTCAAAAGCCAGTCATACCGTTTACTAGCTCTGGAACCCTGGGCAAAAACCTTAATATCGCTGAGATACTTTATTAAAATAGGAGTTAACTCAAAGCTGTTGGAGAATTCAGCAACAAACTACAAATACAACACCCAGCACAGTGCCTGCCATATGGTTAACACTTGTTAATTCTTCTCCTTTTCACCATAAAGGGATCTTGGAAAGAAAAGTAGATTTTTAAGTGCTCTTCATGCTTTTTCCAACGTTTCCGTGTCCATCCCTTTGTTTGTTCAATAACGATGATGTGAACTTCTAATCTGGACTCCTTTTTCAAGGGGAAAAAGAAGACACCAAGAAAACTTGTACACAAAATGAGAACTTAAAAGGAGAATAAAAATTGTAACTTGAAATGAGAGAAAAATAACCTCGATCTTTTCCATTTGTGCCTGGAAAGAAAGGTCTCTGATTGCAATTTGGGGGCACTGTGCCTGCTTTACAGTGTGCCGGGAAGTCCCACAGTATGTGAAAGATGCTGGCTGAACAATGGGGCCACATCTGGAAAACTTTACACAAAGTCAGCACTGTGCTGAATGAAAGAACAAGGCGGCCTTTGTGGGCCTCACATTGGTAGACAGGCTTCTAACCCTAAAGAGGCCCGTGAAGGGATCCGGGGCATTTGTCTCTGAAAGAAGGAATGTCTTTGGCCAAATTTTTACCAGAGCCCTCCTTGGTGGTGTTCTAAAATCACCCTTCCCTCTACACTCCACCATGGACACACGATGAGCAAGACCCTCGCATCTCCACCTGTGCTGGAGGTTTGCAGGCTCCAATGCTACTCCCCTAAGTGACTTGCAGCTGTGCAGGCAGGTGGGTGCCTAATGCCCCCACCGTAAAGACAGGTGAGAAGAGCCCTCACGAGAGGGAGAGGTGTGCATTCACGGTCAAAGGAGATGCACCACGGGGTGCTTGGGACTGCCATCCTTCCCTGCACTGTGACTACGCCCTGGTCTCCCAAAGAACCTCAAGACAAGGCCTGGTGATAACAAGTTAGCAGAGTAGAGGCGCAGAGAAGTTCTGTGGGAAAGAATCTGTTGAACTGAGTGTTCCCACAGAACACTTTTTTGAGTAATACACTATGGGGAAAAAAATAGAACCCGGTGACCGAAGATGTTTAAAAGACTGAGGTCTACGGATCTGCCATTTGCTCTTTTTAAAAAGTTTGATGAAAGCACTGAGTCAGGAGCAAGCAGCCCTCTCTCCAGCACTGGCCATGTTGCTAAACGGTGACCAGTCCAGTCTACCTCAGCTTTCTCACCTGTTCTATCGACAGGGTAGCTCTAAAGAAAAAATTGTTTTAACACTTTTAAAAATGAAGTCAACACCATTCTATGAATATTACATGGACCTTTCTCACTTAAAAAAATAGGGAGAGAAGAAGGCACCTACTTGATTAAACTAAAAATTAATCTATAAATCTTTGTTATCCTCTCTGGTTTAAAAAGGGGGATACTGACTTGCTACATCGTGCAAAATGTTTTATAGGTATATTACCCTGGCTGCTCTGCCAAGCATTAAAAGGCATTTTTATGCCCATTTTACAGATGAGAAAATTTGAAGTGGGAGAGGTTGGTGACTTGCCCATGGTCACAGTAAGTGGCAGAGTTGGGACTGTAAAGCCCACAGTCTTTCTGGCACATGATGCCACCACCTCTTGTTGGCTGGTGGGCTAAAGAACTGGAGCAATTACATACCAGAGGGCACCAGGTTTGTGCCCAGGTTCTGGAAACTGTGGCCTGATTTTGTGCTGGAGGAGATCACAGCCGAGCAAACTCCACACAGCAGTTCCCAGTGTCTGAGGGTGGGAAACACTCCCCGTCATCACCAGACAAGACAACAGGATGGCTGCTGGCCATTGCTGCCAACGAAAAGTCACTGCCCCTTTTAATCCATGCTTAAAATACTCATTCTGTTTAATCCTTCTGGACCCCCGTCTTTGGTAGCATTCCCCAAATTTCATTCCATGGGAAATACAAAGGTTTATTGGTCATTTAAATTTAGGTGGCACTGGGTTAAATAGGCTACTCGGGTTTCTTTCTTCATTGAAAGCCTTCTAGAGCCAATAACATGCTAATAGCAACGTATCTCTTCAAGGGTGTGTGGGAGGTACAGACACGGGAAGCAGTGGTCCCAGACTCACTTCTATGATGGAAGACTCTTTTTGAGAAATATTTTACAGAGAAACATACTTAGAGAAATGTTGGTCTCCTGTGGTTTCCTACAAGCCTTTAACCTCTCAGGATGTTGTAGCCAATCTTCTTAGAGACTGGTTCTGGTTCTTTCCCTGGAAAGGGTGGGTTGGATTGAGCCACCATTCAATCAAGCAAATTGGATCTCTATATAAGAGGGGGCAGGATGGCAAAGTGGAAACAGCCCAGACTTTGGCACAAGGGTGCCTGGATTTGACTCCATCACTGATCAGCTTGGACAAGTTCCTTAACCTTGCAGTTTCTCAGTTTCCCCATTTATACAAAGGGAAAATAGTAGTACCGACCTCACAGGATCACAGCGTAACCTCTGCAACACTACAATACAGCGTAAAACCCTTTGAATGGTGCTCAGCATGTGATAAACTCCATAAATCACTGATTTTTATCATTGTTACTTCTCCGACTCTTCTCTATAAGTGAACTTCTGTGTTTCAAAGAGGCAGTTAAAATGGCACTTACTTTAGTGTCTGGGCTTTAAAGTCAAATTTGGCTCTGGCAGGTCTCATCTAAACACAAGAAACAATGTCAAGTTAAAAATCACAATTCATGTACAATGGAAAGGACACATTTTCACGAGTTTCCAGAAAGCAAAGCAGAAAACTTCAATCTAACGTTTATTGTGGTGTACACATCTGGGCCAATTCCACTGTCTGACTCTAGCAGAACACTAGGTGGATGTTTGGTCAACTATGTCATGCATGAGACTCTCCCTGAGGAGGGCCAGATTAGGGGAAGAGATGGTTACGATAGTCCCAAAGTTCCAGTGCTATAGTTTCCCAAAGCTGACCATGGCAATTAAAAAACAAAACTGGAGTCAGCCAAAGGTCTTACTGTTGAGGAATTATCACTGTCTTACTTTTACATTTTCCATTCGCCTGACTTAAATTACGATCTGCAAGTGGATGAAACCATGATTCATCTTCAACTCCATACGTTTCTCGTGATCTGTGAGCTCATCCAAAAAAAACAGATAGAGTGAGCCCTGAGCACATTCTTTCTCCAAGGCTTCCCTTCCTATTGGGTAGCCCTCTCCTTCCAGAACTCCAGGCCTGGACACCGCCCTCGGCTCCAGGCTTCCCTTCTTCATCAAGTCTGTCCTTAAATCACACCAACCCTCCCTCACCCTCATCCCTCTACATACAGCCCTGCTCAGGTCTGGCCTCTAGGTCACAGGCACAAAGCTTCCTTTGACTTCACTGCTGGTCACACTAATCTACCATCACTCAGGAGCACGAATAACATTCCTCAAATACTTCCATCACATCACTTCCTTGCTTTGAAGTTGGCTGAGGCTCTCAACTGTCTCTCAGATCAAATTTCAGTTCCTGAGGTGGGTTAAGGCCTTTGGGTAATTTCTCCCCACTCATACCTAACAACCTTTATCTCTTATTATACTCTTCCTCTTCCCCTTAGGCAAGTCTGTTTGCTACACCTTGTCTAAACCCCCTTCTCTGTCTGGAATTTCTTCATTTCCAATTCTGGGAAACAAACAAAAAAAGAGCAAAAAGTTCACCTTACTTATATGTATTTGCAGATCTTTCTTCTCTCCCCTATCATTAAAAGTACTTATTTTAGGTGGGGTGGGGGGAGGCAGAAAACCGTACTTGAAAAACAATTTTAAAAATTGTAACAAAAAATAGTTATTTTAATTAACTTTTTTTTTTTTAATTTTTAAAGAAGAGTAGGGGAGATAAATCATGTGAGCAAGCTGTTTACAGCTGCCGATATAATTCCGACCCCGTGACTTTCTGGTCTAGGGAAACAATGTGATGAAAACTAAACCACATACTTCCCCTTCAATATTAGAGGACATGGCCCAAGTAGGAGGGAAAAATGGGAGACCCCAGGTGAGAAAAAAAATGGTAATGAGAAGCTTCATCAGGCTTAGTTTTAGATCCTAATCTCTCAGTGATATGCCCCAAATGACCAGGAATCCTCTAGATGGGGTCTTGTAGGGATCTTCTTAAGGGCCATAGATTCGCCACAGGAATTTTTTATTTTTGCATTTTCACAATGATATTTCCATCCCTCTGCCTACACACACACATACTAGAGGTCAACTGAACGATGGATGACCTTACAACCAATGCCACACAATTTCAGCGCCTGCATGTGCCTGTCTACGATCTAACAGCATAACGTATCAGTTGTAGACAAATAAAAGGATGGATGTGGGGTCACAGAAAAACGACACGTTTGCAAGAGAAGGCCAAATGACCAAAACTGTAAGGACAAACTTCATAGTGACTCCGATAAATTGGTAGTCAACCCATGACAGCCATAGAGCTGTGTGAACTTTAAAAATTTATACCAAAACAGCACCATATTCACACTAGGAGTGGCAACTGAGTTCAGGCAAAATGAAATGACCTACAATTAAATTAATAAAGCTGTATAGGTGTGTACTTTACCATTTAATTTGCAAATTGGCTTAGGTCAATACTGGGGATTGGTGAAATTTTTTTTCATTAAAGGGAATCTATACATTACTCAAAGTTGAGAAACACTAATTCCCTTGATCTCGAGATATATTACCTGAGTTGTCATTGCTTGCACAAAGCATCGGCTCCCTCTTTATCTTCCTGTATCTCCCTGAGGCTGAACCCACCTGGCTCCCATAGCACTGTTACCACAACAGAGAGAACTGGGTGTCTCTTCTGTTACAGTACCAGTTTGCCAAGGGCGTAATGTGAGTCTAGTTTCTGCTTCCCCACAGGGTCTTGCACAAAACTAGTGTCGGCCAAAGTCTACTTAATGAAGTCTATGGAAGTATGTAGTCTACGGAAGTCTACGGGCTGTATCTACACAGCCCAGTGCCCCTGGGACTTGTTGGTGTCTATTTTCTCATGTCTGTTGGTCAACATCTATGCCAGTGATTTGCAAAGTGTGGTCCCTAAACTGGTATTATCAATATCACCTGGGAAGTGGTTTGAAATGCACATTCTCAGGCCCTACCCAGAATTGGAAGCTATATGAAGGGAGCCCAGCAATCTGTATTTAACAAGCCCAGAGGGCATACTGCTATGCTCAAGTTTGAGAATCTCGGCTCTAGATGGGAGGCAGGGTGGGTTGGGCAGTTTGCCGGCCTCTGTCAGTGGTTATTCTATTCCAGTTGCATTTTCATTCATATGCATTGTCCACATGTGTGAGTTTGCAGGCCTAGGGTGCCTTTGTGTGTTCCTGTATTCTCCATCACTTGCAAGCAAGCAGGCCTGGGAATGAGGGCCAACCATCCTCAGAGCCTTCAGAACAGGAGCTGGTACAATGAGGCCTGAGGGGCTGTCCCCTTGCAACTGATTCACACTTGAGAGCTTCTGCCTCTTCCTCATGACATTTTCTTTCCCTCCATCACTTTAGGGTCTCCTTTCCCACCCTAGCTTTCCTTATGAGAACCTGGCTTCTTCTTCTCAGACAACAATTTGACAACTGGCTAGTGTTGCCTCTGTCGTTCAAAAGATAGTAATATGAGTATTAATCTACTATTATACTGAAAGATTATAAAACTGTATATAATTTGGCTGTCACTCGTTTCCATACCGCCCAAGCCTGGGACACACATATTCCTGAAAGGAGCTAACCTTCAGCAGGGGCACGGAGGGGTCACGTGGCAAAACAAACCCTGAGGCAAGACGCAGCCTTTGGCCGGCACAGGGATTGCAACACACTGACCTTAGTGTAGGAGGCCAGGCCTGAAGAAAATCACTTCAAGGGCTTGTGCTTCTTTGTTTGCTTTATAATATTGTTTCATAATCTCAGCTGAGAAATGTTAAAATTAAGGGAAACAAAGAAATGTCTCTCAAAGAATGCTCACCCTCCATAGCTTATCCTAACTGCAAAACTCTTTGGGTTTCAAAATTCGTCAGTGAGGGTTGGGCACTACTGAACACTTTATTCATTAATTCATCATAAAAGACTGAGAGGCAGTGTCGTTCTGAGAGTGCAATATTAATGTCACTAAATTTTGAGGTCAGTGTAAATAATGCATCGCTAGCTAACTTTCGTAACATAAGTTTCTCTCAACCATCTCTTCAAAGAATCTTGTCACCGTCCGCACCAGAGCTACTAATGCACATGGACTAAGGCATAAGGATTCTAGGCAGAATGCACAGGCAACACAGTATCATGATGAAATGCAGGATGTGGAGGACTGGACGCATGAAGGCAGCCGATGCTCTAGGCATGCATAGGGGTGTTGCCAGTAGACCCGGTCCCACAGCCAGGCATGCTTGAACATACAGAGCACAGGACATGATGGGACTCATGTCCACTGACCAGCCACAGAGAGCCAAAGCAAGCCTAAGGGAAGCCAGGATGACAGATGCTGTTTGGAGGACTAATTTGGCCTATAGAGGGGAGGCAAATATGGCTTTGGGTCAAGCAGCAGATCGAGGCGACCAAAACAGACCTCTGACCCAGATTTCCTTTTTGCCGTATCGTCTATATTGAGGAGGTCCCCAAAGCGCTCATTAGTGATAAACTGGTGGTGCGTTGGAATGACACCCGTGTGGCGCCGAGCTGCAATATCGGCCTCTTCTTGCTCTCGCTTAAGTCGTCTCTGGTCCGCTAAAAGTTTCTGCCATGAAATCGCATAAAATGGGCAATGAATCATCTGGTCCAGGGCATTGAAAAACTACCAACAAAAGCTACTACGGAAAAGGTGCTGGGTCAATGGGGAGGAAAGTTTAAGGGTTAGATGTTGCAGGTGCTCTATGGTCACAACTGCCATATCCTGCTATAACCACCTCTCTGCGCCACTCCACAGGGGAAGGAGATAGCCCTGCCCAGGAGAAACCTGGGGAACACTGGGGCACAGGGACGGATGAATTCCAGAGTCACACTGCCTGCAAACCATCCCCCCACTCAGCCCAAAGCCTCCTACTTCCTTATACATGGGTGGCAAAGGCCAGGTGATCCAGGGGGTAAATCCAGGGCAGTCATAAGCATGCCGGGCTGGGGGCAGGAGGCTGGAAGCACTGTCCTTACCTCACATAAACAGTGATGAGTTCCCACAGGGTGTCCCCATGTGGGACTAGGGCGGGCTGACTCCTCTGCCCACATCAGGCCTATTAAACCTGCTATGGGCTGTTATTCTGTGGGGTCTATGGCAACTGGGTCATTTTTGTGCTTCCTATGTTTGCTACTCTAATACACTTGACAGAGTAGAGCTGCCCATTTCAGAAAACATGGCACCCCTTCTCCTAGGCTAGCCAATCTTTTCTCTGGGTATAATTTTTAGGAGGCCTTAGCACAAGGCTAGGTATGTGACTAACAGAGAGTATCAGTTACTTTCCTGCTACATTTAAAAAACACATCATATTTTATATATTTATTTTTACACAGAGGGGAAGGGAGGGAGAAAGAGAGGGTGAGAAACATCACTGTGTGGTTGTCTCTCACCTGCCCCCTACGGGGGACCTGGCCCGGAACCCAGGCATGTACCCTGACTGGGAATCAAACCGGTGTCCCTTTGGTTCACAGGCCAGCACTCAATCCACTGAGCCACACCAGCCAGGGCTCCTGCTACACTTTTAAACTTAACTATTTCTTCATTAGGCGAAATTAAGCTGAGTTTAAGGGAATGACGTAGAATATAAATATAGAAGATAAACTAAAAATAATGGTACTTGAGTTTTGAAGAAATATTCTCTCCTAAATTAAGGAAATAAGTCATTTATTTCCATTTTAAAGGTCTTTTAAAATAAGAGCTTTAATTAAATGATGTATTTTACAAAATGTTGCATTTCCTCATTGCCTATTGAAATGGCCCTATGGAATAGAATTTTAATGTTTTCTTATTCCATACCAAACATACATTCTTGAGATTAAAATTTTTATATGAAAAGCATTAATTATAATGGATAATTCTTACATTCTTAATAAAACATTCATCTTTTCCAGCAGGTAATTAAATGCCTCAAGTGACACCTAGTCCCAAATGACAGCTTGCCCTATTTTCCTTTTCAGAGTCTACAAATAATAAAGTAATAACTCATCAAATGGTTGTAGGATTTCCAGTGCTCAACTACACTGCTGTCAAGATTACAGAAGAAAAGACACAAAGTGCTTTGCAAAGCACATGGGGCTTGGTTTCTAGCTCAGCCTCTGGTACAAGTTAACGCGGTGTGTGGCCCTGGGCAAGCTGCTACCCTGTTGGAGGAAACAAGGGGACTGACTAGGTGACCACTAATGTCTTTCCAGGACCAACACATTATCTTTTCCTGAAATGCCATTACCATCCATGTTAATAATACAGCAGTTGCATAGAAAAATGCCAGGACTGACATTCCATTCGCTAGGAAGTATGGTTTTGGTTTTCGTTTTCTGATCAGTAGGAGTGGACTAATGCTTGAGGCCGTACCGCTGGTGCTCTGGCGAGGTCACATAAACTCAGTGAAAGTGGACAGGGAACGGAGCAAAGCTCCCAAACCAGTGCTTGAAGCTGATCTCAGTAAACCCATCCTTCCCATAGTTTAACCACATAAGCCAAAACCAGAAAGATATGAAGTTTTTAAGGGTCTTTGAGCCAGTGTTATTCAGGAAAAAAGGTGCTCCCTTTCTGAATGTGCCCCTTAATAGATCAATGGCTATGTCGACTTAGTAAAACAGGCCTCCTGTGTGGTGAGCGGAATTCTATCACAAAACCTTCCACGGTGGGCACTGGGGTTCACACTTGTAAGCTGGAATGTCGTCTTCTACCATAGCAGTCCGGGCTTGCACAGGTGGGAACCTTGTACCTCAGGGATGGTGACTCGAAATGAATCTGCTCTGTGGCCTCACGAACAATCACTGTCCATGGTTTTTCACCTCGTTATTACACATAATTCTGTACATCAAATCCTTCCACTCTTTTCTTCCCATGGACATGTGCAAGTGCCTTACTAAACAGTGTCTGCAGTGCCTGGAGAGGGGACAGCCGTGGTCTTTCTGCCCTGGCTTTTGTCTCACCATCTGGCAGTGATGATTATCATCTAGCGCTCCTCAAAGTTGGCCTTACTCTAAGTCCTTAATGAAAACCCACCTGAACTCTGAAACCACTCGACAAAACAGAACAACATAGGGCCTCGGACTTTATAGGGAAAGGAAGAGTAGGTACACATGAACACAGTCCCCCTCAGGCTACCTCTTCAAAGCAATTCTTCCACCTCTTAATTCATTACAGGAAAGCGGGCATTGCAGCTTGTTTAATCTATAGGACTCTTTCTCCTGGGAATGCAGCATCTAGAAAGTATGCTTCACATCAACACTGTATTACAACAGAAGCTTGTGATGTTGTCCACTTAGCTGATACACAGAATGACCTCTTCCTAAATCCCCAAATGCATTACTTTTCCAGCCCACTGCAGTGTAAGACCTGTCAGTAGCTGTAAGGAAAGGGCTGCGTCCTGAATTCTTGGTGGGCATTCACCAACACTTACTGGGGCATCTCTCTTCTTCTGAGTTAAAGCCAACTACAGATTGTTTCATGGTATGTATCATGGTCATTATTATTTTTCAGTTTCCTTCTACTCCTACTGCATCCTTCCCAATATGATCTGTGCTTTGTGGTGGGCAGTATAGGAGAGGTTTGTGGGTGGATTTTCCTAGAGAATAATCAGGCAGGGAGTTGGGGAGGGATGAAAGAGCAAAGAGCAATCCAGGGTGGGTAACCTCTTTCCAAACCTCCTGTGCAGCAGCACTGGCTCGACATGGCATTTAGAACCCAGTGCCTCGGGAACCTCACTCCTACTTTTCAGAAAAGTAGAACAAAAGGGGAGTGATTAAGCCTATGTCATATACAAAGTCACTTCTGACATTGCCAATATTTGCTTCCAGTTGCTAGGCCACACCACCTGTCTGATAGGTATCTAGAATGTTTACTTCCTTCATATTTTTATGTGTGCGAGAGCTAAAAGATATTAGAGATGGCACTTACCTCTTTATCATCATGACGTCTTCGAATGAATTCTTCTGTGGATTCCAAGTAATCAGCGGGTATAAAATGTCTTGGTGATTCTGAATCTTCAAAACAACAAAGTAGAATTAAAACAGGCAAAGATTTAGTGGGAAACCAGACTGGGAAAAGATTTCACCTTTCATCCCTTCTGAATTTCATGTTTTTACAGTTGTTGAGACCAATGATCAACAATCAAATTCTGAAGGAAAACAAAACAAAACAAGTTCTCCCCACATTTTGAACTTACTTGTGAACTAGTATAATACAAAGAAAACTCATTAGAGGGCAAAAGGTGAGCAGAGAGGACCTTCTCTGAAAACTGTCCTTGCTAAGAGGCGTGCAGGATCTCACAGGGACACACTGTACACTCACACACACACAGAGGGCCACTGAGAGAGGCTGCCTCTCAAAAAACCACGGGGTGAGTTGGGGTTGGTGCAAACTGCAAGGGGCTCGGAGGTTCAAATGAGCAAATTTCTCAGATGAGCTAAACGGCCAATTTTTCTTTCGAAACAGAGTTTGGTGGTTAGTCTAAATGACATGGGGGCTTTGTTTTTAAAGAAGTGCAGCCACTATGAGCCATGGTTAATTGCCAAGCAAAACAAACAGAAAACAAAGGGTGGACCAGAAAATGAGCACCAAGAGCACACGGGAGGAGAGGACAGAGCAAGCAAGGTGGAGAGACAGGTGAGGTGAGACTGGGCAAATACACAAAATGCCACCTCTGAGGGATGGTCCCAGTTCACTCTGTGGGTTGTTGTTTCTGTCCAGACCAGGGTCTGAGTGCGGTACAGAGTTCCCATTACTAAAGGCCCTGGGGCAGTCCTCGGGGACTACGGGTCTCTCCTGAGGGGGCTCTGAGGTCCGCCTCAGCCTGGCCATGGTGTGTCTCGAAGACAGGCGTTTGGGTACCAAGGGCTTCCCCCTGGAGCGGGGCTCATCCTGATGGGGCTGACTGGGGAGGTCTGGTTTCCGGCCCAACGGTGGGCCTGAGAAGTCCCCAGGGGAAGGTTGTCTGGGGTGGTGCTGGAGGGGCTTTTTCAACCGAAAGGGGAGAGGGCTCATCAGGTAGATGTTCCTGAGGAGTGTGCTCCTGTCCCCTCTGGGATCCAGGCGCCAGTCAGGCTGTCTGGAGGTCTGTTGCTGCTCATGCTTTCGGATGGTGGTGAAGCGGGTGTACGAGGCCGGGCAGCTGCCCTTGCACTTGTTGAGGTGGTGTTTGGGGAAGTCTCCATGAATGCTGCCGCTGCTGCCCTCTCTGCTGTCACTGGAGACGTTTGAGCAGTGATCAAGCTCATCGGAGCACATGGAGAGGGGCTCTGCAGGTGCCAGACCCCTGAAGCCCAAGGCGGGGTCCACCATATTGCTGCACGTGGGGGAGGCATAGACCCCTCCAGGGTTCATCCCAACCATCTCCCTGGGACGGAGCTTGGTTGACTCCAGGAGGGACTCAGCAGAGCGGGCCGAGGTCAGGCCACTCCGGGACAGCACAGGTGTGGGGGACTTGCTCAGCCTGCCGGACAGGTCCAGGGATGGCATGGACCTCGACCTCTGAATCAGCTGCTCAAAAGCCGTGATGCGGGAGGAGACGGTGTGCTTGGGGATGTGCTCCGGGCCCTCCTGGCTGGGGCCCAGCTCGCCCCTGGCCAAGGCCAGGCTGCTCCTTTCAAAGTGGGAGGCAAGATCGCGCACACTGGAGGAGGAGGTGGATCCCAGGAAGAGGCCAGCTCGGTTGATCTGGTGCATGTCCCGGTAGAGCATGGAGAACTGCATCCCAGCCTTTCTCGACAGAGGGCAGGGCCTCCTGGCGCTGGTGCCATACTCCTGCAGGCTCATGGTGCTGCTGGACTTGCTGTCATAATCCCGCCGGGAGCGCATGAGCAGGTTCTCGATGCTTCCCCCGACCTGGAGGGGGAGCCCTCTCTTGGAATCATTCAAAGAAACTGAAGTGCAAAGGTTCTCACAGCTCTGAGCCTTTTCTGATGGCAACAGGACACTCTTCTGTTCCTGCAAAAGAGCGCTGGGAGCAGAGAGCCTGGGTTTGAACTTGGAGGGAAGGATTTCGGAAATGCAGGCTTTTGCAGCGGACAGGGGTTTCTTGTGCTTACACACAGGGCCTAATGCATTGCTAGTGTTAATCGTTCGGCTATGAACTGAAGATGAAGAAATCATGTGAGCATTCCCACCTTTACGATCCACTGGAAAGCATGCAGAATAAAATAAACAGACCCATTAGGTTAAAGCTGAAAGCTGCTAAAAAAACAAAAAAGGAGAGGTAACATGCTCATTTGTAATAGGATTCTTTTTATTAAAAAATTTCCAGTTGATGTCCAGAAGCAAAATAATCTATGCTGCAAAGCAGGTGCAAAGATGCAACGAAAAAATGGCCACCTTGCTAGAATCAGGGAGGGCTAAAGCTCAGCTAATTTCTAAGAAAAGGGAGTAAGAACAAAAAAATAAGAGAGAGAGAGAGAGATGCTTCAGGGAGAGCAAGGTTGGGGTTTACAGGAAGGAAAACTATTAACACGAGAAAGAAAAATGGCCGGTCAGAAACTAGCAGAAGGGACATAAGAAGGTTCGAAGGCCTGGAAGTGGACCTGAACAAGGCAAAAGTTATCCCAGTAGCTGGAGGTTCACCCACTGCCAACACCCTGATAACTGTGTGGCTGGGAGACACCCCGATTATGGTAGACAGGCGAGAGGCCTGAGGCTTGATTCAGTTACCTTTAGTGGAGGCTGAGCTGGAGGGTCGCTTGAGCCCACTGAGGCCCTGGAGAGGGATGTCTCCACCTTCCAAGACGCTTTTATAAATCTGCCTCTCGTTCTCCAAGCTACCAAGGTCCCCGGGAGCCCCATCTGATTCCCTCTTCACTGCGTGGAAGTTGGAAGAATATATACTAAGAATAATGTAATTTTAAAGGAAAGAGAGAAGAGGGGAAAAAAAGAACAGATGTTAGTATTTTTAATATGTTTCTAAAATGCACATTTCCAGCTGAGGATAAGACACACACTTTCTAGCTAATTAAGCACCGCCCTTTCTAAAGAACATTCTTATTTAGACATGGAGCTGGACAGACAAGGCAGGCCCAGGGGTGCCCTTAAATGCCCAGGAATCATTTCCAAACAGCAAATGTGCCCTGATTGAGATGATGACTGCGCTTGTGTTTCCAAAGAATAACTGAGAAACGCTGCCGGGGGGAGGGGGAGGGCAGGACGGGTGAGGGACAGGGCAGGGGGTGCCCAGGGGCTGCACACAAGACGGGGCAGTCAAGGAATAAGGGGAGCCTCCAACATGTAGCCAGCCAGTGCTGGCGACTTCAAGTCCATCACTTGGATTATTTTTCTGGGCTACTTTTTTCGGCTGATGGAGCATTAAAATCAACCATGAAAAGAGGAAACACAGCTGTCCTGAGTCTCCAGGAAAATCAGCCACAAAGTGAAAAAGGGCCCTGGGATTCTCTGTGCTTTTATGATGCTAGCCACATTCTGCACCCACTTCTTTCAAAATGTATATTCAGAACATGACGACACGTATATCCTTCTCTCACTGATCTACCTTTCATTTCTTTTTATCTTGTTGAAGTTCCAGGTATTTTTGCAAGTTACCACAAATCCTTTTTGGAATGAGGTGGGGCACAGAAAAAGTTAAGAGCATGTATTCAAGGAACTCCTCCCTTCCCTTAACCCGTTTTCTGTGCCCTCATGTACCGCCGCCACCCTGACTCACTGACACACACTCAGACAGGGAAGGGCTCTTCCCCACGGAAGCACTCAGGCTGCTTCTCAATGCTACTGAATTCAGTTTGCTGGTATCAATATGGATTTCTCGGTTCCAAAGATGTGAACAGCTTGGTGGAATTTCCTCATCCCCATATTTTATCATGAATATTATCAAGTGCATAGAAAGGCGTAAGGAGTTACAATAGAGAACTCCCACATGTTCCCCACCCCGTTCTGCAGGGCACACTGGGCGGCGTCTGCTTTATCCCCCATCTGCCCATCTCCCCTTCACCCACCAATCACGATGGGACTATTTTTACAGCTCATGCAGCCTCTGGGGCCCCGCGGGCGCAGACAATGATGGCAACAGCAACTCTGCACACCACCGGGTGAGATGTCCTGTGTGGGGAGCACTCTCTCTCTAACCCTCACAAGCAAACCTACTTTTTCCATTTTCAGACGAGGAGCCTCTCTGAGAGACGGCCGGCTCCGCGGAGGGCGGGGCTGCAACCTGAGCCATGACTCCGAGCGCCACTCAGAGCGGACTCTCAGCCGCTGTTTTACGGAACGTTTCCCCGTAGCTGTGGAGGCTCGCGCAGCACAGCACAGCACACGGGGCCTGAGGACACTCCAGCTCCACGTATATCAGAACCCGTCACCAATGGATGTCTGGGACAAGCGGCGGCAGAACCCAGGAGTTGGAAAGAGAAAAGAGATGAAGACTCTGGTAAAACAGGCAGTGTCTCCACCTCAGGGAGGTGAAGTTCGCCTGGACCACATCGCTGATTTTAAGGGCTTCGCTGCCCTGTCAGGGGATGACCCAGGTGGCCAGGGTTTCCCTGGTCCCTCCCCCTTCTCTCATGCCTAGGTCAGGTGACTAGATGCTTTCCCCCTTTCCTCCGCCAAGACAGATCATTACTGGGAATCTAAGGGAGAAGAAAACCAACCCCCAAAGATGAGAACATAAAAGCAGGTGGATGAAGTGAGTCTACAGAGCAGCCTCCAGGGTGCGTCTCAGAGAGGAGAAACCTCGGGGACTGGGGGCCGTGCCCCTCCCCAGGCTGCGCCCTGAGTTTTAAGAGCCCACTTGACTACAGGGTCTGCGAGGACACTCAGTAAATATTTGTTGAATGAATGAAAGGTCACATTTTCTGAAAGCAAAACTGGCACACGTTATCTGATTAAGGATGTGTTTTGATTTGTTTAATTATGTATTTAGAGATTCTTCCACACATATAACAACTGTATCATGTTTACTGAGGGCTCCGCACTCTTGAGATCAGTGACCACGGAGTCATCAGAACAGTGGGGATAAGAGGGCTGCTGGCACTCGAGGTGGCCCAGACCCAGGCTGGCCGTCCTTCTTGGTGTCCAGGCCCCTGCCTGGGTGGCCTGTTCCTACCTCTAGAGACAAAAAGCCTTGGCTCTCCCAGGCTTGGGGGCCAGGCCTAGGGACAAGGCCTGCCACCTACACAGCTTTGGGCTCTCCTGCTTCTGCCTGCAGGGACGTTCGCAGATGTCCCCAGTTCTGACTGACAAAAGCCATCAATTCTAGTTAGAGGGCTGGAAGACCCCTAACGGTGACTTGCAAAGTTGTGGCACTCCACGACAATTTAAATAAATGTAAGATCATCTAAACTGGCTTTCTCTTAGAACTTCCTAATTAAAAATAAATCTGCCTCTTCCCTAAACTTCCCTTCCACAGCCCACCCTCTTCTTCTCGGTTGCGTTTTCTGGTCTAGTCCTTCAGCTTGACCCTGTGTTTCTCCTTTGTGTACATCCCAACCATAAAAAGATCCAAGTGTGGATGCTTTTTAGTCTTCCAACCAATGGCTGTGGTGACTGAGGGCGCTTTTGTGAGGGGGGAGTCTCCAAAGCCCTGCTTTGGGGCGACCAGACCTCACTCAGCAGAGTGACTCTGATGGTGGCTTCTATCCTGCTGTCCTGTCAACTGCCTCAGCCTTGGGCAGGACATCTGTTGGGAACTGCCCTGCCTGGTTTCAGGAGCTGTAAGCCCCCCATGGCTAAGGCTGAATGAGCAACCTTCGGACTGTAAGCCACTAAAGAGACAAAGCTTATCTCCCTGGCAGGGGCACTGCTTCTGCTTTTACTTCATCCATAACTGGCCCCCAATGCTTGATTGGTTAGCCAATGACGGGTAAGATTTCCCAAGGGGGGAACGACCTAAAACAGGCATGATCTTGTGGAGGCCCTAGGGAAGGACTTGGGGGGCTACAGCAAAAGGAGGTGAGGGACCCTGGCCCCTCGGCTATCCTGACATAGCCTGAGTCCTCATTCTTTCTGTAAGAAGTCTCATAATCTCTTGGCTGCCTTGCTTACCCTGCCTAACTTAAGCCTGAAACAATGCTAGTGGTGGGTGTAGCCCTGTGCTGGAAAGGGCAGGTTCCCTAGGGCAGTCAGGCCTAAGAAGGAATATGTAAAATCCTGTGAAACCTGCTTTGTTTAGAATGCTCTGAATTAAATAAGGGTCCAAGCAAGAAATGAGTTAGTTCCTCAAAGTTTTATGGCTCTTTAGCCTTCTGACCCTGACTCAAAATAGGCCCTCAGAGTTCTTTGTAGTTATCTATTGTTTGATCCTTACTGCCTGATAATGGTTAATGAGCCTGTATTCCTATGCAAAATGACCCAATAAAAGCCCATTGAGGAAGAGGCTCTTGGTCCTTCTCCTTTGAGAGATCAGCCACCTTTCCTCCCTAAGCAGATCACGTCTTGGTAGACTTATTCTCATCTGTGGCAGCCTTCAGGGGGAAGGAGAGGGGCACCTGTGGGTGGAGCCCCCCCACAGACATCCAACCAGTCTGCCCTGGCTCCTCCTGACTTCTCAGCCATAACACGGCTGCTGACCTCACCTCCTCTTCCTCCTCAGCTGTCAGAACTCACCCCCCTCACCAGCGCCCCCCCCCCACATACTTTCTGGCTTTATTCCACCCATTATCACCGTTTTTTCCCTGCTTCCCTACCAGAAAGAAACCAGCCCTCAGGAAACCTCTCAGATTGGATTTGCTATGGCCAATTGTTTTCTTTCTGATACCAAAGCCAACATGCTTTTTCCAGATGTAGGACACTTTGCAACTTGTTTAAAAACAATATCTAAAAGGTCTGGTACAGTGGTTTTTTTAAATTTACAATAAATGTATCCTTTTCATCAGCTCTCCTATCAGAAAGGCTGACATCATTTGTCCACTACACCAAAAGGGGAAACTGAGGACCAGAGTGAAGAAGGCATTTGTCATTGGTCACAGAGCTGTTGGGTGTTGGCTGTGTTTAAACAGATCAGAGAGGATGAGAAAAGTGGCCTCAGGCCGACTTGAGAAAGACACTGATTACCTAACAAAACAAGTCAATTTCAGAAGCTCAGCCGCTGAGCAGCTTTGGTTGAGGAAGAGCAAGCCAGGAGGAGACAGAGAAAAGAACTTACCCCCGGGCTAAGATGCAGAGCAGGCTGCTGGGTTTCAAGGGGATTCAACAAAAACACACTCACTCGAAGAATAAAGTGAGAGAACAGAGCAATCATTTTAGGGCCAAATGTTCCCAGTTGTGCTGACTGGAGGCTCTGGAAGAGGCAGGCAGGGTCCTGGCAGCTGGGATCCCAGCCAGACTCCAACAAGGAATGCAGGTCAGCCGAGGCAAAGCTGCTCCTTGTCAAGGCTGAGAGAAACAGCCTGTTTCCCAGTCTTTAAAAAGTGCAAAACCACTAGGTGTGAGGACATTGTTATAAACATTCACCTTCCAATCTATTATCTATGGAGACCTTTCTGCTGAGCTCTAGACACATACATTCAACTGCCTTCTAGGCAGCTCCACTTCGATGTTCCTTGGGCATCTTAAACCCAACATGCCCCAAACCAAACCCAGCTCTGTTCCTCTACCTCCCATCTCCCCAGCCAGAAAGCCCAGATAATCAACCCCCTTCTCCCCCTCGTTGCTCCCCAAACCACTATAGTCAGTCACCAAGTCCTGCTTACCCGCTGTCCTTAACACAGCTCACCTTAACCCTTCCTCCTCCGCCTCCTGGTCACCAACTCACCCACTCACCCATACCTCTGCAGTAAGCACTCTGTCACGCCCCCAGTCTCCAGACCTGTTCCCCGCCAACTATTTATGCAAACCGCTGCCAGTGATAGTTCTAGAAACGATCTTACCCCATCATTCCATGGCTCATTTTATTCATTTAACAAGCATTTATTGAGCACCTACTACATGTCAAACACTCTCCTGGGTGGAGAATCAACAAGGAACAAACCAGACAAAGGAATTCCAGCATCATGGAATTCACTGTTCAAAACCATTTGGTGTTTTCCAGAAGAAAGTAAAAAGTAACTGTGGCTATGGGTGGGGGGCAGGGGTTTCGCTAAGCAATCCAGAGAATGCAGCTGCATTGTCTAGCCTTTTGTACCACATGAAAAGAATTTACTTTTTCTACTTGTAATATCATGTTGTTGTTGTTCCCTTTTTACTTGCTGCTCCTCTATAAAGCCCACCTTTCCTCCTCCACAAAACAGAGATGCCCATTCCCCCTGGGGTCCCACCATTGCGGTGCTGCGCTGGATTCTGATGGTTATTTACAAGTCGGTCTTCCCACTACATTCGAACTTTTCCCTAGAGGGCAGGCAGTTTATCTGACTAATCTTTGTGTGACTGGTGCCCAGCTCTGTTGTTTAGTAAATATCAGTAGAATAAACAATTCCATAAAACTAAATGCCTACATGCACATCTATTTAGGACATATTTTTAAGGCCTGGATGTTTCTAATGTTTCATCAAGTTCTTCAAGTAATGATTTGTGTTTTGGGCTTCAGTTAGATTAAGGGGAAATTGTTTTTTTCTAGTGTACCATTTCCACATAGGAAAATAGCAGCCTCTTGAGTGCCACCTGCTGGCCACATAAAGTAAAGCTCTTCTGTTAGGCAAAGAATGTATTAGTGCTGATCAATACTAAGCAATGATGAAAATGAGTAGGCTGTACTGTTGATTTACAGGCCTGGTTAACTCTACAGAAGTAAAACACTGGACATACATTATGATCACAACTATAAAAATGTATTATTTGAGAAGGACTGGTAGTTACATTAGGACATTAGGACAAAGGGTGAATTTCTTCCTTGCTGGTCCCACATTCTTTTTTCTTTTTTTTAAAGATTTTATTTATTTATTTTTAGAGAGGGAGAGAAACATCAGTGTGTGGTTGCCTTCATGTGTCCCCCACTGGGGACCTGGCCCACAACCCAGGCATGTGCCCTGACTGGGAATCAAACCAGTAACCCTTTGCTTCACAGGCCTATGCTCAATCCACTGAGCTACACCAGCCAGAGCTGTTCCTACATTCTTTTAATAGTCATTCACAACTCCTCTTTCTTCAGTCCTTGGGTTATATCAAATCTCGCCAACGTTCTTTTTAACAGTTCATTTCTGTCTGAGCGAAAGGGGCCAGATTCAGTCCACAAGTTGCCTGCCTGGGTGCTGAGCAAGTTGGATTCTAGTTAATTAGACCTACAGATGCCTTCATTTATCCAGCAAACATTACCATGCACTTCCCGATGCATCAGGCACTGCACTTAAGCTGGCTCCTCACCGATTCCAAATACAGAAAAACCTTACTCATTTGAACAAACTGGGAGAAAACAAAGCTCAAATTACTGATAAATCCCCAAATGGTAGAATAGCAGGGGGAAAAACTATCTCCTCTATTCCTGCCAAATATTTCACGTGAGCTAGGCTAAGGCTGAAAAAAACAGAGGTCTTTGGGACCTGTTTCGATTGCACAAACAAGAGTGCTTGGTAAATTAAAACATCGAATACCTTTATGTACACGAATACTCAGTCTGACAGCAATTTGCTCTTTTAAGCAGTGTGCCTTAGTCTCCTTCTATCCTGCCAACACAATGGCACAAATAGTTGCCTAAACTGCCTTTTTTTTTCAGTCACTGAAAAGATAATAAATTGCAGCCTGCTTTGCGTTAATTTATTACCCAATTTTGAATCAGTACGGTGCAGATGAGAGTGTACTGTCAACACCAGCCCCCTGCCTGAGAAGTTCACGGGGGCTCGTCTGATAGGATTAGGACGGTTCTGCCACGCACCTGCTGGGGCGCCTTGGGCATTGCACTGCCTGCTTCCTCACCCCTCCAAGTGAGGATTAAAAATAACACCTGATCCTGGAATGCGGAGAGGACTAAATGAGGTGAATCATGTAAGGTGCGAAGCATAGGGCCTAACACCCAGCAAATGCTGAATGAATCATTAAAGTCACCACTTCATTCAAGACCTGTGTGCCTGACTCTGACAGCCCGTGGGCACTGCTTCCTTTGCTTTCAATCCGTATAGTCTGCTTCAATCACTTGCTACTCTGCCTTCTTATTTACTAGCATTCATTTTGTGTGTGTGTTTTTTTAACCCCCCAAACTATTAAAGGACTATCTCTTATGTTCCTATTACAATAACCTAGCATAGTGCCTCAGATCCAGCAGAGCTAAGGAATTCAATGAGCTGGCCACTTGCAACAGGTGCATTTTTTGTCCTGGCATTTCAGGGAGATGGGGGTGAGGAGGTAGAGGGGAGACACCAGGCAGAGGGGCTAACTTGATACGATCCTGGAAATGTCAGGTATTAGGCAGTCAGGACCAAAATAGTGTAAGCTTTATCAATGACAAACAGGTGACCTCAAGGACCAGGGAAAGTTTGCTTGGGGCCTTGGCCTTGAAGAAGCCCTTTATCTAAGACAGCCTAAGGTCATCTGGTGGGCTTTGCCCCTGACAGCACATCTCTGGGACCTTAGAAGGCCTGTGACCTGTTATCCTTGGAGCTGAGGGCATAGTTCAACAAGCTCCTTAACACAGAGTAAGCCTCGGAGCCCAAAGTGGAGGGAGAAGGGGGCCGTCCTGGTGAAACAGCTGAACTCCGATTCCTCTCTGTTGCGCTGGTGGCCTGATCACCAATCCCACCGTGAGTGCAGAGACTTTACACTCAACCTTCTCCAGGTGGAGCTGTCCTTTCCGATAGGAAGCTGTCCCCCAGCCGCTGTCCCAACACATCATCTCGACTGCATCTGACACTCTGGGGTACATTAATCAAAATCATTAATATACATTTTATAGAAGAAATACTCACAGAATAGGTCTGGTTAGAGATTTGGTCACTACCCTAAAAGGGTTAAGGTGTTTCCGCAATTTCCAGGGAACTCCTTCAGTCCCAGCTGATTGACTTTCCAACAAAACTACTCTTGCAAAGTACCCAAGTAACCATAAAGTTTGCCACAAATATGCATCAACTCAGCATCAGATCAAGTCGGGCTTCCATCTGAGCAGGTGAACTTTGCTCACTGTGGAGTTGTCTAACCCAAATAGAGCAGGTAGTGGTTGTGCCTCCCTTCCGCGCACCACACTTGGAAGAAAAAGCCACGGATCCAATGGTGCTAAGACGAGGAGCTGCTCCGATCAGAGCAAATTCCCAGATCCGTGGGGTACACCAGGCACAATGGAGATGCAGTTCTTGCCCTCAGGAGTTTATGATTTATTAGAAGTTATAAAAACACAGAAACACAATTCAGGGACACAACAAAAGTCAGTGTCACAGGAGGTGTTAATATGAGATTGGGTACCAGAGCTCAGTTCAGGTCTTCTTGGACAAGCTAAAGTGCTTGTCATTTACGTGTGCAGGGCGGGGCAGGCAGCACTGAACCACTTTCAGCTGGGACAGGATTGCGTGGCAAAATTCTGAGACAAAGAATCTGGTAGAGAATGCAGGGGGGTTAGGGAGTAGTCTGGCGGATGATGTGGAGGAAAGGATTCAGGATGGTTTCGGGAAGGTTGCCCCGTGAAGACATGAGTGAGGTGTGCACACATCACCCAGGGAGAACCCTAAGAACTGGTATGGGGACATAAAGCCACATATCTGAGAATCAGACAAGCGAGCCTCCTCTCGGCTCCGTCTGTCCCTGTGACGGGTCCTTACACATCCACACACCTCCTCCCTACAAGAATCAGCAAATGAGGTATACTTTGATCCTAAACTCAGGCTGATACACTCATGTTCTAAAGGAAAAGATGAAAACTCAGGAAAACTTGTCAAAGTGAACATGAAACATCACAAAATTAATTTGGAAGAGGAAGAGAAAACAGAAGAAAAAAATCGAAGACTAGAATTGAATTGCTACTTATCACCAAACCAAGCACCATTCAAAGGCTACAGATAAAACACACTCGGGTCCAGCACACGGGCTCCTTCCCATTTCTGACATTTCATACATTTAGTCATGTAAACAAAGTGGCAACTTACTATCCAGGCGGCTCTGAAGAAATTTCCGGAGTGGGGCTGACTGCGGAGCTCTGTAAATGTAAAAAAAAAAAAAAAAAGAGAGAGAGTATATGATTTATTTTGACTCAGATGTTTTGAGCCAAGGGGAAAGAGAAGTCCCTTTCTTTTGCTAACTTAGACAGGAACCCCTGGGAGAAAGGGAGCAGGGCAAGAAGGGACTCAGTGCTGGTGGGGGGTGAGAAAGCCTCCTTCCTCGGGAGGAGGCTTTCTGGGCAAGGGGGTGTTCTCGTTGTCTCTGGTCTTTTGCCCCCCAGCGGCTACAGCCAAGGCTCTCTGGGTGGGTTGGGAGATGGCCTCCTGGATTGCTCGTACAGGTCACAGGCCCACCAGGCGGAGGGGCCCACCATTTGGCTGGCATGCATTAGTGGCATGGACAGCACACCCTACGCCAGTGCACCCCAACCTTCAGACACCCCTGCCAACCCACCAGACTCCTTCATGCACCCCAGATGCCACATCCAGAGAGAGCCACCCAAAACTTCAGGTAAAGAATACACTGAGTTTGGACCATTTGTTTGCCCCTGCAGATGTAGAAGTGTGAGAAGGGGGAGAAATGCAGTTTTACAAAAGCTATTAATGACCATCTCAGCCTCAGTGGGGAACATTTCATAAGATCACATGCCACTATGCAAAAGGAAGAAAACAACTGAGAACTACATGCAGAGAAAAAGCAACATAATTGTGTAGCTTAAGGATTCTGTTGTCTTGTAGAGAAAAATGCAAAGGGTTCAATATACATGCATTTAAAAATAGTGTGGTGGTTGAATAAATCAGTGAAAAAGTTAACTTTTAAAGACACTCCTATCTCTGATAATGACCATTATACGGAAAACAAAGTATCTGGGAGAGACAAATTTGAGGCAAGGAGAGAAACACCAGGAACAAGGAAAGGGAGAAATGGAAAGGGGGAGGTGACAGGAGAGAGGTCGCCTTCACCAGGAGCTCAGCCACCTGGCCCCCTTCCTGCTGGGCCCTGTCATTTCTGAGGGCACCTCTGCCTCAGCAGGACAGCTCCCTCCTCTCCCTATTACTCCTCAGAGGAGGCACCCCTCCTACCTCCACATTCATCCATCCAGCCCTTTGCCTGCCTGGTCTCTCCTGCCTACCCTCTCTTCCTGAATCTGACCTTTGACATCTGCCCCATCCTGGGTCTTCGCCCACCTCTATGGACGATGCCCAGGTATCCATGTTGAAAAACTTTTGCACGACCCTGCTGAGTCCTCTGGGAACACCCCTGCCTTCCTTCCACGACCATGTGTTTTCAATCAATGCTGTACCCCTGGGGGTTCTGCTGGTTCCTCACCACATACTCCAGCTCCCATCCACATTCACCCAGCAACCTCCAAAGTTTTCTGAAACCTCTTGGTTATCAAACCCATTGACCTTTCCTCCAAGTCTACTTTTGGAACCTCTCTGGAACCCTGGGTCCTCCTCCCCTCTCTTCTCACTCCACCACTGGTTTTTCCTCCCACATCTCAGAACTGTTCTCTGCCTGACCTTCCCCGTGTCCTCCTGTTCCTTCATCAACATCCCCCAGTAGTTGTTGGTCTTTCATCCTTTCGCTCAACCTTTCTCTTACCCCTGGGTCCGGCGTCTTCATCTCCTGCAGGATGCCAGCCACCACGTCTCTTCTGGAGACTCCGATAGGCTTTGTAAGCCCCTGCCTCTCCCACGAGACCCAGTCTTACGTGTCCAACTGTCTACCAGATATTCCCTATGTGATACCCAACCAACTCCTCAAAAATAAATGACCTAAAACCAAATCCTTCATCTCACCTCTGCACTGACCTTTCTCCCCATCTTTCCCCTGTGACATACAATGTGTCCCCATTGTTCCAGCTGCCTGGACAGGGAGCACTGCTTTGTTCCCCACCTCATTCTTTGTTTTTCACGCCAATTAATTAGCCTGTTCCCTGCCATTTCCTCTGCTCTCACAGCCACCCCCCTCCCTCATGCTGTGCTGCTGAGGGGGGGCTCTCACCGCTACCTGCCTCCTTGTCCTCTCAGCCCCGATCTGGATGGCCTTCCTCGATTCAGCATATCTAAGTGCTGACACTACCCTTCCTGAAACACTTTTGAATTGAATCATTGGTCTGTGAGCAACATCGATCATTTCCTTAATCGTCTTTTCTGAGTCTCTGTAATCCAGGGTCAACCCTGTTTCCCAAACCTACGCCCCCACTATGACCACCCCAAATGTTCTACTACAGCTGAATTTTACTTCATTCCTTGAACACATCCTCAACATGTTCACGTCTGTGCTCCTAGCGGGCCTCCAGTGGCCGCTCCTACTCTCTCACCTTGTGCCTGCGTTCCACCCTCTGGGATCTCAGCCACCTCTCTGAGAGTCCATCTGACTTCCCTTCCTTCTGGCACTTACAGCCCCTCCCCTGCACTTAGCTCTTAGCAGGCCCTGCTGTGTGCTGCTGGCACTCCTCTGTTTAAGAGTGTGACTCAGCTGTCACGTTCCTGAAGGCAAAGCCCATTTCTTGGTGCTGAATTAGAACTTCCGTCAGCATATCTCATATGTATTAGGGACTAATAGGCAGCAGGTAACTGAACTGATGGGAAGATGATTCATTTATGCATCCAACTCTTTGTGCCCATCTTGCCCCAGGGAAGAAGGCGGGTACTGGAAGCCATCTCGACCCTCAGGGAATCGCAGTGAGGTCGCTTCTCTAGTGGCCTTCCGTCCTCACAGGTGTTACCGAAACACTCATTATCTGGACTACTTTCAGTCCCCTGCCCTGCCTCAGCTCACTTTAGGACACACCTGCAGCCACAGCTGTCAACTCTAGAGCTAACTCAGACCTCCAACCCCACGCTGGCTCCACCCTGGCTGGGAACAGCCCTCTGCCCCCGCCTGTGACATCTATGTCTCAGCTGCATGCACTGTGGCTCAGATGTTGTGGCTCCTCGCAGTTCTGAAGGGAGCCCGGGCCTAATGCCGGCCCCCTGGCTTCCTCATCCTCCACTGACTCTGGCTTCTGAAGCCCAACTACCCCAATCTGTTAGTGGTTCCCTGGCCTCTATTCCAGGCTCCCACATCCCCAGTGCTGCTGTAACCCCTGCTTTCCTTACCCTGTCCCTGAGTTAAGTCTGGCACTCACATGACTTTTGGTACCCAAGTCACTCATGCCGGTGGTCCGACCCTCCTTCCTTGTCTTAGTTCTGAAGTTGACCACGATCCACCCACAATTTCCACTTTTCCTGCCACAGTCTGGGGGTCTTCCTGGCCTCTTTAGCAGTGTCCGCATTCCTTTGCATTTTCTGTAAAGACCCCCTTTCCTTGTAAGGGCCGCTCTTGTTTTTTCAGGGAGCCCTAGGAGCAGTTCTGCAAACACTGGGCTGTTTTTCTTCCCCCTGGGAACCCGTTTACCTTGGACTCACTCTCTTGCTGACCTATCCCTTAACAAACCACATTTTGACATAGCTCCATTTAAAAACATCAGTGCCGGTCGAGTTTCAAACGCTTGTTTGTGGTCAGGCGGTCTGGCCTCTGGGGTGCATTTTCTCATTGAGAACTTTCCGACCTTTTAAATCACAAATGCGACTGCTCTGACAATGCCACGCAAGTAAGAGGCACTCAACGCACACCGCTACACTTTCACAATGACCTTCCAGGGCTGCAACAATGACAACAGCCAGGCAGTGGCTCCCTGAAAATTCAGAGAAGGCATTCCCAGGCGAAAGAAGGGAAGTTAGAGGGTCACCCCTGAAAGCAGAGGAAGAGGGGAGCAGTTTAAATCACCAGCCACCCAAGACCATGTGGAAAAACCCCTTTAAGGAAGATGACAGGCTCAAAAGAAATTGAAGCAAAAATGAAGGAGGGGGAAAGGAATGCGAAGCGGGAGTCGGGAAGCCATGCAGCTTTAACGTAACTGGCATAACTACCCCTCACCTTCCCTACAGCAGCAACTGCAGAGCTGAGGAAACAGAACAGAGCTGGGAAAGGGACTGATGGCATGAGAAAAACTCAGAAATACCTGTGACAGGTTTGCACTGGGTGCTTTATTAAGCGTCTCCATTTTTTCTAAATCTGCCTCTAACTCTGTTTGGCAGAGGTTGAGATCTTTTTCTAGGTTAGTCTGGTTCAAGAAAGAAAAGATGGGAAAGAATGTTTTAGTTTGGGGGAAAGACAGAGAGAATGGCAGGTTAAGTTTGAAAAATGAACTTTTTAGTGTTGTATTTTACTACGGCAGAGATGGCATGGTCAAAACACGAGAGCTCACTGGAAATTACGTAGAGCCACGAGGACAGAGAATGCAGCATTAGGCACAGAAAATCTACATCCTGAAGTAATCTGAGCTTCAAAACTCTATTCTACTTCCTAAAGAGAACCATAAATTCAACAGAAACCTACCTTTAAGGAAATACCTATTTTTCTCTCTTTTCAGAGAAGGGTGACTGTGACAAATACTACGTGTCAGAAGAATAAGTCATTGCTTTAAAAAAAAAAAAAAAAAGCAAACCTCTAACCATTAGTACAAGTCTTAGAGACTGTTAAATAATCACCAAGCCAAAAAAAAAAGTTATAATTTAAAGTAAAAGTGATTTAGGAAAATAAAAGAAAACCCCACAACACACTCACACTAACCAGCTAGAGAACACACACACAGCCCACGGAGGAGGCGCGGAATTACCTTTCTATCCTCTCTAGGAAGGATAGAGCAGTCTCCAGGAGTATAATCCCATATCTTTTTGGGAGGCTGATGGGAAGCAGAGGAGGAAATGAAGAAATGAGCATAAAGACATAAAGACAAACACGGAGACTGGCTCAAACCAAGAGGGGCGCACGGGGGAGCTGCCGACACAGAGAGGGGACCAAACGCCATGGGGCGGCCCTGGCTGGGACGCTCGCTTCTACGTCTCTGTCTCAAGGGCAAATCTTTGCTGAAGTCCAAATATTGAAAACTTAAAAGAAGACACAAAGCAAAAAAATAAATAAAAGCATCAACACCAATTGACACTGAAACAGAAACTTTAAAATTCCTTATTGTTCCTTTTGAACTGAGGTTGACCCTGAGATCCCACATTTTTGAGGCAGTCTTCTCCACTGTAAACTCCATGCTTGGTTAATAAATGTGCGAATTTGAAGATCTGGCCAGTGGAGGGTGAACTGAGCTGCGTGCGTTGTCTGTGCTTTGTGGCAACAATACCCGCACACACAACGGGTGTCGAATTTTTGCGCTGCGTATCTAGACAATTTTTAAAACCTTTCACTGTTTACTGGACTTTGTTAACATGCTAGTGGCAGAGCCATACCTTCCATCTGCCTTAGAGAACAGAGTTATACTACGAATTTAAATAGCAGACTGTAAGGTTATCTTTGTTTCCTCCTTTACCTCTTCAAGGTAGAATTGGGTGTGTTCCTACAACAGAAATCTGCCGGAATCACTGTAAGTTTAGTGAGGGAGGGGTTCGAAGGCTAGGACATCTGGAAGTTACAAGCCAATTCTAACTCTCCTCCTCCCCGTCCACCTTGCACTGCCTATTTAGACCTGAAATTTTTTATACGGTGACCTCAGAGGCGATGGGATCATAAATAGCTCCTGGAATTTTGTGAAAATTTCATTGTAACCAACTACGGAAGCATTCAAACTGGCTTACACTGTGACATTTTGCTCTGAGCTTGCTTATAAAAATCACATCAATTTCTGTAGAAGTTAGAGGGGAAAAAAGAAAAAAAAGGGGGGGCTAACACTCAGGCTGCTTGTAATGAATTTGCAAGTGAAAAGTAATCTGATTTCAAGATGCATTCACCACTGACAGCACCAGGCCAGTGATGTGACCTCTGTGTGTATAAAGTGCTATTAACAACTGTCATTCTTCCTCGAGCACTTTGTCCACGTCAGAGATGGTTCCTATGGGGAAGCAGATGTTCTAAAGCCACGGATGGCATCCCTACTCATTTCTTTACAGGGAAGAAGAAAAAAAGGACGGTGCTTACAAATTAAATTGGTTTTAAATAACCTTCCCCAAAATGTCCCTGGCGTCTTGACTGATTTGATACTCTACAACAACCTATTAGAGCCAAAAGGTACTACAGTCAGGATCTTGATGAAATTTCAGCTTGTTCGGGTAGCTTTCAGTGAAGGGGCTGAAGAGGCGGGGAGTCTGGGGTGAATGTCTAGTGTCTAAGTTCTGGCAGGCTGTCCTCTCTCAGGGGAAAGGGGTCCTGCGTTGGCAGGGAATGAAAAGTAGAAATGACGATCCACAGGCTTTGGTAGGGGTTTTCATTTCACTCTGCTTCTGTATGACTGAAAACATTTGAAAACAACTTTCGTGGTTTATGCCACTTTTTATTTACGCCTCTTACTCTGTTATGGCCCGCAGTGCCTGGGGCAGGAGAGAAGTCAAAAGAAGAACAATTTTCTCCCTACCACACCTTCTCACCAAATGCTGGAAGTAACATCGAGTCATTCAATTTGGTTCCACTAGGTAACAAGCCCACCCCTAGAATGCCTTAGACTGTAGGGAACCATTCGTTGCAACACAACACTGTTCCTCAGGATAGACATTAAGTTATTTTGGTAAGTCTTCAGAAGCATTATCTTTTATTACTTTAAAAGACCGACAGAGGGGAGTGAGAGGTAGAGGAGGCCTAATACACGGTGGCGGAAGATGATTTGACTTTGGGTGGTGGGAACACAGTGCAATGTACCGATCCAGTACCACAGAAATGTGTGTTTGAAATCCATTTGACCCTATATTAACTAGTGTCACCCCCGTAAATTTAATAAAAATTTCAAAGACTATAAAAGACCTACACAAAAAAGTAGCAGTCCCATTTAAGAAGGATTCTAAGGTTTATGCCAGCAACACTCATGGCTTTAGAAAAAGTGACATTTTTTGAAAAGCATCTCTTTAAATCACTAAAAAGCAGTTGGAACAATAGGGTAGGGATACAAATTACGGCGAGGCTCTAATGTCCAGATGGACTGTGTTCCCAACATTTGTGTGGACTGGCTGTGTGGTGTTCAGACCAGTTTCCAGTAGAAACAGTATTAATTTACCAAGCTCGCCACTGAAACTATTTAATGTATGCTGGGACTGAAATACTGTCTATTGCCAATAGAAATAGAATTATTTGCGTGACAGATTTAGTAAAACAAACCAATCACAAGTAATTAGAAAAAAACTGTGTCATAAGGTTTCCTAGAAGCTAATATTCAAGAAAGAACTAATTTAGTTACTTGGCCAATGAGGACACAGCTAGAAACTGTGGATTCCGAACGGGACTTGAAAAATCAATGGCACAAACTCTTGCTTATACATAATTTAAAGCTAATAGCCTTTGTTCTCCTGATGGAAATTTAGAATTGTTATATATACTAATCATGGTCTTTTGGGGGAAAGAGGGGAGGAACTGCGTATCAAAAGGTTTTTCTGAGATATTTGAACAGGTTTTAAGAAAAAGAAGAAAAGGAGAAGGGTTAGAATACTATTAAATATTTGCATGTGGGAAAGATTGCCTGAGGTAGATCCCATGGATGTCTGAATGGCAGACAGCAGAGTAAAAAGGGAGAGAAAGGAGGAGTGAGGTGTGCCTCAAACTTTGGGAACCGGGAGTTGGTGCACTTTGGGTTAGATGCTTCCCTCTCCAGTGGTCACTAGGTGGCGCTGTTCACCCAGGACAGCTTAGCTGCTGTTAGGACACAGCGTCTAAGGAGGGGACTAGGTGGGAGGAATGTCTGCTGCTACAGGCAGGATGTTTGCAAGTCAGGTGCTCCTAACTCAGGATGCGTGAACTTTGAAACAAAGCTTAGCATTGTTAAATCAATTTAGCAGTTCCAGAGACCAGCTTAATTTGTCTTTGTCTTCATCTTAATAAAAATACACACCATAGAATTTAACATTTTACTAAACTGTAAAGTTAATTCCTGTCTGCAGATAAAACTTTCATACCAAACCACAGTGATTCAAATAATGGATTCAATGCTTAAAGTCTCATACAAACATCTAACAAAATGTTTTATTTTTATTCATTTAATCCTTCTACCTGTAAATTCTTTTTGTAGTTGTAATAATTAAGATGTAAAGTAACTGGAATTTTAAAGTCAGTTTCCAGTCATTTCCAGTGGAAAAACAAGCTCAATTCTCCCTTCTGTTTGATAATAAGAAAAATCCTCCTTTAAGTGCCAAAAATCAATTTGGACCAAAGCTAGCTCAGACACAGCAGGGGGAAGCTGCAGAATATTATTAGGCTGAACACTAGATTTGCTGGAATTCCTAACTCTCATTTCAAATTTTGGGAACTATTATCCTAACTCGCAGAGATCACTCCCTAAAAGTTGCCTGAAATGGGGTTGTATTCGTGGGTCAGAAATGCACAGAGAGACCTTTGTGGCTGGCTCTGGCACTTCCCTTGCACCCGTGCCTTTAAAAGTCCGATCTAATGTATGACAGTGCCAGTCTGCTCAGCGTGTAATTCATTTTCCTGCTTGTCTTCAGGATGCCATGAAGACTTTGGTCAAGGAACTAAACCAACAGCCAATATAATGCCATCCACAGGCAGGTAATATTTGTTGCTAATGGAGGGAGGTCCTAAGACAAGCAAGGATTTAGTGGTGTTTCTCTGGGATCTCTGGCAAGAAATACTTGCAGGTTCAGTCCTGTCTTGGTGAAGTTAAGCAACGGAAAGTTTACAGGTTGTGGTGAGCGTAGACGATCCCACCAGGGACAAGTGACAGGGTGCTCTCCACTCCCTGAATTCCTTACAAATATATCTGATTCTTTAGCAGCGACAATGCATCAACAGCATTATTTTCAAAAATGTCTATAACCACTGAGGCTATTAAACTTACCGGTTTCCCAAACTCCAATTCCGAAAAGAATTTATACCAAGGTTCATTCTTTAAATCTATCTCTTCTGGGCTTATATCCCGACTCTATAGGGGTTGGTGATAGGAAAATGAAAGAGAGAGAAGGATAACATTATGCAAAGATTACATAGGAACAGGCCAGTAGAGATGCAGTGGATTCCAGCTATATATAGCAACTGCGTTCAACAGCAGCAATCATCCATTTTTACTGACGTTGGCAAAATCATGGAGCTAAAGCAGGCAGGGAAGGATGTGTTTACAGAGATGGGGACATTGGGCTGGGGAGCAGGGAGCAAATCCCTCTCAGTCCTAGAGCAGAAGACAGATGGACTGTTGATGGAGAACTCTGCACCACGCTGCTGCCCTGCACAACAAATATGAATATGACTATAACGGCAGTCCCATACTGTGGGGGAAAGAAAACCCTTATTTCCCCCTCACAAAGAACTATTAGTTATGAGCAGATAACCTGGTAAGCACATCAAACATTTAGCCATTTATGCCAGGCGAGTAGAGCAAACAATTTTTACAGCCTAGTACAGATTTAGTACTTATTTGCAAGGCTGCCTTAAGATTTTCAAAATAAATGCAAATACTGACACTTTTATACAAGCCAATTTGTTAATACTGCATCTTTAATGGCACATGAGTAGGTGAGAAACCATGTCCCATACACAGTAAAGTGAAAGATGATATAAGTAAAAACAGAAGACACAAGTGAAGAAAACATTTTAAACAAGCACCCCGGGGGGGATGAATACAGACAGGATATACTTCATGTTCTAACAAATAAATGTTAAAGGACTGGGAGAAACTAAAGGGAGGGAGAAGCTGAACAAGACAGATAACAGAACAACAGAGGTGGGGACTTCTGGGTTATGTTACAAAAATAGGTTAGATTTCTCACTTATAGAACTCTAAGAGGTAGTTCACACAGACTGATCATTGATTCCATGGGAGTTCATACTTAATCAAATATTTATAAAGTTCCAGTACCTTTCTCTGTGGAATAACATGTGCTTCTGGAAATAATTAGTTAAAAATGAATGCCTGGAAAGCAAATCAAATTTCCCCTTAATAAACTGGAGATATGCTCACTGCAGACAAAACTGTTAGAGGCTCATGGCTGAATTAAATTCATACATGTGCGTGTTTCAAAAAACCTTAATAGTCACGGGAGAGATGGTGATTTTCTAGAAATAATATAATGTACATGTTCCGCTGAGATTAAAAGCAATGCATAAGAAACTTCACTCCCTCGGGGCTCCAACCCTGCTCACCCTGTGGCCACGTCTTCACCACGGCTGCTTCCCAAGCAGCTCCTCCTGGTCCTATTTTTGTTCACATGCCATTAACAGGCCTTTTGCAGCTGGTAGAAATGACTATACACTTTCTCAGTGACCTTCACCAATCACTTCTTCTAAATCCTTACAAGAATCTTCACTATTATTTCTACTTTTGCTTTCAATTGAGGAAAGTATGGCAGAGAACCTTCTTGAACTGAAATTCACTGAATAGAAGTTAGCTGAACTCAGGATAAACGTCCAGATTAAAAGCTCCCCCAGTTGTCTTTAGGGACTTGGGGCTTAAACCTTGAGGCAGAAGTCATGCTCCCTCACAAGGGGCTCTGTAATTATGTAAAATAACGGATTCTGCATTTATTCAGTGAAATGAGGCCCAATACCTTCAAGGACACAACTAGTCAGGGAAAAACAGTTTAGACATTGGGATATCCTGGATCCTAATATGATGAGATTTCACGAAACCTGTTTCATGTTTATTACTTTTAGAGACTATTTATAAGCTGCTTTCTGTGAATAGTTTAGGCTTTAAAAAAATTATTAAAATGTACCAACTCCTTCAGGAAACTGCCTGAATGCTTTGGTACATAGACCTGAAGGAATGAACCCACTTTATTGCTGAAGGTTGTCTGCAGAGCGTTTCACTGCCAAGGTTAATACTGCACCGAGAACTGAATCAGGAGGGATGTGGAACAACTTGGGCCCAGAGCAGCTGGCCTCAGGCCTTTGAGCTCCCAGGACAGACCGTTAAAGAGGCAACACCACACAGTGCTAAAATCTGTACTTGATTTTGCCATTTATATCTCAGCTGTTGCTCCAGTTGTGGAACGGACTAGCAGCAAAGTCCTTCCGGACGCACGCTGGGACCCAGGACTGGCAGGCAGGGCAGGTTCCACGGCACCAGGCTAAGTTCTCTGCTGCCGGGGGCTCTTCTTTTCCGAGCTTGGCAGAATCCTCTGAAAAGGCAGAGGCCTTGCCAGGAAAATGCCTGATGCTCCTCAAGGACAGTTTTGCTGCTTGAATAGGAGCCAGAGACTAGCTTCAGATTTTAATTAAATAATAATCTGAATGCAGTGCGTTCACTGGCACAGCACTTTATAACACTCGTGGTTCTTTCCCCTGCATTATTGAACTCGATCCTCTCACTCACAGCCTCAGGGAGGTCGGCAGGCCAGAATACTTCTGGTTCCCAGATGAAAACACTGAGGATCAGAAAGGTTGAAGGACTTGCCCCAAGACAGAGGGCAGACTCAGAATCTGAACTCAGGTGCTCCGAGTCCTAGTCCAGTGCTCTTCACACCACGTTCCACTTCCCATGCTCCTATGACAAGGGGGCAGGGACTCTAGGTTTGCAGGTGACACCAGGCTAAAACAGGGCCAAGGGACAGATTTGAAACACCAGGAAGGAATGCTCAAAGGTAACCGTGAAATGCTCAAAGTAAGCATGAACTGGGAAGAAACCAAGCTGGGTAAATCCCCTTACTTTACTCTTCAAATACATGTTGTGTAATTACTACCTGAGTGTCTGCCCTTCCCACTACTGCCCCATGGCAGCAGGGACCCCTCCATCTAACCCAGGGCCTGGCATGTAAAAGTCATTCTATCTATATTTGTTGAGTTGAGCTGACATTCTGTAAGGGAATTTGGAGGAAAGTAAAAGGAACAAAGCCTGAAAAAGGCTATTTCTGACAATGATCTCCAATTCCAAGGCCAGAGAGAAGAAAATGGATTCACAGTACAGGAGGAATGCCAAGTTGTTATAAAGAACTTCGTATGATTTTGCCAAGGAGCTGAATAGGCCACCCAGGCTGAAAATCTCACGTTGGGGTGTTTGAAGGTAGTGTGGTGTTTTCTCTCTCTGGGATAGTTTGCGTTCGCACCAGATGAGCTCTAGGGCAGGCCTTACAGTCCACCATTCAACCCTTCTGCAAACAGGTGTGCCAGTGAGGTCGCAATTTACACTGCCAGGCTTACACAGACATGACTACCTCAAATTGGAAATAAAAGCATTGTTTTTCCCCCCAAATAATTGTGTACTTATGAAAGTAAATTTAGATTCTACACCTGTCACTAGTTAGCGTACTTATCCATAGTTAACTGTGTGTGTGTGTCCTCACAGTCTGGCAAACCAGGCACTGGATGTCAAAGGCAAGACTCAGACCTGAAACTCACGTTCCAACTTTTCTGTTCAGTTAATAGGGGGAAAAATCAAACACAAAGGACTAATTCAACTATTACGAAGACTAGATGGAAAAGATGGAGATGCGACTGAAATTTCTCTCTAAAATGAAAAACATCTCTTCGGAAGAAGAGTGCTAAACCGGAGCGAAGGCACTTTGATGGAGTGTAACGGGCCCCCTTCGGTGTTCGTGTCCCACTCCTGGATCGCCCGATGGTGCTTTGCCACCAGGTACCTGGTCACAACAGCTCTCCAAAGAGAGACCCTGTCGGGTGCTGTGTGCTTCTCTCCTGGGTTTGTAAAAACAATATAAATGATCACAACAAGTGGTATGGAAGGTATTTGATATCAAGGAGAAAAATAAAACTGTGGGGGTTTTTTTGCCCTAGTTCTGAATAGTGGTCAAATTAATATGAACCAAGGAAAGGAGAGGAAAATAAAGAAGAAATTAAGATGTCAGGAATATACCCAAAGCATGACTTTCTTTCCAGGAACATCTATGTGGAAGGTTATGTTTTGTGTTTATTGTCTTCTAACAGGGAGAGAACTTCCAATGAAGGGTGGAGCCAGAGGCAAAATTCTCTGCTCCTCTCTGAACGTTCTGCTTAAAATAACTGTGGTGCATGAAAAATGCTGAAGAATGACAACTCTAAAGCACTTCTGCAAACTGCTTTATCCTAATTAAAATTATTCATCCCTTTGTGCTTTTAAAGATGTCACATTTTTATTTTAGTAAAAGTCAAATCAATTGTTCCTTAAAAACATGCAGAGCAGGAGAGGCAGAGGGAAAATAATTTGGGCCCATATTTTAGAGGCTTACTTATTCTGTACTCAGTGTGGTAACAGCATTTTAATAAAATCCAGTTCCCAGTAAGATCACTCCATCCTGCTGGCGCGGCTGGAGGGCTGCAAGGTTACGGAGCTTTGGAGAATCCCTTTAACCGTGATCAGAATCCTGAATCAGCTTTTCTCAAATGAAGGGTGAATAAAAGGAAGTGTGATTGGCAGGCAGGAAACTAACGGGTTTGTAAAAATTCTTCCCCATGTGCAGAAGAGGCCGCTTGTCCAGGGTGGTCTGCTCTGCCCTGCAGGTCATTCCCCCAACTTGCAATTGCCTGGAGACGTGAACTTGTGTAGGGAACCACAGACCAGACTGAACATGAAATTCTTCCTCAATATTGCACTTGTTAGAAAAGGAAGACCTAAAACACTTTTTTTTAACAGCCAAGGGCTTCCCCCACCAAATCACAACATACTAATTATTTAGCTTTTAATGATGTACTAGTAGTAACGTCTACTAAATGTATGCATGTTCAAATAAGAGTCACTTTAAAAAAACTGAATTTAGTCCAGTTAGTAATCAGCCTCCTAATTAATGGTTAGATGTTTTAAAAAAGACAGCAGCAAAATCAATCTTCACATTAGTAAAAAATTTGAAATTATTAAAGCCATGCACACAAAGCGCCGGAAAGCCACAGCAAGAAGGTTCTTTCACAGAGGACTTATCTTATGAACACCTGCAAAAGTGAAAAGGGTAAAAATACTTCATTTATTCATCATCTTCTAAACAAAGCAAGTCTATCTCAAGGGAGAAAGAATGCAATCCGAGTGCACGGTGCATCTGGATTAGAGAACAGGGGCAGGGTGAGACAAGAGAACTGTGGTATGCACATTACCATCTTTTCGTTGGTCAGAACGGAAGACTTGCCCGGCTGATACTCGTAAATGCTTTTGGGCTCTGCCCGGTATTTTCTTGTATCCACTTTCTTATCTGGGGGCTCCCAGTCGTTCCTGTAGAGAGAAAATCCTATTAGCGCTATTTTCATGAAAATTGGCATCCCACATGTTCTGACTTTGGCGGACTGTAGTCTAACCAAGGAATTTTTATATCCAAAGCATAAAATCAGACTCGGTGCAAAGCATTTAGTTGTGCCGGTTCCCTTCTCAACATAACAATTAAATCTCTGTGTTTGCTTCACAAAAAGGCTTGAGGTGTCCTGAGCTCAAAACCAGGTCCTAGAAAGCAGAGAGAAGAGAAGGGAAGGAAGCAGCAGCAGCAAAGCTTTCTCTAAAAGAATTCTTCACCTTGCTCTGCTCTCCTGAGCCTATTATTCCCCAGACATGCCTGTACCTCCCACTCCTGCCAGTGCAGGGAGAGGGAATGTACGTGGCAGAGCCAGTGGGTGGTGGTTGCAATCCCTGCGATAGCACTTGCTACCTGGTGAGCCAGGCTGAGTGCTTTACCTCTTGCTACCTTAGTTTCCTCATCTGAAAAATGACTCCATTTGCAAGGATTAAATAAGCCAGTGCATGTAAATTACCAGGTCCACAGAAACCACTCAATAAATGTTATTTGCTATTATAGTCCTGTTCTTCCCTCTTCCATGCTCCACCCTCTATAATTACCGAAATTGCAGCCTTTGGCACAGATACTTAACCTCACTCAGTGGCCGGTTACAAGGATACATGAATCCTTGGAAACTGCAAAGTTTTTATGCATGTACGTTATTGCATTTGCACTGTGATTATATTTAGTTGTCCCTGCAAGGCTATAAACCTCTGAAAGGCAAGGACAATGATTTATATGTGCTTTTATTCCCACACAGCTTCCGGTTCCATCAGCACACAGAATGCACCTAGTTTGATGGATGCACTTGAAAAGGATCTATAGGTATACTCAGCCTCCCTTTCAAATTTATTAGCAAATGCCTCAGGCAGATGCCATTTACGCATGTGTGAGACTTTTAAAACAGTTATTCATTTGTCTGTGAAGATGCAAGAGGCATGAAGGTGTGAAATTGGGCATGTCTTTTAGGGAAAAATAATTCAGGTTGGGTAGAGCCTTTTTGTGTGTGTTGAGAAGTGGCAAAAGGTGCATGGGACACCAGTCCAGATGGCGTAAGGAGGCTGCTCTGGAGGGCCTGAGAGCCCAGTGAAAGCACATTGGTTCATTCCGGGCAGGTGTTAAGAGATAACTGTCATCATTGTTACAACCACTCCAAGCCACATGTCTGAATAATGTGTGTCACAGAAATAAATTGATGTTAAAAATTGTGGCTTCATAATAAAAGTATAGTCTCTGCTATGGGCTCCATTAGTAAACGCAAAGAGTATAAAAACACACGACACATCCTACAGCTACAATTTCTCTTGTGAAAAGGCACAAAAGTGATCATAGTTACAGTCGAGGTTAATGAAGCCCATACTATGAGCCAGGCACTACTTGGAAATGTTACGTCATTATCTTGTTTTGTCCTTGCAACATCTCCAACAAATGTAAAATGCATTCCCATTTTACAGATAAGAACACTGAAACTCAGAAAGAATAAGTCACTGACTCCTAATATACAACAGAGTAGAGATTCAAAATCAGGTCTGCTTGACTCCGGGCTCCAAGGCCACCTGCCCAGCAAAGAGAGAGATGGGACGTGACTGTGTGTGAGCGCCTGAAGTCACAGAGTTGACTGCGGAGGGGGGAGCACTCACCTTTCTGGGCTTGATTTGAGTGAAGAAGAGCGGGCCGGGAGGGGAAGTGTGGCTGACCTCTTAACTACCTTCTCACCGTCGATGTAGTTCATCTCACTTTTTGAGCGAGGCACAGAAAGGGGAGATTTGGCTGGAGAAGGAAAGTGGGTACAAAAAAATTAAAACTGATAAAAACTGAAAACAAGAAGATGCCTTCCCTTATCCAACACCCCCCACTTCCTCCTCCACACCCAGGATATTCTAAGTCACTTACTGTCTTCAGAAAAGGAGTAGCGAGGAGAGTACAGATCTGAATCATCATCTATCGAACAAAACAAAATGCAATCAGGAGAAATTTGGCTAAGGTAGGGGGATGAGTGACTTGTCCCCCACTCCCACCGTCCTGCGCTGGCATCCAGCCACACCTGAGGGCCCACTGAGAGGGAGGAAGCAAAGCTGGAAGCTACACCACAGTAAACCATACTCGAGAGGAGTCAGTTTGTAAAGCCCATCCACCCAAACAGAACCTGCAGTCTGGAAGGTACATTCATGTTGCCTGGGAGATGACTACAGCCTAAGTCTAAGAAAAGCATGGGGACAAGCAGCCAAAGGTCCTCCTCTAGAGAATTTCCACAAGCATAGCTGGAACATGGGGGCCCCAGCCTGGCTAAGCTGGAATCAGGAGCCGAGACAGATCCCTGACGCTCACCCCAAGTCTCTGGTCTATCCTGTTCAGTTCCACAGAGTCCCCGAGGCCTGCTACTGGGTGGGATGGGGTGGGGGGCAGGTGTGCATTCTAGCTCTCCACCTTGGCTGTCACCTGTTTTATACGCTACGGTTCCCTAGATAATATCATTGGACAAGCAGGTTCTGCAGCTAACAGTTTGAGAAAACCCTCATAATCATGTTTTGATTACACCTCAACCAGGCTCCTTGAGGGGCTCTTTCCTTAGGACACGCATAGCCAGGCAGGTGTGGTTACGTGGTTACGTGGTTTGTGCTGCAAACGTCCTGCTCAGGGTAAGTGCCTACATTGTGACGCTGGGACAAATGAAACCCACAGGGGTTCCTGCGCTGTGAGACGGCCCTCCACGGGCCTGACACGCAACCCCCACTAAGGAAGCTGAGCTCCAGGCGCCAAGCTCGAGAGCCGAGATACAATCCGAACCCCTCATGGAAACAGCTGCACTGCACTAAGGTCGAGACCACAGGCGCGTTTACAGGAACAGATTTAAAATTGGGAGTGTCCTGAAAACGCGGGGTATCTTGTCACTATACCCTGGATGATCCCTCCAGAGTGTTAGGGTGAAACAGTTGGCCTTTCCCGTTCCTAATACCTGGCCAACCCAAGTTCAGAATTCATGCATGTGGAATGAAGACCCAACACCTTCCCCTAAAAACCTGTAGTGACTTTAACAAAACACATGAGCTAACCTAAAAAGACAAGTCAAAGGATCCAATACATGTTAGTGACTAAATGTTAATTAAGTCCTTGTGTCTATAGAAATCATTTTTAGTTTCATAGCAGTAAAGGTCAGAATATTTTGTGAAATGTAAATAAAGCTGACACCGCTATTATTTTTGAGTAAAGTATTAATCAAAGATGGCCTCTCTATCACCCCTTCTTACTCCCTTCTTTTCTCCACATTTATATCTGCCCCAGGTCTGCCCCAGCCTGAATAAAGGAAAGTTTCAGGTGCCAAGTTATTTTTCCCTCCCTCGCCGCTCCCTCTCTTTGCTTTAAGGGTGGGGGCAGTCAACACCGAAGCTGCCCGAGGCTTAAGGTCCTTCTAACCAACACAGCCAAGCCTTTCTCTGCCATAAATTGAGTATGCAAGCTTATTTAACATCTGGAAATAGGGCAGAAGAGGTAAAATGGGATCCGGAAGTATACATTTTGCAGTACTGTCGGAAGAATTTTATATTGTCTGTTTGGTTTTAAGCAAAACTTCTGATTACTGTACTGATGAAATGCTGCATTGTCAAAGACAATTAAAAATCAAGTTTGATCGCAGGAATTTAATTGGAAAAATATTGGCCATCAAATAAAAAGTTAGCTTAGTTGGAAACCAATGTATGTCGTGCTTAAAATCCAGCCTAGTGTTTTAGCTAACAAGCCAGTATCTGTCTAAGCTGCGGAGAAACACGGTTCATCTGTAGATGGTAAGGTGAGGGTTAATTTCTAACTGTTACTGTTGTTGAGGTACAAAGCAAATGGTGAAGGGAAAGGCATTTAAATATTCAAAATTTTGTAAAAAATTTTCCTTCTAGAGTTTTCTAATGTGGATTTCTAGAAGATTTGTTAAAAGAAAATGAGAAATATGTCTTATAAGGTGAAAAAAAGTAGCTTTGAGTATTAACCAATTTATGTATTTTGAAACCCAGAAGTAGGGAAGATGGGTGGGCACCGCGGTGAAGACAACAGAGAAAATGATTAAATGTTCTTTTTTGGAAAAATCCTTACCCAAGGATATGTTTTTATTGATTTTAGAGAGAAAGAAAGAAAGAGAGGGAGGGAGGGAGGGGGGGGGGAGAGAGGGAAACATAGATAGGTTGCCCTCCATACATACTCCAGCTGGGAATTGAACCCACAACCTATTGGTGTACAGGATGATGCTCCAAATAGCTGAGCCACCTGGCTAGGGCTGACTGAATGTTCTTCAAGTTCTTCCTTTCTTGGTGTAGATGGAAAAGAAAACCTCACTGATCAAGGCTAACACAGGGTAGGGGCATCTTGGAGGGAACAAGGTTTGCATTTCTCACCCAGTGTCCATGGCATCTGAGTCTGACATGTGGATTTCAGGTCATCAAACTTTGAAGACAGCAAACTGAACTTGTATGGATTCATCTGAACATGCAGGTATATATAATTTATTCTTTGAATTTATGTTTGTCTTGCAAACCTCATGGAAGAAAACCTTACCTATACTTTTGAGTAAAAATAATAGCAGCTCCCATTATTAAGTGCCTAATAGTAACTGGTAATTTACTAATATCATCTTGCTTAATCTTTGCCAAAACTGTAGGAATAAATATCTCATTTTCCAGACAAGGAAATTAAGGGCCTGGGAGGTTGAGGAAATTTGCCCGTAGCTCACAGTAGACAACAAAACGGGAATGGAATCATGAAGGTCTTTCTGACTCCTCTTCCCTATGCTGCCTCTAAGCCCTGTGACAGGGATGGGTGCTTCGTTCTATGGGTCACCCGACCCTAGCTGCCCACTTCTGGGGGAGGGGGGAAATGTGGCTATTCAATTATAATTTATGTTATGCAAGAGACAAGGGTTGGGGAGTGTTGTTCTGAAGCTCAAGTCACGCACTACAGTGTTGGCCCGGCTGCCTACCAACCCCAGGCCTTGGCTCTGCTTTTCTGCCACCCCCTCCCTGGTGACGCTTAAGCAAGTTTTCTGTTACCCATTGTAACAGAAAGTTCTAGTTTTCCTCCTGCTGGTCTCCAGGGACAATGGGTAAAATCGAGTCACTCTTGCTACATCTCCCATTTGTTGCTCCTTGCTCTCTTGCTCTCTACTCCTGGCAGGTTAGGTCTACGCTGGGATAGATGGGTATGAAGTTGGAAATACCAGTGAATGGGAAAACTGGGGGTAAGGATACTCGCCTGTATTTCTACACACTAGAGTTAGCCAAATGGAATGTGTGCGTGCATATGTGTGTGTGTATGAGAAAGAGAGAGAGAGAGAGAGAGAGAGAGAGAGAGAGAGAGAGAGAGAGAGAGAGAGAGAGAATTTAACCATAGTCAAGACACACTCAGTAAAACACTTCTCAAGCTGTCCATGAACATAGACATTGTCAGTGTCTGAAATCCTGCCTTTATTCTTTTCCCAGGGCTTTTTATTTTTTTATTTTTATTTATTTTTTTAAAGATTTTATTTACTTATCTTTAGGGAGGAAGGGAAGAAGAGAGGGAGAGAAATGTCAATGTGTGGTTGCCTCTCAGCCTGCAACCCAGGCATGTGCCCTGACTGGGAATCAAACCATGATCCTTTGGTTCACAGGTCCGCGCTCAATCCACTGAGCTACACTTGCCAGGGCTCCCAGGGCTTTTTAAAAACAATGCCAGAGTGGGCTCTGCTGAGCCAGGATCTTGTGATTCTCACTCATGGTGGAGCCACATGCTGACTGTGCCCCTCAGAGCAGCAAAAGTCAAACCTTGGCAGCAACACTCAGAACTTCCTGTGCCAGTGCCTTCCAGGAAGCTCTGACTCTAAGCAGGATTTACTCGGGTGAACAGCGCACTTCAGGGCCCGAAGGACCCTGCTGGGTTCCGGGGTCCACACGCCAATGATTACACTCTGGGCTTTGGCAGTGTGTCCTGGGAGGCGCGTTTGGGAACAGCTACTCTCTCAAAACTGCCAGGAGGCACACAATTGCCGTTTCAACCACAGTGACTTGAAAAATTAAATTCTAATAAAAGACTTCTTCTTCTTCTTTTTTAGAATTAATGACAATCTTAAAGACACTAGAAAAAGGTGCTGGTTGAAAATGATTGTTCTATAAAAAATATCTAATTGCATTGTTCTATTAAAAGTATGGGATGATGGGCAAAGAGCAGTATATGCATCATAACTCACCTATTATCAATTAGGTTTCATCTTTATACATTTCCTAGGCCTTGAGGATTCAAATTGTTTTTCAATATCAATGGCTTGCTTTTAACACAATCTTTTTCCACTGCTCAAATTAATTCCTTCTACTTTAACCCATACACTTAGGAAGAGAAAGGATAAATGGGTCAAGATAAGGATACACACCAGAAACAAACATATTCAAAGAAAAAGGCATATGCAGAGGTGAGTGACAAAGTCTGGACAGGATGGAAGAGGAAGAATTTGCAAAAGAGGAAATGGGGCCAGTGGTCAGGAATAGTCCAGGGAGCTTGGGGAAAGATTCCTAAAGCTGCCTATGTTCTGGTTAAAGGCAATCAAATTTTAAGGGATAAAAACAAGATCAGTAGAGGCTGTAGAGTAGCTATGGAAGACAAATTCGGAAAAAAAAAAAAATGATTTGAAGGAGAAGAGAACGAGGTGGAGCAGGAAAGGAGTAAAAGGAGTAAAAGCTGGAAAGGGACTCACTGACCTCATCGCATGTGGCATCCTAGGCCCATGAAGGTGGGAAGGGAGTGACCGCTAAGGCCTCAGCTAGCTGCTGGCCCGACAAAGACGTGTGCACTTGCTAAGCAGAGACCTTCTGGGCAGCTCCAGTCAGGAGAGCAAAGGTGACCGCTGTGAGCAGCTCAGCCCCTCCTCTGGGCAGTACTAGCTGGAGTTTGGGGCAGGAGGCACAGATCCTGGCAAGGCATCTTCACAATAGAGCGATTTGCTTGGACTCAAGCAAAATAAGGCTATTCTTAGAAATCCTGTAAGGCCAGTAGGGGATTCTTTTAACTCAAATATAGATGTGCCTGGGAAAATCAGCCTCCTAGATCCTTGCCGTAGTGCATCCTCATCAAGAAATAAGGAAAACGTGCAATGAGACAGACCAACGGACATGATGCGTCGCCACAACCTGGGGATGTCTTGGGGATGATGTCTTAAGTTATTTCATCAGGAGGTGGCCACCATCAGCCTGACAGTGATGCCAAAGGAATTCAAAAGTAATGGAAAAGTTGGTCACTGGGACTTCACACCTGACTGACATGATAGCTCTTCATCCAGACATGGCCAGAGGGGTCCTCACAGGCCCTGGACCACTAGGTTTTATTGCTGATTTGGACGGATCATTTGAAAATACCTTCCATTTTCATGCATACAACTTTTGCATCTATATTCCCCACTCTAATTCTATATCCGAATTCCCCACATTGCACTAGTGAGTGTCTTCTCCTTTTAGAGGGTGAAAAGGGTGGTGTTCCCCCATCCCAGTGGTCCTCGGTCCTGGGCAAGAGTCAGCAGCGCTTTCCTAACTTCCTATTCCCAGACACCATCCCAGGAGACACTGGCTCAGCCCAGGGAGACGTGACTGACTCAGAAGCAGGGCCAGCTGGAGTTGGGCATCAGAGCACCCTCAGCAAGGGGCCAGCCAAGAACACAGAGTTCAGCAGGAGAGGAACAGGGATTGGCAGAGCAGAACAGAGTAGGTAAAAGCCCATGTTTGGGGAGCTTCAGAGACCGGGGTTTGAATTCGGGCTCTGCCATTTCCTGTGTGATCTTGCACAAATTACTTAACCTTTTTGAGCCTCGCACCTTTATTGATAAAATGAGGACTTGCCCAAGAGGTTGCTGGGAAAATGAGAGGACCTCACGACCATGATGCACTCAGCATGGAGCCTGTTATTTGGTAAGGGTGTCACAGAGGGCAGAGGGAGGCACAGTCACTGCGGTGGCTCTGCTGTTTTTATTAATAGGATTATGACTCTGAGCTGCTGGCGTGCTGGCCTCCATGCTATTTCTGAAAGCAGAAGAGAAAAGGAGGGGAAGAGGCAGCGCCAGAGTTTCTCAAGCCATTTCTCCATAGTTTGTTACTCTCACTCCTTCAGGAGGAAACCACGGACAGGGCTTCTGGAGACTCCTCCGGCCAGCCCCTCTAGGTCTGGGTGCAGCGGAGGGTGGGGCTGGTGCTGGTCTCCATCAGCATCCCCGCTCCCCACACCCACAGTCTTTTAGACTTAGTGGCAGGTCAGGTGCAAGGAAAGGACATTTGCTTTTGAGAGAGAGAATGGAGTGTAATTCCCAGACAAGTTACTTGGGTCAGAGAGGAAGAAATGATGGAAAAAAAAGAAGATCAAGCAAAAGTTTAAAAAAAAGAAAGGAAGACTCATTTGCTTAGCCTTACTTGAAAGTTATTCTGGTAAATTATTTTTATTTTTGATAAGCTTTGTAATGACAAAGGTATACAGGAAAGAATTCATTCCACTCTCTCCAAATTTCCCAGCCCCAATTCGTCCCAACTGCCTCATGCAATGAAGAGTAATTAAACATATTGCTCCTGCCCCACAGGTGCTCGAAAAGGTTCTGCAGTGACTGGAAGGACAGCTCTTTATTGGAACGTACAGGTTTCTTTAAAAGAAAATTTTAAACCTCACTGATCCAGACATGCTAATTCTATTTATCTTCTGAAGGTCTGGCCAGAAGTTTACTTTTTCACAGTAGCTGGGGAAAGAAGGATGCTAAGCCAGCATAAACAAACTTTTACATGGTCATTTACCACTTAGGAGAATCGGCTTTGAGACACTTAGAAATGTCTTTTTCATACTGTATAAACAACCAGAATTGAGAGAGGCAGTGGCCGTAAGCTAGGTTTTGGTAGGTTTGTTGCAAGTGATTCTAGTTCCAAATTCTGAATTCAAACAAAACAAAAAAACCAGGAGTAACAACAGTCTCCTTCTCCTCAGGGGATAAACTCTGAAATTCACATTTCTCAACAAAGCTGGGTCTTTTATCACTAATAGTTAGGTGCTAATCTGCCTTTAACACCTTTCTTTGAAAGGCATAGCTCTTTCCCATGTTTGGAAGAGTGCGCAGCCCCAGCCCATGTGGCTCAGTTGGTTGGCTCATCATCCTATATACCAAAAGGTTGTGGGTTCAGTTCCCAGTCAGAGCACATACATAGGTTGCAGGTTTAGTCCCTAGTTGGGGCATGTACAGGAGGCAACCAACTGATGTTTCTCTCTCTCTCAAATCATGAACATATCCTTATGTGAGGACTGGGAAGAAAAAGAAAAAAAGAAGGGCCTGCCTACAGAGCCCAGGGCTGCCCATCAGCAGCATGGGCCTGGCACTGCACCAAGGACAGGGCTGAGGAGGACCTGCTGGAGCTCACAGACATCAAAACCCCAAGCCAGAGAATCTCTTAGTAGTTAAAAAAAATTAAAATCAAAATAACAATTCTTTAAAGTGATCTAGCTCAAACATTTCGCTCACTTGTAAAAAGCCCTCATCTAATTGAATGCATCTGTCATCTCGGCAGAAGTGTGGGCAAGAGATGACATCTACCCTATTTTTAAAAGATCTCCAGGGAAGAAGACTTCTTAGAAACGTGTGTTAAAGTTTAATTATATTGGGTATTATGAATTTTTCATGTCCAATCTAATATTTTTCCTTTTTATCCCTTTTAGGACTATTTCTTCCTTTTAGACTATTTCTTCCTTTTTGGTCTTTGGGGGAAAAAAATAAGGTCTACTCCCTAAATTATAGGTGAAAAGTTATTATGTCATTGCTTTTTGTTTATGTTTTTCAGCAAAACAACCCCAGTTGTGGCTTGTGCCTGGGTTGATGTACACCAAAAGGCAGACATCACATCACCTGGGTCAAGAGGTGTGGCAACAGATGACGTGGCAGCTCTGGGCGTGAAGCCGTGAAACCCGGTCTTCAGATCAACAGCCAGGCTGACCGTGACATCTGCTGGCACCGCCTGTGACAGGCCCACAGCATTTTCCCAGTCCAAAGGGCGCCACTGTTCTCCGCCACAGGACTTCCGTAGGTGCCCTTCGTCTGCCTGCATCTGTGGGATAACACGCCTTCGGGCATGGTGTGTGCTTGTTGTGGAAGAGAACCTTATCTGATGGGGTGGGGTGGGTTGGGTTCCCAGGTCCCAATAAAGCAGAAATCAAGAACGGCATTTAGTCAATGTTGCCTGGAAAAAACTCCCTTGTCCTCAGTCAATTGTTTCTTAAGCAATGCTTTTTGGGTAGAATCAACACCCCAAGACAAAAAGACTAGGTTATATCAAACCAAGAAGGCCCTTGGTGGCAGTGAGGAGGTTATCGAGTAAAATTAAATCCTCAGCTTTTAATTTTTAAGTCTGTTTTCATGTGGTAGACTTTTCTTTTCGTTCAAAATAGGCCCTAGGCATGAAATGATTGGAAACCAAAGACTAGCACATAACAACAAGGAGACTGAAAAGGAAATAAGGTATTTTCACTAAAACTAACACATGCCAGTGTGTCATCTCATATTCGTTAAGTGATTGATAAAAGCTTAGTGAATGATTGGATGGACGACTCCAGCATTGACGAGAAGGGCTGTGCAGGATGGTTTGCTGGCTTCATTAGAGCAGAGAAGGACCCCGGTGGCAGCCCTGGGCTTATCCTAGAAAACAACTCCGATTCCATGGTGCAAAGCCCTCACTCACCAACATTCTCCAGGTGTGTGCTAAGGACCTGCTGTGTGCCAGCAAGGTTTTCTTTGGCCTTCTGGACACGTGCTTTTGCAACAGCCACCACGCTGGACAGAGTATGATAAAGTGGCCCCAACTGATTCCCTGCCACGTGTGGACTTTTGAGAACAGAGGACAGATCTTAGTCACGGCACTAGCCTCAGCTACAAGGATAGTGCACAGCACACGCAAGTGCTCAATACTGCCCGAGTGAGTGAAGTTCAGAGCACGCGACATGTCCTCCTAGAAGAGCAGTTATGAAACTTGCCCTGCATATCCCATGGACTCTCTCCTCTTTTTTGGATCACTCATCCAAAGATCAGGCAACCTTGGGATTAGAATAATTCTCAGGATGTTGCCCTTAACTCCTTAACTTGCCTGTTAGAACCTTCTTTGACACCTAGATTTTTTTGCCCTAGTGAAGAATATCTTAGATATGAATGTGGCTATCCTCCCCAGCATGTCCAAATTCCTAAGCTGGCTCTTTCAGGAAATATTTTCTAACTTGACCAAAAACTCTATTTTCAAGAAATATCATTTCCCACCATGACTGAATCTCATGCCTGGATACCTCTTCGGGAATTCCCTACCAAGCAGATACACCCTGAGGCCCATGACAAGAGGGACCCAGTGATGAGCCAGTGGCACATGTGGGGACCAGGTAACTTTTCTGTTGTTGACAGATGGCACGTCGACCTCCTGCCCACCAGCCATAGTGACTCAGCTTCCCTGAGTCACTGCCCAGCCCCCAACACAAAGCCCTGTTTGGTTGGGGATGGGCAGCTCTTCCCAGAGCCCCACATGTTCACAGCATCATGACTAAGCTTCACTGACTACCCCATTAATCGTGTGACCCCAAGGGAATAGGATTAAAACACCATCTGGACAGATGCTGGTTACATAGTTGGCGAGGAGCAAGACAACACCACACAACACGAGGTTAGAGGGAAGCAAATGATCGGGAGATGGCCCCCTAGCCACCAGGGAGAAAACCCAAGTAAAAAAGAAAGTAACAGCACCGGTGCAAAGAGAGGCACATGATTTCCCTGTAATTACCTTCCGATTTAGGACTAGGAGTAGATGCAGGAAACTGGTAGGTGGGAGTGTAAGGATTGTCCTCTGCGGCAGAGAAAAGCAGTGGATTTTGAAACTACCCACCATGAAGTGGAGGAACTGACAAATCCCCGACTGACTCTTTGAATGACTGATTACCTATTTTAGTGTGATTAAAGCACACGGGCACTGCACTTAAAGACAGGTTAATGCATTAGAAAGGCCTTAGTTATTTTAATGTAGCACATCATGCAAATGAGTGAAATAAAATGTCCACCAACCGAAAATGACTATAAAAACAAAATCTAAAAGCCAAATCTCATTCCTACAATGGAACTATAGGAATTAATTTAAGGCTAGGACAACAGATACACTGTCTAAGTTTATGGTACCTTCAGAATTTTGCTGGCTTTCAGGAAGTTCAGGGAATTTGTACGTAGGGAAATAAGGGTTTTCTTCAGGAGTGTCTAGGCAGAGGAGCAGGTTTGAGAGAGAGAATAGAGGAAGATACAAATGGAGAGAATGAACGAATAGGAATCCACACACGATTCAGGTTCCTTGAATTCTGGAACATACCAAGCTTCACTAGCAACATGGAAGAAGTTAAAATGGCTTTTAAAATCCAGTCCTTTTGCCTGAAGTACTGAGACACATCTAAAGACACAATATCATTTCTCTTCTTAAAGAATCACATATATATATATAGGCTCTAGTAAGCAAGAGTCATTTAGCACAAAGCTTTAAGTTTTTACCTTTAATAGGCAAAAATATTAATTATGCTAAGAAATAGTATGTAATAAAAACACTAAAATAAAATGTTTTTGGTTTTTTTTTAAATAAGTCAAACCTTGTACTGTGGATATGAGAATCAAGGCAAATAAACGGATTCTTCATTTTAAAATACCCCCGCCTACCACTAAGGCAGGCAGTTTCGTTGAGGACCTGTGATTGAGGCTGTTAACAGCTGTGACACAGGCAGGAGAGGACCCGCACTGCCTGTGAGGCAGAATTATATATTTTTCACATATGTGCCTGTGTCTCAGCACCTGGGCTGCCAGAGCTGGGTCTAAAGGTGAGACACAGGTGGGTGCAGGAATATGGACACTGGCTTTAGGCAGTGACCAGTGGAGCTAACGCCCCATCCGAGACCCAGGCTTTAGCATCGCCACCATGACTGAGCTCATCCACCCAACGACAGCGGACTTACTCCTGGCTCAGAGACATGAGCACAAATGAGCATCTCGATATTTAGAAGAGTGTGAAGAGGGGCACAGCCAGGTCCATTCTGAGCACTGCAGGAGCTAATTAACAGCAACAGTAGCTGGCATCCACCACTAATCAGAGATTCGTTATTGGTGACTTAGGCCAGCACTGACCAGAACGGTTTTTCTTTGCCTTTGTGTGTCATCTGTGCCAGGCAGCCAGGCTGGATTTGGCCACGGGGGAGGGCAGGATGCTCTGCTCACGGGAAGAGTGGGACTTCCCGTGATGCAGCTGTGTCCCTGCCTGTCAGCTGACTGGCGGCACAGGCAGATGGGAGCTGTGGGCTCATGACCCGTCCAAGCACTGGCCTGGGGTTCTCCCACCATGCTGGGTCACCTGCTGCCACCCAGCGGGCCCCTGACTTGGAAGCATTTCTCTTCCAGCTTCAGCAGGCTTTGGTGTGTCAACTCTTGACTGACTCTCAGGGCTACCTGCCAAGGGCTGGCTCCCAGGTGGGGAAGATTATTTTTCATATTAAGACCACCTTGCAGGGGTACCAGGCACACTACTCCACAAGGCAGGATTTGCTCTCTTTTGGACCCTGTAACATCCCTTGGAGGAAGGGAAGCGGTACAAACACAAAGAGGTACATGATTGGTCCAAGTTCACATGAGTCCTGGAGGACTGAACCCAGGTGAGAAGTTTTTAACTCCCAGTTCAGGGCTTTCTCATCTTGCTCTGCCTACAAGGCAGTCATGGGCTGACACAGGGAGGTGCACCTAAAGCTGGAAGCAGGTGGGAGTTGGGCTGCTTGCATCCCAGGCAGGCAGATGCCAGAGCGCAGGGAGGGGGCTGGGCTCAGCCTGTTGCATCCCACAACATCTGGGAGGAAGGACTTCTGAGCCGACCTCAAATCCCACACTGAGGCAGGCGCACAAGTGCCCCCTCCCTCCTCATCTCTGAAGGTGTCTGGCTGGACTCAGGCAGGCTGGTGCTTAATGAGGTAAAGTGCAGAGGCAGGCTCCTGGCGCCCTAGAGAAGTGAGTTTAGGCCCTCACCACAACAGTCAACATATGAGCACAGCAGAGCTTCTACAAAAGCAAACCAGTACCTCTGTTTAGTTTGTGGATCTGTTTAAACATGGTCTTGTACCAGTCTTTTGATCTCTCGGTGTTCTGGGGAAAAACAAAGGCAAAGAGTAAAATGAAATGGAAATCTTTGTATGTTTTATAACTTCTAAGATTACAAAATCAAAATGGAAAGTGACAACATCTCAAGTATAAACTCATGTAATTCTATACATCTTTGTGATTCCACATTTAAATCTTTAAAAAAAAACCCGCAAAACTGCCCTGGCTGGTGCGGCTCGGTGGACTGAGCACCGGCCTGTGAACCAAAGGGTCGCCAGTTTAATTCCTGGTCAGGGCACATGCCTGGGCTGTGGGCCAGGTTCCTAGTTGGGGGTGTGCAAGAAGCAACTGATTGAATCTCTTGCACATCGATATTTCCCTCCCTCTCTTTCTCCCTCCTTTCCCCTTTCTCTAAAAGTAAATAAATAAAATCTAAGAAAAAAAACTGGCTAATAAAAAAAATAAGAAATTCGAAACTTTTGAGAAAGATAAACCAAGGGATTCAGACATGAATCTGCAGAATAACATTTGGCCAAAAAAGGACATAGATTTTGAAAACAGTGAAGATCCACCTGAAACTATGTCCATTTTTACATAACTTCTAAAAAATTTCATTTTTAGAGAGAATCTCTTTCCATATACAGATGATTAAACTGAAGCAAACCCCCCTTGAAACATATATGAGACAAAGAATGCTTGCTTATCAGGTTATCCTCCACAGCGTGTCTGGGTCACCTCGCACCGGGCCAGACTTAGAATGCATGCCTTCCAATGTAACCCATTAGAGCAGCCAATGCCAGAGAGCTGTCATCCTAATAACTTGGCTTTTTTTTTTAAAGATAAAAATAAAACAAGGAAGGGGATAGGTGGTTAGACCAGATATTGTCACTCCCACTTTACAGAGGAGGAAAAATGAGTCAAAGCTGCCCGAAGTCCAAGAGCTGATGAGAAGATGAGTGGAAGGGCTGCCTGACACGATGGGTGTGGGTTCGGACAGGCTGCTCTATCGCCCACAAATTACGCAGTCCTGGGCCAGTGTTGTACTCTCTGAGTCTCTGCTTCCTCATCTGTAGAATGGGAATAACATTTGTATCCACCTTGTAGAGTGAATGATGTTTAAATGAGATAATGCACTTGGAGCCCTGACTGGTGTAGCTCAGTGGATGGAGCACGGGCTGGGAACCAAAGAGATAATGCACTTGGCAAATGGTAGCTGTGATAACTGTGAGTAATAATTCTCATCATCATTATTATTATTTTACAGTTATTATTCCATAGGACCAGACAACAGTCCTTTTGAGATGTAGCCCACTGCTCTTTCTATCGACCTTCTCCAAAGGGACCCAGAATCCTGTCTATTAGCTCAATGGACATCACAGAGAAACATATTTTGACCAGTGTTCTGGTGGGCACCGGGACAGGAACGAGATTCGTCCTAATCTAGTGTCAGTCAAAAGCTGGGCTTCCCTAGAGTCCCTACGGGCCTGCAGGAGGCTGGCATACCTGTACAGAGGGGAGGGCTGGGCAGGGCCACCGGAGACCCACTCTGTTCTGGAGGCCTCAGCAGGCTGAATCCATTCTGCGGTTGCCTTAGAGTTTCCTTCTTACTTTGGGTGATGGGCTAGATCCCATCCAGGGGAACTTCTTCTGGAACCCATGAACAGAGACCCAGAGCCTCACCCTCCCCAGGGTTCTCTAACCCTGGACTGACAATTTCTGAGTCTGCTCCATGGAACAATAAATAATGTGTCTATGAAGGGGGCAGACTGGGAAACTGCCCATGACATTCTCCCCTTGAACTTGTACATGCCCAGGGCCTCTCAGAAGATCTGCTGCAGAGATATCTCACTGCCTTTGTTCCACCCAGCTTTCCTTCACGTTCATTCCACCATGAAATCCTTTTCCTCACGAGACTTAGTAACACCTCACACCCATGCTTTGGGGAAAGCTGCTGCACACTGAGCCCAGGACCGTGGTGGGCCTGGGAGACTGGAGCATAGCTGTTTGAGGCCCTGAGGCGCTCAGTGGGCTTGGGTGGTGCACAGAGGTGAGGACCTTCCTTAAGATGCCTTTGCAACCCACAGGGGTGTCCACAGGCACTCAGGGATGTATGCCTGTTACTGGCCTAAGAGGAAGCCTAAGAAGGACTGCTTGGTCAGGATTCATACCCGGAGTGGGATGCCCACTTCGTCCATGGACACATCACTTAGGTCCTGAGCGCTCTTAACCACCCGCCTGCTGTCATCCTTGGCCTTTTTCTCAGTAGTCCTGCCAGCAGAGGTGGGTTTTTCCTGGGTTGGCGCCGAGTCCCGTTCTCCCACTCTTCTTTCGGACACAGGATCTGGAAGTGAAAAACAATCATCAGCTGAAAAACAATCATTAGCTCTTCTGGTGGCTCCAAAGGGAAAAAAAAATCCCAGTTGGGGGGAAGTGTGTTATCTAACTCTCAGTTGGAACAAGTTTCACGTAGAGCAAGGGTCAGCAAACTGGGCCCAGTCACGTGTTTTTATAAATAAACTTTTATTGAAATATAGCCACACCCATTCACTTACGTATTATTTATGGCTGCTTTCAAGCTAAAGACGCAAAGTTGAATAACTGAGACAGAAACCGTATGGCCTGTGAAGCCTAAAATATTTACCATATGGCCATTTAAAAAAAATCTGCAGAGGGATACCCTTGGTGCTCCAGACATCCCAGTGGTTCTAGCTGTCAGGGAACAGGTAAAACCTTAAAGAGATGGCCAAACATTTCTCAAAAAGTCCTTCTTTCATCTTGGGGGAGTCACCTAACTTTTCCATGCCATGAATCAAATATTTTACATTTGATTCATGGTTGGAACTTATAGAGCTGATAACATACCACATGCAGTCTACAGATTATAAAATTACTTAATTTAACCTGTTATTCCACGTCATGTCATTTATTTATGGTAAAGCATTACTGAGCACCTGCCAGGTGCTATGCATTCCCATGCAAAGAAAAGGGACCTGGGTTGGGGAAGGCAGGGAGAGATGGCCTCTTCCATTTAGACATGGTAACTCTGAGGTGACAGCGAGATGTTCAAGTAGAAATGCCCTAGAAATCCCTAGAAGAAATGTGGGAACTGAGCCCAGGTGAGAGGTCCCAGCAGAAGGGCAATTTTGGAGCCATCAGCACAAAAGTGATGGCTGAAGTCCAGGAGATGGAGGAGCTCAGTGGGGGAGGCAAACAGGACAGAGTCAAGGGCTGAAATCATGCACCGAGGAATGTCCCAGTCACAGGCTGAAAAAACAAAGGCTCCCCCAACGATGCTGGAGTGAGGCAGGAGTCGTTAGAGGAACAGCAGATGACTTGGAAGGGCAGAGTGAGGTGTCTCTAAAACCAGAGAAGACTGACTCCAAGCAGTGCGTGGTTAAGTATGTCAAAAAACAAAAAACAACCAAAAACAGAAATGGAGCAAGAGAAGAGTCACAGGATCGCTCTGAGGGAGAAATTTCAGGAGGCCAGTGGGGGCAGAGGCCAGATTACAGGGAAAGAAATGAATATATGAGCAGCAAGTGGGTTAGTAAGTAGGGAGATGGGCACGGAAGAAATAGGGCAACCAGAGAGGTCACAGGATTGGGGGGCAAAAAGGTCTAAGCCGGGGGAGACTACGTCCTATCAGTGAGGCCCTTGGGTGAGACCGAGGGGATGGAGATGTGTCCTGGCAATAACAACTGCTCATTCAGTAAGCACCTGTTCATTGACTGAGGAGGGGGTTCTCATCTTTGAGAGGAACAGGTGCAGAGTGCTGGCTGGAAGACTAAATTTTGGCAAAAAGGAGGAACTCGAAGGCATGTACAAAGTTATGCCAAAGCCAGAGATGTCCGTGTGCAGAGGAGGGGTTGGGGGAGTGGGAAACACTGACGTGGGCACCCTCAGGTTTCATGACTTTCAGTCTGCTCCGTGGGGTGACTCTGCCTAGATTTGACACTGACCACTGAAATGAGGATTCATTCTATGGCCATAGAATGATTTCTAAACATTCTGCATGAGACTCGGCTTAGGGAGTCCTTCAGAAAGCCTGATCCTGGAAGTCATTACCGTGAGTTCTAAAGGATGTTAATTAAAACCAGACTGGTTTCACAGGATGAGTACTCATGCTCCCAGGAAATTCTAACAGGAGGCCAAGGATTTGGCAGAAAGCATGGGACATGCACAGGGATTTCAAGTTAGCAGAGCCCACCCTTAAAATGGCTCTGCTGGGCATTCTCCTCCCACTGGAAAGGCCTTCCTTAGTGTGATCGAGACTTCAAGCTGTCTCACCCGGTGCTGGGAGGTGCTCACACGCCTCTTCTTCAAGGCCATCTCTTTAGAAGAAGAGGAAAATCGCAGCTATGCCATCCTCAGGGTTTTAGGGTCCAGAGAATTTTTTAAAATATTTTTTATGACAGGTGGCTCTAGCAACAATCACTTAAAACCTAGGCCGACAGTCCATGGACTTATTCCAAAGCTGCCAGAGTCCATTGGAGCTACAGAAATTAGCCCCGAATTATCTTACTTTAGAAGCTTGTGATCATGTGATTTATGCTTGAGTGGATTTCAATATACGGACGGCCGCGCAGCAGCCCCTGAAGAAAAACGGTTTCTTTTTATAGTGAAAACCCAAAGTGACACTTCATTGTGCCACACAGGTGACAGGGCCACCCTTTTGACATATGTGTAACAATGAGGGCTTGCTGCTGTTTCTCACCAGGCAAATACAGGTCCTTCACATGACATCTTGGAGCACTTCCATCTAATTTTATACTGTTTTTAAAAGCAAGGTCCTGGAACGAGCCACTTAGTAAATAATGGTGTGACAACCTGAGACAGGGCCTCCAGTTCGCGGGGCTGGGAAAGCTTGCCTTTTCTTCACACCAAGCTTTGTGATTGAGGGTTACAGCAGTGCCAACACCTCCCTCGGGGAGGGTGGCGCGTGGCCCATGAGAATCTCGCTAAGCATGAAGCCCCAGAGACTCAGTACAAATCTGTTAAAGGGAGGGAGGCTGGTGGCTCTTCCAAGTCCCATCAGCACACGTGTGACGGGCAGAGCCTCCCTCACTCCCGGGCACAGGCTGCAGTGCCAGCCCAGCCGGCCCTCCCTCCTCCAGGAGCTTCCTGAACAAAATGGTGCTTCTTTTTAAACAAAAACTAATACTCAGTGAGCTATTTATGTGCCATTCTGTCAAACACCATGAGTGGATCTGTCCCAGAAGTCAAAGAGGACAGAGCACGAGGCTTCTTTCAGAGCCTGGGGCGTGGCCTGAGCCTGGAGGCCTGGCAGAGAGGCCCGCCTTTGTCGCAGCACGTCCAGGGCGCAGCGGGTAGCTCAGAGCTTCCTGTCGCACATGACCCTCATTTGCAACGCTTCTTTGAGGCCGGAGCAAGGACTGTCATCCCCACATCCCACATGAGGAACCTGGCTCAGAGAGGTAAAGCCACTTACTCAGAGACAAACAGCTGTGAGAGGGATGAGCCAGGACCAAACTCTGGGTTTAACTTTTGTGTGTGGGCGTCTTCTAAAGACTCTGTTCCACTGCTCCTTTCAAACTCCCAAAGGCAGGGAGGAGCCCGCAGGAGCTACCTCTCTTCCTAAGCCACCCGGCTCTTAGCAACCTGGGCTGAGGCCATAGGTGAAGTGGGCTGGAGCATGGCCCCTTGAGGAGGGGGCAGCGAAGGGCAACTTGTGCTCAACCACAGCCTGTCCTGGTTCCACAGCCAAGTCCTGATAAAGCTGAGAGGGTGTGAGAACCCCATGTCCTCCCCTCCTGGGCTTTCCATGAATCACAAGGACAGCAGAGGGATGAAGTGACACAAAAATCATGGAGCAACTGCTCAGAAAATGGTGGCCTTTGTTACCCACCAAACCAGGGGCTCTGAGCCCCGGAGTTCAAGGGTCTCTGCACACACACCACAAGCATGTGTTTCCGCACGTGCAGCTTTTTCTAGGGAATGAATCTGCTCACTGCCTTCACTAGATCCCCCAATGGGTCTGCGACCAACACAAGGTCACAGACCCTTCCAGCACAAGCTGCCTGAGGGCAGCACACTTCCCTGACACGGCTCCAGAGCCTGGCTCCGTGCTCAACACAAAGTAGACATTCAATTAAAACGACACGTGAATCAGTGGAGGCACCTATGGAAAACAGGCCCTCCCACCCACCAAGCACTTTGTGAATGCCATCGCTCAGTGCTAAGCTGTTATAAGCAGAACATCTGACAGATAAGAAACTGACCTGTAGTTGAGATCAGGCATAACCTGTCTACAGCTGCACATCAGTAAGTGGTAGAACCAGGATTCACAGCTAAATAGCTACAGAAAGCCACGAGGAAATGGCTAAACATTCCCACTCCTGGGTTTCCTCAGTTGCAGGCTACATGGGCCACTCCTCCCAGTCCTGCACACGTTACCAGGGAGTGAGCCTGGGTATCCGACTGTATTTGTAGTCACTCCCCACCACTGCTGCCTCCTGACGATGCTTGCTACTCAAGTGTGGTCAGTACAGAGGGCAGGGCCAGCATCACCTGGCTGCTGGTTAGAAATGCACATTCTTCCCTACACCCATTCAATCCAAATCTCTGCACATGCAGCCTAAGCTTTGACCAGCTGCCCAGGAGATTCTGATGCCAGCTCAAGTTCAAGGAGTCGAGCTCGCACACACTCTTCCAAGCACTGCTGGTTCGGAGGCTCTCACCTGGGTCCATCGTCCCCAGGTCACCTGCTGGCATCTGGGCTTACCACTCAAAATGAAGAGAACTTTCCCATGTTTCCTACCCCCCAACCTGTCACGTCCTAGAAGAGGGACAGAAGCAACAGAAAGGTGACTTCTTCAGCAAGGCCTGCCATGAACACACTCCATCTAAAATGTAACTCCGTATTCTTTTTAATCAGGATATCTTGTTTTTACCCAGCAAGGCATGTATCACAGCTCATGGGAGACATTCACTAGTTGGGTCCACCTGTCTGGTCTGCCCCCACCAGCCTGCAAGCTGCAGGAGGGCAGGAACCGTGCCAGCTGTCACCATCCTTGCTGTCCAGCAACAAACAGAGTCCCCAGCACCTCAGAGGAGCTCATAAGGCTGTGCTGATCGAATATCAGGTGGTGAGCAGAAGCCAGGTTTAACAGGGACAGATATTAATGTGTAAAGAAATATTTCTCACCTACCTGAAAGGCTACTGAGTCGTTTCTGCTGTTCTGTGATAAACAAAACAAAACAAAACAAAACACAGTGTGAGATTTACAAAGACATGGTAAAACCGAGAAGTCCTAATGCATTAGGACTACAGGATCCGTGTCCTCGCGGTGCTTGGGCTTAGATGCGAAAATACTGCATGTCCAGTGAATACAGGGGTGTTAACATGGCTCCTGTAAGCTCATCCCCCCGCCCCTAGATCTGCACAGGATTCAGGGAACTGTCACTGGTTTCTGGTTGCTTACATCTTCTCTGAAGATAATCTGATCCGTGAAGGAGACCCTCCCAACTCCACCGGTTTCAGGGGAGCAGGAGTTTATACAACCCCAGTCTTGGTACCTTTTGAGGGAAAGGAATTATAATCATAACCATGTCAGCTACCATTTCCTGAGTGCTTGTGAAATACCAAATGCTGTTCTAAGAGCTTTCACACAGGATAATGCGTTTAATCTTCGCAGCAGCCTTAGCAGGTAGGTCAGGATGGTGGAGACACCCTCAGTTAGGGACACAAACTACCTAAGATGACACCGAAAATCAGAGCTGGGTCTAAAACCTAGAATGCCCTTATTTTCTACTATAGGATTCTGTCCAGCTCTAATCACCAGGCCCCCATTCCTTAACAGTGAGGTCTACGGTGTCTCACTCTCCAAGGTGCTCGTGAGGCAGGGAGGCCAACCTCTCCTTTGGAGCGTTCTGTGTGTACGTGCTATGGCGTGAGCACAAAAATGACCTCTATCTTCCACAGCCCCTAAATATAAAGCAGCCGCATAGATAAAAATAGAACGCTTGCCAGCCCAGGGGTGCTATCAACATTCCCCTTGGCCGCGTCCCACCCTCCCTCCAGCATCAGTGTGGGCAAGAAGGAAACGGAGCAGCCGGGGAGCTCCCCGCTGCTGGAAGCAGCCCTGTCCACCTCTGACCTGTGGACGAGGCTCACTCGCACTGGCTGGTCAACAGGAGCCCAGCAGAGCTCAGGGCTCAGCTCTGCCAGCCACATGCCAGATGGCATGGCCAATCACGGAACCTCAGTTTCCTCAGTCTCTCCCTTAGTTTCCTCATCTGTTGATTCAAAGTGCTCACTGGATCCATGGATCCCAGACTCTGGTCTCCATGCCAAGAAGGGCAAGGTCTTCCCCAGCAGGCAAAAGCAAATTTATTCAATTTAAAATATGATGTGGTTCCTACTTCTGAGCTGTGAAATGGCCTTTCTTTCTTGGAATGACATGTGATGTTGATAACAGCAATTGTTTTTCAGGGGCATTATTTAGCAAACTTAGAAACTGGCAGCCCTGGCGTGGTCCCCAGACTGTTTCATGTGACAAGAGACTGAGAACCACTGAGCTCTTGCTCTCCAGTGTGACCCATGGACCAGAGGCGCCGACACACCCTGTGAGTTGCTGAAAAATGCAGAATCTCATCCCTGCCTCAGATTGCCTGAATCTGAATCTGCAAGTTAAGAAGACCCTCAAGACTCTAGGCACAACAAAGACCAAGAAGCTTTGCCCTGGCTGGGTAGCTCAGTTGGTCAGAGCATCATCCCAAGACACCAAGGCTGCAGGTTTGATCTCTGGTCAGGGTACACACAAGAAGCAACAAACAAATGTATATATAAGTGGAACAAATCAATGTCTCTCTCTCTCTCAAATCAGTCAATTAATCAATCGATACAGCAGCTGAGCCAGGGGACTCATGCATCTCCCTCAGTCCTGAGAGTTTTCTGATTCGAGTCCTCCTACCAGACTATCATAAGCAATTTGCCTTCAGACGTGTAATGTCAACACTCAGGAGAGAGGAGCAAGGGCTGCTTTGTGTGTGGCCTTCAGAGCCAGGCCAGACTTGCGGCGCCCCTCCATTTGTTTGCAGTGCAGGGAGCTGGCTGCCAGAGATGGGGTTATTATCACACTGTGGACCCTGGGTCAGTCTGGGTGGGAAAAAAGGGAACCTTTTTTTTAGGATGACTAAACTAGAATTCCAGAAGAGAAGTAAAGTTATCATTCCCTCAGGAGACTGCGACAGTTAAGAAATTGTTTTTACGGGAATTATCTGTGAGGCAAAGCAGAGCTGCCAGGCTGGGTCAAGTCCAAAGCAAAGCCAAAAGCCTGACCTAAACCCCACTGACAATCAGTAAGCCGGGGCTGGGCCAGCAGGGCACTTCCATTCTCCTTGACTCTTCCTGCCCCTCCTCCTCGGGGGAACATGGGTTTGCTCTTTATGGGAAGCTACTTCTAATTCCAAAAAACTAATGTTCTTGTATCCTCTTTTAAAGGATGTGCGATTCAGACTGTACAATTCTAATTTTTAAACTCAAGGGCAGGGCTTGGACAAAAGTGAAAGGCAAGAGCCAAAGGCATTTGGGCAAATAAGAAGAACCCATTTGTTTAGGGAAGAAACAAAAAGGAGCTGTAGGTACTTCTGGGCCCAGCGATGTCTCACTAGGTGTCATCAGAGGGACTTGGCAGGACCAGCTGACATTATACTTGGCATTTCCCAAAAAGCCAAGTTGCCTTGGGAATGAATCCCATTTTTAGAGAAACTGCTTTTCCTTCTGGGAACTAACTTGCTTCTGTTTGACTGGATTTTTTAAAAAGATGAGTCATAAAGAAGTTCATAGAGAACCAAAATTTCACTTTGTCCCACATTACGGGCACTTTCTGGGCAGAGAAAGCAATTGCTGAGAGGAAAATGGGCTCTTACATAATTTGGTGTGGGGGTTGGGACACTTTTTTATTTTTTGAAGAACACAGATTCATGGGTGAAAATTAATATGGGAGTCGCACATAGTGAAAAAAATAAAATTACTAAAATAACTAAGATTTGAGTGGGAAGATTTTAAGTGAGAGAAATGTTCCATTCATCTGTTTTTTTTTTTTTTTTTTTTTTTTTTTTTTTTAAGTTGGAAGCAGGAGACAGAAAACTCCATTTAACATGGAGAACAATTAAAAATAGACTTCGGCCCTATCCTCATCCAAGCTAATGCAGAGAAAGGGGCGAAGGGAGGGAAACTATGAAGTGGGCAAGCAGGAAGTCAAGAAAATGAAGATTTGGTACCGAGCTTTGCACTCTGAACAAAATAATTAAACCTCCACTGTTCTTTGAAATTCAGATGAAGAAGCTCTTTCTACTCAGAAACTCAGAAAGCTTGGAAACTTTACATTTGGCATCACAAAGGCCTTTGGGGAAGGGCAAGTTTATTCTTCTATTTAATTTCCAAAAACAAAAAATTGGGCTTTAGGATCATCTTCTGGAATTTTAAAGCGGAAGGGTCAACATACGCAGTTATTACCTAAAAGCACTTCTGTTTCACCTAAGATGCCCCTGCAAAGGAGGGGAAGAAGCAGTCAGAAGAACTGTAGGAAACAAACACCGCGTCCCTCCGCAGAGCCGCCTGTGGCCACGGAGCGAAGGGGCAAACAGCTACTGCCATCCCCAGAGGGTGTGCTGAAAGGCAGCTCAGTGAGGCAGCTGCTGGCAAGATGGAGCTGGTGAGTCACTAAGAAAAAGTCCAACAGTCTCTGTTTGAGAGGTACAAAAAATTGTTTTACATTGTAGAAAATATTCCATCCACTATGTTTTCTTTTTATAATTTTGGCACTCAAAATTTTGCTTTCTAGAAAAACTCATGATGTCAGAGAACTGAATGATTTAGGACACCACTGAAAAGAGGTATTACTATGCCTAGATTTTCCAAACACAGCTCTGGTTAGAATTCTCATGATGAGGAATTAAGGGGCACTGATTTTTTTCTCTGTCTTTTCTTTCTTTTTGGTGCTAACATCCGAAGATACTGTGAACATCCAAGGTGTGGGACACGCACTGTACAGCTTACTTTTTCCGATACCTGACATCACCCCAAGTCAGGGGTCCGTCTGCTATGATTTGTTTTGTGGGTTGTGGACCAAAACCTAAAGTGGGGCAGATGGCCTCGGGGAAGAACAAGATTTGTGAAAATTTCTGCGGAAAGGCAGAATTACAGACCCAGATGTCATGGAATAGGGAGCCAAGGGGGAGGTGTGTGGCGAAGCTCCCTTACCTCGGTTGTGCTGCAAGAGCACGATCGTGGGATTGACAATTGTCGTGGAGGGGTAGGCCGATGACGGCTTGCTAACTGGTGCGAAGGTGTGGGAATCGGTGCCAGACCGGGTGGGAGAAACTTCATCTAGTAGGGAACTGGAATCCTGAAAAGAAAGCAAACATTGTAACTTTCAGTACACGAAGCCTAGAGTTAATGCTTTTTAAAAAGAAATTTAAAGCTTTATAAGGACCTTAATTATAAAAAGAAATGTAATTAATGAGATATCATTAATTCCAGCTAGAAGCTTAATCTGGAATGCTTATTCTCTGTGTTGGTATTAGTAAGGGGAGAGAGGGGAGGTAAAGTTATCGAAAGTCTCAGCAACATCATTCATTTTTTTCACCTGGTAACAACTGTGGATCAATCCAGTTACTGAAAAAGCAAATTCAAATCAAAGTAGAAAAAACATGCAAGACTCATGCAATTCCAAACGTGATCCCAGGATGAGAGCTGGTTTAATTGGGAAAAATCAGGAAAGTTTAGTACGTGTGTTTAAAGAAACACGAGACAACGTGAGGACAGGAAGCTGTAGACGTAGGGATAGAAAGAGTTAAGTGTGGGTACTCTTGGAAAGCTTTTCTTACCCACATCACTGAACAACCTTACTAGCACTTGCTCCTGAGATTCAGATAGTATCCTGTCCTACTGGGATGTTTTTTTCACTCCACTATCGAGTGACAAAGATCTCTGAAGTAAAGACTTGTGAAAATCCTGACTTCTAAAAACCTAAGCGATTCTGCCAGAAATACCAGTAAAATTATTACTATGTACTCGCATTATAATCTGCATGATGGGAATAATGCCAGTCTTTTTAAAGATAGGAAGTAAGACTTCAAAATGTAGTGAGGATATGTAGACAGTTTCCTCTATCCCACCTACAAAATTTTGCAACGCTTCTATTTTATAATTTATAAATCCTAACACCAGAATGCCATTCTTAAAGGGACTGAAGAACAAGACTTCATTACTCTCCAGATGAAAGCATGGCACACAAGCAATTCACACGCTTCACCAGAGATCATTGCTCTGTAAGTACTTGCAGTACAAGAGTCATGCCTCCCTTCCTGCTCCCCCACCCCCACCCTGGCACAGTGCCCTGCAGACCGCAGGTGCTCAGTAAACACCACATGCACGACAGGAGCCACCTACCAGCAACGGTGTTTCTGAACAACTTTTGTCCAAAAGAACAAAAGTTCAGGACAACACATGCCCACCAAGAGGGGACATGTGTGTCAGGACCCAGGACAGCTCCTGACACACAGTAGGGACGGCTTCCTAAGAAACCCTGGCTGGGTCAGTCCAACTCTTCTGAAAGTGCCCTGATGTCACAGCTGTTACGTATGAGTGGCAGCTCAGTTTAGTGAATAAAACTCTTCCCCAAGACCCCAGTATGGCACAATGTGAGCTTGTACAAAAGTGTTTCGTCTCAATTTTTCATTTGTAAAGTGGGAAAACAATGACACTGTCCTAATTTATTTCCAAAGTGATATAATACAGATAAAGGACCTTTCAGTGAAAAGTCTGCCACGATGCAGCCAAGAAACACACAAACTCAGGCACACAGCTTTTCAAAGTGTCAATACCACCTGTGATGCCTGGAAGGATCATGTGAGCATAAAGCTTTTTATAAACTTTACTCTGGGGCACAAGTCTTATTTCTGGGATGTTACAAAAATGGTTATTGACTAAAAAACCTGGAAAAATTCATACAGAAAGCAGGAGGACATTTTCTGCTTCCCCTCTCACTGTCGGATAGCTGCAGATAGAGCAGATGTCAACTTGTGGTTTGGCCGCCGCGCCCAGGGGGACCTACTCTCCTCGACAGTTCCCGTTCAGCTGGGGAGCCCAAGCAGCTTCCTTATTCACCTCTTACTTTGCTACCTAGGGCCAAACTACCAGTTCTCAGGCCAACTGAAGTCTCCCGGGAAGTCCATACCAGGTTGATCAGTCAGGTGTGAGGAACTGAGGACCCTGTCCCAACTAATCTGCCCTGGCACACCAGAAACAAACTCAAGATGAACACCGAGATCTACACAAATGATACAGTACAGGGTGCGCAATGTATACAGCCACTAAAAATAAGACTCGCTTTACACGCTGCTCTAGAGAAACATCCTGTGCCCAAGGGAAGAATACCTGTATTCTTCAAAACAAGGGCAGCTTCTAAATCCACCCATAAGTTGAGTTAGGGTGAGGTGAGCACATCAGGGACCAATCTAGCATTTCCTCCAACAGGGCAGAGTTGTAAAGCTTGAAGCCAGGATATCCAAGCCCTGGGCCATGTATGGCAGGGTCCTGACCTAACTGCAATGTGCTGCATCTAGAGCTTTGAGAAGAGGTTCCGGCCTAGGACGTCACCATGCCCAGCTCTGCGAATAAATCTCACCATAATTTATTTTTAAAGCCCCCTCCATCCCTCCAAAGTTTCTCTCCTGCTTTCTGCATAAACTCTGCAAGAGCTTAACGAGCCATTTGTGCCCATGTTGTAGGCATGCCTCTTTAGACAAAGGGATGTCAGTGAACGTTTAGTTCTATCAGCCAACTGCATGACCCTGTATCTCAAAATGTGGTCCATGGACCCTCAGTGTCAGAATCCCCAGGATGCGCATTACCAAGTGGTCTGAGTCCTATCCCACTCAGTCAGAACTTTAGGAGCAAAACCTGGAGTTGACAATTTAAATGAGCGTTCCTGCCGCTCAGATGATCCCATGTACACTGAGCTTGAGAACACCACCCAGATAAATCCTGAGAGCAGGGGCTGGGCCTTGTTCAAGGCTGTACACAGAGAATTTAGAAGAATGCCTAGGACATGGTGGGAACTCAGCGATTGTTAATTAGCCAGTTACTTGTTCTGAGGGACTCTGGCCCCCACTTGTTGGGGCAAGTCCTCAGCAACGTAGCTAACACTTATTGGGTGCTGCTCTCTCCGTGCCCAGAACCATAACTGACACTTTCACATGCTCATCCCACTGCACCCCACAGCCCTGAGCACAGATTCATGCACCCCCATTTTGTAACTCACACTTAGCTCCTTTCAGTCTCTTAATCCCCAGGACTCCTGAGAAGAGAACAGACTGAGTACCTGGACTGAGCTTTTCCCTAAAGCACTTGGGCTTTCCCGCCTATGCTGGGGACTTGTCCCTCAGGTTGTGGGGCCTGAAGTGTCAGGGCCCTTGAACTTCAGGCCCAGTGAGGCGCTGTGTTGCCACGGAGGTGCTGAGAGCCACTACTATGGGGCCCCAGCAACGTTTTGCCTTTTGAGGAAACATTTGTTCAAGGCTTTTATACCCATTCTCTCAATAACATTCCTTTTTTAACCTAGTCCCTGCCACTGCTGTGTAGAAAAGAGTTTGCTTGCTTGCTTGCTACATCAGCATAAGAGTGAATCTCTTCCTCCCCTGCTCCCTGGTGGAGAAACTGTTGGCTTTCCACGCAGTTCTTCAGCTTTCCTCAGCTCTCAGCATTGCCTCTGCTGGCCTGTGTGTGGCGAGCAGCACCAGTGGGAGGCAAGGCCACGGAGGCTGTTTCCTCTGAGGGAAGACAGAGGTCTGTCAGGGGGACGTGCATTCGGAACAGGACAGCGAGGAGAGCCCCGGGGACACACACGGGAGGCATGCACTCTAGGGGCAGCAAACACAGTTCCAGTCGCCACGCAAGCACAGCGGCAGCCAGCACTTCCCTCGGAACTCAGTGCTTCAGTGAGAGAGGGGTTTTTTACTGCCGGGAGCAGACATTCAGGAAAGCCGTGAGGAAGGGATCCCAGCGAGCTTACGGTACTTGAAACAGCTCCCGTGAGGTCGGGCTCCGAGACTCGGTGCAGGCCCTCCGGAACCGGGGGGACCAACGGAGGTGGTGGTGAGAAGGATGGTGGAGTCTGGCTAACGGGGGGGTGGGGGCCAGGAGCGCTGGCCGGCGGGCTGTGGTGGGGCCGCCTCTGCAGATGAGGGGGAATGAAATCATCTAGAGTCGGGAAGGTCAGAGGCGAGCCGGCAGGGGCGGTGGCCGGGACTGGGGGGCCCAGTGGCCCCAGAGATGCTGGAGGTCTGGCAGTGCCTTCTTGCCCTCTGTCGGTATTAACCAGGTAGAGAGGGACAACTATAACCTCAGGCTGGGCTGGGCTGGAGGAAGTGGCATCCTGTGGGAAATAAGGGGGTCGTTACGTAAAGGGGTACGGCAGCAGGGAGAAGGAATTCCATATTTAAACAGTTGAGAGTGGACATGCAATGATGTACTCTGAGAACTATTTAATCGGTGCCCTTTCCCCAGAGTGCATGAGACAGTCGGTGCTAGCCAGTTGGCCTCCTGACACCCTGTGACACACAGGGAGCCCCATCCAAGTTTACTTTCCATCCATCTATTTTTGAATCCTTTTAACACTTTATGAGAGAGACAGAGAGACAACAGGCAGGCAGGCTGTGCTTAACCCCCAAAGCCGCTTGAGGAGCATGAAAGCTTGGGAGTGAATACAATTTTCTTGGCACCTTTTTCTAAAACATAAACACTGTAACTCTCACCATAGTGTTAGTCCTTGTATTCCACGCGCTGGCATACTCACATATTTATAGGAAAGAGAGAGAGGGAGACAGAGGAGGCTGTGCTGAGATGTTTAGAGAGAGGATTTCAGGGTTCAAGCTGCAGCAATATTAACAAGGAAAGGAGGGTAGGGCGGCCCGGAAAACAAACGAGCTCTCCCGTGAGTTTCAGAAGAGACGGAGTAGAAGACACACAAACATTCCTAATTCCTTGCCTTGGCTGGATAACACGGCTGCAAAAGGTAAGGTTCTTTTCTCCTCCGGTTTTCGGGATCGGAGGTACCCTGGGGGCCTAGCACAGGTGATCCCACTGCGTCTGGGAACGAAGGCCGAGCCCCCGGGGAAGGACTCTCGCCAGGGTTAACAGCATCTTTATGGGGGTCAAAGAATAGCTTGGGAGGGTGAGGAGGAGCAGAGGGTGGCTTCCCCGTGCCGGCTGTGCAGGAGACAATGCTGGGAGCCGGTGCTCGCGTGCCTTCGGCTGGGTCACGTGCAACACGAGAGGGGCTTTCCGATGCCACCGGGCAAATGTTATTGGATAAACATGGTACATATAAGCTGCTGACCTTTTTACTCCCGACTGCCTGATGACGTGGGTTAGAGCTCACATTCCCACCGTAAACTGTCCTGGCAGCTGCACGGCGGTGCTGGGGTTGGGATGAAGCGCTGGGGAAGGCGGACCCCGGAAGCGAGGGCCCAGGGCACACCGCACCTCTGGGAGCTGATCTGGCTGCCAGGGCCACAGAGACAGGCTTGGGGGGTGAGGGGTTCTGCTGGCTGAGGGTGCTGGGTGGGACATAAGGCTTTGGTGAGCTCCGGTAGAGCGAGTCCTTGTAGGTACTGTGGGGGGCAGGGGGCTGCCATGCAAAGCGGCCCTCTTTAGGGAGAGGCGGGCGTGGGGGAGAGAGAACCTTTAGTATTATTTTCAAGACGCAACGTCAAGACAGGGAAAAAAGAGAAAGGAGGGGAGATAGAAAGAAGGACGACCATTAGAAATAGCAGCATAACATGATCGGAAGAAAAAACAATTCTAGACATGTTTTTAAGCCAATCCTCAAATCAGACTCCTCACGGGGTCTGCATTGCTCTTCTGGGTAAAGCCGAAGACTGAATCGTACTCACCTGGAGAGGCAGCCCCGACCCTCCCTTACATCCCAGGGAGGCTGAGCTCAGCCTGGAGAGGCCACATGCTGAGTCAGTTCTGACACCAATCCTTGGTTGACCCACACCCTTTCAGACCTCCTGACTGAAGACAGGTGCCCAACAGCTAAATGCCAGTGGAAGAAGCCCCAAGCCCCCAATTTTCGACACCTCCCATCCTCAAAGATTCTTCTTTTATGCCTTTGGCTTTAAAAGCTGAACTTCAGTAAAACGCTCAAGTGTCTTTCATTCTTTTCCCTTAGGAAATGTGGAATTTGAAGAGTCTTCCTTATTTGTGCTCACAGGAGACAGATGTCTTAATTGAGTCACTAGGTTTTAGTGCACAATTCCATAAGCATAACGAATTAAAGCTCCCCAAGAAGATAATGCTGAGGACTTAGAATCCCCATGTGCTCTTTTCTCAGAGGAAACAATCTGATGGAACTAATTATTGGGAGGAAGACAGGCATGAGATTAAACGCATGTAGTCTCCACTTTTTGGTGTGCACAGAACAAAGGGACCAGGCAATGAAGCACTCAGTGGGCCTACCAGATTGGACATACCTGGTTTATCACACTCCAGCCCATTCCCCGTTCCCACCCAGCTCCTTAGAGGCACAGAGAATGCTGGAGGGAGGTGGTCAGCCCCAGGGCTCCTGGCGTAAGGCCAAAGCTCTGGTTCCAGGTTCAGAGCTAGAAAGCTGTCGTTCACAGCACATTCCCTCTTCCTCAGCAAGACTCCTCCTTGGGTCTCCATGGGGCAGAAGGTCAGGAAATGAGGTAAATCTCCAGACTGATCCTCATTTCAATGAGAACCATCTGTCAACCTGTGGCTCAACTGGGAATTAGACCATAAGATGAACAAAGTTTATTTTCCTAGTGCTGTGTCTGAGTGTCTGTATCCCCCAAAATTCATATGCTGAACCCCTAACCCCAAGAAATGATTTTTAAAGGTGGGGGCCTTTGGAAGGCACTTAGGGTTAGATAGGGCCATGAGGGTGGGGCCCCATGATGTGGCTGGGTGACATGCACACAAGAGGCTTTCGAAGCCGCCAGAAAAGGAAATGACCAGAGCTCGCTCTTTTTCCACCATGTGAGCACACTGTGAGAAGGCAGCCGTGTGCAACCCAGGAAGAGAGCCCTCACCAGGAATCAAATAGGCCAGCACCTTGGTCTTGGACTTCCCAGCCTCCAGAACTGTGAGAAATAAATGTCTGTTGTTTAAGCCACCCAGCTTTGGTGTTTTGTTATAGTAGCCCAAGCCAAGACACCTAGATGTTCTTCACTGGCCCCTATCTGTAAAGATAGCCTAATTCTAGAAGAAAACCAGAACCTTTCACCAAATGGCGCAGGTAAAATGCATTAGAGTTTGGTCACTATCTGGCAAATGGGTTGTGACCAAAAACTGGGAGGGTACGAAGGTGTGGACCTATTTTGAGGTTGTTTTTTTACTTTCTGTTTATTTTTTCGTGGAGTGCAGGTGGCAAGGGGGAAAGGATGTTAGCAAGGGTAAATAAGTGAAAAATAAAGAAGTTTTTTGAGTCTGGATTAGAATATCAACCCAGAAACAGTAAACAACCTATCCCTTAACAAACTCAAGTTTTCAAGTAACCTGGAAGGGGAAGCAACTATCTGAGTACCAGGGTTAACCCGGCCTCTATCCTTTCCTCAGGATGCCCGTGACAGTGCCAGTGGAATGTGGCCATGGGTATCATCCAAAAGACAAAACGGGCGCCCCTCTTCAGTAGTAATGAGGAGCAAAGCTTCCAGACGTACTCACTTGGTTTCCGTGAACGCAGGCTGGAGGGCATGCTTATAGACTAAATGATGCTCTCTGGAAACAAAACACTTGAACTAACAGGCACCAAAGGGACTGTGGGGTAAGCTGACAATGATTATCTAGGGATGTAAGTAAAAGACAATTTTGAATTAGGCTCAGATTTACTTTTACTTGGAGCTTGAGTGTCCCACATGTGATTCCTTCTTGTCCAAAGATAGAAATCCATTTCAATGAGTTTTTAACTTAATTTGGCTGTGGCTGTATATGGTGCCGCAGCTGTATGACATCAGGCGCGAGCCTTCCCAGGGCTTTGACCCTGCAGAGAGGACGCTTCCCTAGGGTGCTGACCATGCACGCAGAGCCCAAGGGCTTCCTGTCCTGGGGCTTCCTTTGCCCTAAAGGAGGAGCTGGATAGGCACAGTCCCTTTGCATGGAGGGAGCCACTTTCTGTGTCATGTAAACATTGTAGGAACCACATAGGCATTTTGCATCCTCCCTCCCCAGAGTAAAGGCTACTAACAAAATTCCATTTCTCTTATTGGAAGGTGAGACAGTGACAACATGGGAAGAATCTGATATGTTCCTAGTTTACATGGTTCTGGAAACTACCAATCCCCACATCCACTGGGGACACCAACATGATGACACTCTGGGAGAGGGCAGCCCTGGCTCCCTGTTACTGTCAGAGAGCAGGGCAGCAGGTCCAGGCTGGCAGGAGGAAAGGCAGCCTCTGGGAACAGCAGGGACAGCCTCCACCCCCAACCATGTGCCCCTCGTACTCCAACTCAGTCCTTCAGAAGAGAGGCACAAGTACTCAATAAACCTGCAGTAAATAAATGTGTAACGTAATTTTTATTTACTTCACATGCTTTTAAAATCATGTCTTTTGAAGAGCTGTTTAAGAAGCCAAAAGGAATTAGTGAGCTCCCCTTGAGCTAAGTCACTGATAGTGGAAGAGGACGTGCTTTTACATTTGCATTGAATGAATCAGCACTGCCTCCTAACCTGGAACAGAGCCAGCTGCATCCACTCTTGAGATGGCTGAGAAGGAAGCCTGTCTGCCCAGGCAGCACACTCATACTCCAGGGAAGTCTGAGCCAGGGAAACCGATGGCAAGCCATTTATGGGACAAGTGACCTCCCAAGTCCCCATGTCTGATGAAGACTTCAGGAGATGCCTTTGCAGCTCCTGGTTCCAACAGGGGCCCTGGGTGCACACGGCCATACCTAAGACGAGCGAGCCATGGTGGGGGCAGGAAGGCTTAGTGGTGCTGCTGGGCACACCGGTGGGCAATTAAGTGACCAACTGTAAGTGTGGGGAGACAGGAGTCTGCCAGGGAGGAAGGGGGACATTATCTCTGACTCAGTTTCACTTCAGGGGCCAGTGCAATTTTATGTCCTCAGAAATAGGAACCAGGGGGTCACTGGAGAAGGAGTGTGGGAAACAGGAAGGAAATGCAGAGTTCCCAGGCTCTTGGTGAGTTCTGGGAGCACCGTGACAGAAAGTAGGCACAGGGAAGTGGACTACGTGAGGAGCACATTCCTGCAACATATTTTGGGCTGCAGAGCTTCCTTTAAAAGAAAGAACCGCTCCATCCCATGGCTGTGGCTCCTCCACGTAAGCGCTCTTCACGGATTGCCTGAATTAAAACCGGGCCTGCTCCTTTCACCAAAATGGCAAAGTAGCCACGGGCGGGGAAGGGAAGAAAGATCAGGAAAACAATCTAGGGGGAAAGGCTTAAGCAAAATGATCCCTACTCCAAGTTGTACACCTTGGAATTTTGAGGGGGGGGTTGTTTTGTTTTTTGCAAGGGAGGCCTAGGTGGTTTAAGCTCCACTGTACTGCCATCCCCACACTAGCTGCCTGCTCCTGGGCCATGGGACGAGGGTCTGGCCACAGCTGCCCAAACTTAATCTGTAAAGGCAGAGTTGCTGGAACTCTTACAGCCCCAACCGCAGCAAATTAATGGAATAATTAATGGAATGGACGTGGGCACTCTCCCTTTGAATATTATACTCTACAGAGTTTTTTTAACAAACAAGCTCAGAACTTTTCCCCACTATTCAAAGCCAAATGATTCTCTCTTCCAGAACATTCCTAAACACACTTAAACATGGTCAAACCCTGGGCCCATATTTCCAATACCCTGGTACACACCATCCTTACCCTGTGCCTCTGCTTCCCTCAACCCTAGCTTCTCCTGAACTGATTCCTGCAGAGCTTTTCCAAAGCTGGCCACCAGTGCAATCCTGAGCCCAGCTCATTACCCAGCTGAGCGAGCTGGAAGCTTGAATTAAAGCAAAAACACTTAAGAACAGGTGCGGCCCAGCAGTCCCCACCCTGCCCTGGGGCACACGCCTACCTGGGGCTTGTCAGAAGGAAGGTTGGGATGCACACTTCTATAGCCCTTGGCAGCAAGTGAAGAGGGCTGGGCGTTTCCATTGGCATCGGCATTGGAAGAAGGCCTCCACTCATCTGAGACGGAAAAAAGAAAACGAAAAACCCTCACTCCCAAGGAACACTCCTGGGCTCCCCTCTGATTGAAGGGCCCCTGGTGGAAGGCAGGGACATGAAGAATGCAAGGGCAACCATACCTGCCGAGGGGTTCTCTGACTCCAGAACTATGTGTGGTGCAGAAAGGATGAAAACAAGAAGAAAAAGGGGCGGGGGGGAGACAGCAATGGTTACATTTGCAGGAAACAAGCATGCGCCGCACAGAAAGACGCAAATCCAGCACCCCACTGCCTGACACAAAATGCCCTCAGTCACGATGGCCTAATTACCATAGGAACCCACTCCAAACCATGATGTGCTCACAGGCGCTGACCTTTGAAAACACAAGGCTCGCATTCACAGCAATGAAGAAACAATTGTTCCTTGACATTCTTATTTTACAGACTAAACGGCAACAGAACTTCACTGTCCAGTGCCTCCTCGCTAACTCTCGTTCCCCTTCTTCACACCTGATGTGGGCTCAGCATGACCCCTCTTCATTAGCAGGCTGGACTAATTAACAGACCCAGGAGAGGGAGAAAGAGATCAGCACTTTTTCCATGGGTCTTGGTGCTGGGCTAGCGAGAGAACATTTCAGCCCAGAGGTATCTGAGGGGGTGAGGACATTTTTTTCTTCCCAGCTGCTTTTCTTCTTTTCATTAAACAAGTCACATAAACATTTAAAATCTAATCACCCCTTTCTGTGTTTTCATCACACTAAAAGGCACCCCTGTTTCCCTTCAGCGGGCTGTCACTCTGCCCTCCTGGCCACTGCCCGATGCATCTCAGACTCACTTAATGCCACCAGGCAACAGAGAGCACAATGGTTATTAGCTCGCCTGGGAAGGCAGGCGGACCTCCATTCAAATCCTGACTCCACCATCCATGGACTCTGTGTCCCTGAACGAGTTATAAGCCTCAGTTTCTCCATCTGAAGAATGGGGATAATGGGATGTCTGCTTCATAAGTATTGCTATAAGAATTAAATGAAACAACGCATGAGAAACAGCCCAGAGCCTGGCAGAGCTTGGTAAATGTCTGCTCTTACAATCTTCTGCATGATCTCTCACCTCCATTCTTTATCCTCCATCTAGCCCAGGGGTCGGCAGGCTTTTTCTATAATGAGCCCGACAGTAAATGTTTTAGGCTTTGCGGCCATATGATCTCAGTGGGGACTATGCAACTCTACTGTTGCAGCGCAAGAGCAGACATAGATGCTGAGTATATGAATGAGTGTTCCAATACATTCAATACAACGAATGGCTATGTTCTGATACACCTTCACTTATGGACACAAATTCGAATTTCATAGAATTCTCATGTGGCATATAATATTGTTTTGACTTCTCTTTCAACCATTTAAAACTGTAAAAGTCATTCATAGTTCATGGGCTGTGCAAAAATAAGCACGGCCGCCTCTGGCCCACAGGTAAGTTTGCCCACCCCTGTTCAGCCAATGCCTTCACTTCCCTCTCCCCGCGTGCCTCCTCTGGTCTCACCCTGTACAGAGACAGAGAGGGAATGACCCAGCAGCTCTCACAGCCCACGGCTCCACTTCAATGTGTGTCCCTCCAGGACTAGGGATGGGCCTTCCAGATGTCAGGTTGAGATTTACACACATTTACTGAATACCCTTCTAAGTGCCAGATGCAGTCAGCCACCTTTGCTCCAATTTAGTATTTCATTTAGGCTCACAAGTCTGCGACGTGGGTAATCATTTTACTTCATGGACGAGGAAACAGAAAGGCCAGCTGACTTGCCCAAAGTCACCCAGCCAGGAAACGACAAAGCAGTCAGCCCAGGTCTCCAGAATGACGTACAGTGAGTGCTCTGTCCACCATCCACAGCCACCATCAGCCACCAAGCAGAGCCTACATCTCAGGGAGGTGGTGGGAGCCACAAGGTGGCAGAGCTGCATCAGAACCACAGGGAAGGCTTGTGAAAACAGACGGCTGGGCTTCACCCCCAGGTTTCTCCCGACTCAGTGATAGGAGGTTAGGTCTGAAAATTTGCATTTCTAACATGCTCCCAGACGATGCTAAGGCTGATGATCCACAGCCCACACTCTGAGAACCACTGATACAAGCAATACTTGAAAACATCCTTATCTGGAAAACTAACTGTATCTATTTTTGCTTATTCCCCCCGCTGTAAGTCAGGTGCATATTCCTTTAGCAGGTTGTCTGTTACATTTCTGCCCTTCCCTTATGGACAATTCACAGGTGTTTGTCTTCTCTTCCCAACCACATAAGTTGGGAAATTTATAGGACTTGATTTTTATTCACATCACTGTAATGGATAGCTTGTGTGGCCAGGGGCAAGCTGTTCATCACTCCCATCTATGAAATACAATCCTTACTCCAGGTACACCTCACAGGGTTGCCGAAGATCCAGAGACCAGGTACGTGAAGTATCCTCTAAGTGACCACTTTCTAAGTGTCTATGTGACACTCTCTGCTGCATCCACCTGGAGCCCTGGCCCAGAGATTTCCTCACACCTAACAGGACCTGAAACACCAGGTGACATGTGGTGACAATGGTTCTCACTCCTCCCCTAAGTTATTTCTAATTCACCTTTGTGAGATCTTTCTATCAAATCTATTAGATTTACAAATATACTAGAATAGCAAGAGGTGCTGAGTGAGGGACTATTCAATAAAGGATGTGAGCTTTGTACATGGATTTGGGGACACCTTATTTGCTTCCTCTTTGGTTCTCAGTTGGGTTGGCTACTCTGGTGACACTGATAAACAGACAGGTCATGGAAAACCGAGATGAGTCTGTCCCTCCAAAGGTCTAGGTACCAACTCGACCACCATGTCAGCCGCAGACCGCCAAATCTGAATGCTGACTATCCTGCTAACTGCATATCCTGTGGCGAATGACTTGGCCTCATTTATAAAAGGGACCTTATCTATCTCTTTTGAGTCATGAGGATCCAATGGAAATGAATGGCATAAAGTATGTGCTTAGTAAACAAGGAATCCAAAGCAGAAGGGAAAAAAAATTCCCCAGACATAGAAATAAATGAGAGTTGCTGACTTCTGCCATTTGATAAACAGTTTCCAGAACATAATATTCTTAGGGATCAACCCACTTTTTCTTCTAATTCCAAGTCATTAAAACTGTTCCCCTTATCTTGCCCTTACTAGTTCCCAGGACTCTTCTAAGCATTCCTCTCTTCCTTTAAAGGGGGGTGGGTATGTCTAGCGTTTCATCACTCTCATCTGTTGCCTAGTCTTCTCAGCCTGGAAGGGCGGTAGCAGCGCAGGGTCACTGTGTGCCTGAAACAGCACGTGGGGTCTTATACACAGAGCCACCAATTATTAACGCTGGGCGAGGAGACTGTCAAAATGCTTCTTACAGTAAACGTCACCTCGAGCTCCTGAGGGGGAAGAGGGCCCTGGAAAGTTGGATCTTGGGTAGGTTCTGCAGCCCTGAAGAGACCCAAGCCTTCCCAGGGGAAGTAGAACTCTTTTGCCTTATCATTTCCTCCCTTTATACGCCACATTTTCTGGCCTGTGGCCACAGCCCCCTGATATTTTCTTGTGTCTTATTCTGTGCTAACGCCATTTTGGTTTGTCCTAAATTGCTTTGCTGGTCAGTTTCTTCTTGGAATCTTAGGATAACTTTCTCTGAGAGATTTGATGTGTTCTGGTGGAGTGTCCAACAGATGAGAGGGGTTAAAAGCGGCTCTAGGAGTGTTGAAAAACTCTCTATTTATGTTTATTTCTTATTCATGCTATGTGGCGAAGAACTTAACCTTACACAAAAAGATGCCTGGCATTGCCCTCTGGCTTCTGGGAGCTGATCTGTAAAGCCCTGGAAAGTCACCCTGACGGGCATGTCTCTGCGTCACGCCAATAATGTGCTTTAGGGTGTCGGCCACAAGGGCAGCGGGTGATGCCTACGTAATGGGGTCTCAGTAAAACCTCTGAACACAACGGCTCAGGCGATCTTCCTGCTTAGAGTAGTCTGAGCAACTGCAACACCTAAATGGTAGAACCACACGTCCTGACTCCACAGGAGAGGACATTGGAAACTGTCATTCATCTTGTGGCTGATTTTAACCTGTAATAGACCATGACCATGAGTATAACAGCTTTCAATGAGTTCTCTGAGGTCTTCTAGAAGACTATCAAAACTGAGGATGGCTCGGGGAATCCCCTAACCTTGGAGCTGGCGTCAGAAGCAAAGGTGTTGTTCTCTTACGGGGACTTTTCCCTCCATATCCTCAGCTGGCTCCAGTTCTTACAGGTGGGCTCATAAAAAGGTTCCCAAGTTAATGGGGTAGGAAGTATCTTTCACTGTCCCAATGTTCATTTTCTCACGACGTCTTTTTTGCTACTGACATTTCTGGAGAGCAAATGTGAGACTCCAACTAGAGCAAATGAGTTGACTGCAGGCCCAAGAATCTTTATGTCCAAAGTGAACTCGGTCCTCCAGAATCAGGCAGAAGGAGTGGAGCCAACTGGTACAGAATTAATGAAATGTAAGAGTTGAACTGGGTTTTGGCTTGTGAGTCAAAACACAGGCATTGATGGTCTTCAGGCTACACCAGACAGGAAGCTTGGTTTCACACCCACCACCATTCCAGGCTCCCTGTCTCCTCTGGAGTAAAAACACCTGACCTGGGGACATGGGTGGAGTCACTCTGAGCCAACAGGCCAACACCCAGACCTGGCCAAGCAATGGTATCAGGAAGCAGGGATCAGGTAACGCCTCTCCCAGGGGCAGGGAGTCAGCACTAAGATTACTGCACTAAATTCTTTCCAGTTGGTTCTATTCCAAAAACTAAGGTCCACAGGCAGAGATTAGAAGCTGGTCAGCAAACCATGGCCAGGGATCCAGAGGCAAGCTACCACGTGACAGCAAGAGTCTGGACAGAGAGTTTAAACCAGGCAACTCCAAAAGCTCCATCTGCCACTGAACCTCTGAGAGCAGCTCCACCCTCCCTGTGTTCATTTGGTTGCAGGTGGCTATCAGATGCATATCTGGACTCCAAATTTCCAAATGCCTATTAGAAACTTCCTCCCAGAAGTCCTTCCCCTGCCAAAAAACTCAACACATCAAGGAAAAGGAATTCACCATTCCTTCCCCCCACCCCCCAGCCGCTGTCCTGGTCAGCACGGAGCCCACCCTCCGCGCTCCGCTCCTGCGGCACGCTGCATGGAACCGCCCCCTCTCCCGAGGCCACGCAGCCTTGGCCCCTGCTCTTCACTCCTGCCACCAGCACGTCGGGCCCAGGCCCTCAGGGCCTCTGACTGAAAGCATGGGAAGCCTTTAGGGGACCTCCTTGTCTGCAGTAACTAGAATGGTTACCGTTAAAGAGCACCTGCCGTCTGCCAGGCTCTGTGTTAAATGTTGATATGAAAGAGCTCACTGAATCCCAAAATCTCTATTAAGATCATCCCTCTTTTATAAGTGAGAAAATTGGCACTCTCTGAGGCTGAGTAACTTGCTGACATTACAGAGATAGTAGTGGCAGAGCGGAGCCTCAACAGAAGACTCTATGACTCAGGAACAAGAACATGTCTCCCAGGATGAGAGGGTCGGAAATTGGGGGTGTCTCTGAAATGGGGGTGTCAGAGGTCCATTTAAGGAAAGAAATCAGGACACAGTGTGGGAAACTGGAGCTTCCAGTCTATAGGCAACCTGGAGACCTGTAGGAATGGAAGGAGGTGGTAAAGGCAGGGAGAAAGACAGGGGTAGGGCAGACAGAGGGGACAGGGGACAGATGCTGGCCCCACTGATTGCGGGGAGCAGGACACTGTCTGACATTAGCTATCTGTGCAGATGTCGAGAGTGGAAAGACTCACTGCCTCACACTTGGGCCCCCAGGCCAGGCGGGGCATGGATGCCTGATAGTACTGCTGAAAACTGTTCTCACCAGGCAGGTCTGGGCCCAGGGGTGACCAGGACAGGACTGGAGTCTGGTGTGGGCCAGGAAGATGTCACCCAGCGGCCCTAATGGAGGGGGCAGGCAGCGATGAGGGAGCCACGGGGACACAGCCAGAGTCAAGAGCTCACAGGATGCTGCTGGTCAGCGAGCAGCAGGATAGGAGGACAAGGTCCCGAAGGTCCGACCTCTAGAGTCACATCCCTGGAACCTCCCCCACAGTGTCAACTCATTCCAGCCTGTTGTGTACCCTTACTTGGTATGGGGCTTTTTTCCCTCTACGCAAACCAAGCTTGCTCTTTTGGAACTAGAATGGCTTGGAAGCCATCTTACCCAAGTCCCTCATACTTCATATGTGCCTAAAACGTGTCACTTAACCACGGTCAGAAAGCACAGGGGTGGACTAGGGGCTCGTGCCTGACTCTCCTGCCGCAACAAGCTGCCTTTTGTCCTCACCTAGTGCTCCCAGAATTACTCTCCCTTCTCCTCCCTTCTCCCCACTTCTCATCACAATTCCCGGGACTCATTTAGTGTCTGGCACAGAGATGATGCGACATGAATGTCTGAATGAATAATCTGGATTCAGCGATCTCAACTTACAGGATGAAAATCATCTATTAAGATTAATTTATTGGAAGGTGTGAATGACTGATTGTTATCCCCTAATTATTCAGAATATTTGCATGTTTAAATATGATTTTTTTCACACAAATCACAGCATTTCCCAGCTCCCAGGACACTTGGGCTGTGGAGAGCCCTCTCCAGAGAGGCTGAAACTTATAAGATATAGAATAATTTGGGGGCCAGAGAGAACTTCCTAAACTACCTCAAATAACTGCACACTGCTCCAGCAAAAGCCTACTACAGACAGCAGGATAGAGGAGCATTTACAGTCTGATAGTGCCACACTATGCCCACCAGGGGGCGCTCAAGGCTCCCTCTCGTCCCATCCTCTCATTCACCACTACAGAAAGGACCAGGTGATTGATAGGTCATTTTATTGAGCCATTGGGCTGTAGGATGGTTTTTCTCTTTAACCATCACTTGGGATTCTCTCTTCCTCAAATATCCTCCAGCTTGGAAGCTGGATATTTTCAGTTAGGCCTCAAGAACAGCTAGATTGTTTTAGGAAGAAATTATTTTGCCTTCTGCTTGGCCCCACCTTTCGTGGAGATGAAAGTAGCAAATGGCAGTGGGGCAAGAGTGAGGTGTGGGCCCAGAAATCTAGGGCCAAGAAGCGACTTTTGAGTTTCAGTGCTGGAGGTTACTCATTTCTTTCCTGAGCCGAGGGAGAAAGCTCTCCACAGGGACCGGCATGACCAGAATGGGGCTTGTGCTCAAACCCCAGCCTGGCCTCATCCTTGGACACCTCCCTGGGCACCTGTTACAGGTGGCTGGCACAGAAGGGAAGTCAGTTCCCAGGACGATGGGCACTGACTGTCGCCACCCCATATCTCTGCTCCCCATGTACCGACAAGCTTTTGTGCCCAACTTCCTGTCCTCTCTGGTCCCTGCGGAGCAGGCATGACCCCGGTTCCTTTTCTCCCTGCATTGCCTTCTTTAGAGAAAGCAACTCCCATACTCTACAGCAGTAGCTCTCAAATGTGGTCCTTGGACTGGCAGCATCGGTATGACCTGGGAACCTGTCAGAAATGCAAAACCTCGGACGCCACCCCAGGCCTATAAGTAGAAATCATAAATTCTGAAGCTCTGACCTGGGGGCCCAGCAACCTGTGTTTTCACTGCAGGTGATTCTGATGCAACTCAAGTGTGAGAACCATGCACTGCCCTACAGAGTGGAGAGGGGCTGCCCCGCCCTGTACTAGCAGAGCCTGTGGAACCTCTTAAGTCAGCGTTTCCCAGCTCCCGGGACACTTGGGCTATGGGGAGCCCTCTCCAGAGAGGCTGAAATAATCACATCTTCCAAAATTACAGAGCACTTTCGAACGAGCTTGGAAACCATCTTGCCCAAGTCCCTCAGACTTTAAATGTGTTTCAAAGGTATGACTTACCCAAGGTCAGAAAGCACTACCCAAGGCAGTGCACTGGGGGCCCACGCCTGACTCTGCTGGTGCAACAAATGCAGCTCACTCAGGTGTGGTGCAAAACACCTCCCGAATTTCACCCTCACGGTAATACTATGAGGCAGGTGCAGTCATCAACCCCATTCTACAGATGAGGTTACTGGGGCTGAGACTAAATACCTCAGCCAAGGCTGCACAGCCAACAGGTAGTGAAGGACTTGAACACAGATCTATCAGGTTCCAAAGTCCCAGGTTTAAACTTCAACACCATGCTCTGTACGCCCAGGCTTCCCAAGGGATGGGTCAGGGTGGGCAGGTGGGCTTCAGGTGGACTTCTTTCACCTCCCTTTGCTCCTGGTTTGCACTGGCCTCAGAACTGTACTTTGACCCTGCTCCCTCAGCTGCCAGGTCATTCCCCCGGGCCTGAGCCTGCTTTCCTGGGAGCCAGGTCAGCCAGCTGCCGGCACTTCTCAGCGTCCCCTGGCTGCTTCTCAGCCCCAGCCCTGTCTGGCCCTCAGAGACACCTAACCACTAGCCCATCTCCTTGCTCCCTCCTCATGCCCCCAAGCCATCTTTGTGTTACCAACTAGTCTGCAAAGCCACCAGCTCTGTAACACAGTTTCTGCTCAGTCAAAAGCTAAAATAAAGTGGTGGTTGCTGCTGTGCCTTTGCCTGAATCAAGTGAGTACCTGTCAGTTCAGGGCATCGATCGCCACCCATCACAGATGGAACAAGGAGCTGACTGACCCAGGGGCCCCTGGGAGAATCAAGAAGCAGCTGATGAATCCATGCCCTTCCCATGTGGCTCTGACCCCCTGCCCCTAGCTGCAGGGGTAGCGCACCTGGCTTGCTTTCGTGTTGTGGGGTTTCCTGAGGGCTCACAGGGCTACTGCTTGGGGTGTCCCTGTAGGAGGACGAGGCCCGGAGAGTCACGGCTCCCTTCCCAGTGCAGACTTTTGTAGGATCCATATCTGAAAAGGAAACATCCAAAGAGATCACTGAATCCAAGGCTCCTAATGAATTAAGCAACAGTCAGCTAGCAACTTGTTAACGCTGGGGAATGAGATGAACCTGGTTAGAGCCACGCACAGTCTTATGGTGAATGCAAATGAATCTGTGGGTGGTGGAGAGGAACAAACCACGTTTTCAGAGGTTTACCGCCCATCATGAGGTTAGGGAAAATGGAGGCAACTGTGAGTTCTGAGTAAATGTATGAGTTATAATATCAGCTGAAAACATTTCAAAATGAAAGTGGGTTTATTTCTTTTATTAAATGAGAAGTTTAGGTTGGTGAGCCGGCATCTGACCAATTAGTAAGGCACAGTTCAAGAAAGGACTTAGGAAAGGCTTCTCAAGCTTCCAGACGAGCTGTCTTATAAAAGACCAAGCTGGCAATATCAGGAATGAGGTGAGAATCACTGATTCGTGCACTTCTCCAATGGGAAAAGGAAAAGAAAGTCTGTATCAGCAAGTCAAAGCGACTGAAACGACGAGGCAGGACATGCTGCCTGGGGAGAGAGCATGTGAGTGAGAGAGCCTCACATTCCAAACTTAATGAAGAAAAGTCGCACCCAACAGAACGACCAGAAACACTACACCCTTCCATGAACAGTGTTCACTGCACCCTCAGTGGAGCCGTCCCCGGGGCCCAACCTCTCCTGCAGTTGGCAATGGCCTAATAACAGACCCAGGTCACCTTTCGGAATTCCACTGAGAAGGATTTCAAAATAGGCTTCAAAAGAGCTGGATGCTCATCCTCCAGGAAATCACAGGAGGCAAGAAACCAACACAGACCACACAGTCCTGAAGGCACACGTGCTAAATGTTTCTGCGCAGCTGAGCTGAACTGAATTCCACAGTTCATTTTTTCAAACTGCTTGCAGCACACACAGCCAGGATCTTTGACCCAAAATCACCAAGCCTGGGTTGTGGGGTAAAGTGTAAGGTGGACATGGGACAGGACACGGGCTCAGACATCCAACGCATCCCCATGCCTGGGCCGGGCAGAAAGAAGCAAGGCCTCTTCTCTTTCTTTCCACCCTAGCAGCCCCCTTTCCAACAACTTAGAGCAGTCCCACGTGTTACAGAAAAGCACAGATCTGCCCCACCAAACACGAAGCACGAAAGCACAATGCATGGCAGAGCGGGCAGAGCCTCTGACTCGTCTAACCCTGTTAAGAGGATGAGTGACTGATGCCACAAAACAACTGGGAAAGCTGATCCATGGCCCACAGTCTTTTCACGAGGAAGAGGGGCAAGCTGACAAATCCAGCCCACTCATGGGTTTCTGAATGCACAGCCAGATTTGCCCACCTCCTGGAAGCACCACTGGGACAAAGCTTGTCCTGGGCCACACTTGTCCTGCTTTGTACAGAAGGAAGCTATGAGCTGGAGCTGACATCTGCACCTTACCCCTTCTTGGAGGGGAGAAGCAGGAAATGACTGCGGGTGAAGGTCGGGGTGGGGAGGGAGTGCTCTGGGACATGGCCAGCGAGCTTCACGGACATACATCTATCTAGGTTTGGCAGCTGCTTCAGGTTCAGCCCAATTCAGAGGTTCCCTGGGCGGCCACATTAATTCTCAGGGAGACTGGAATTCTAAATGAAGTACTGGAAGCTGGAAACATCTAGGGAGAGCCCAAGAAGCCCATGTACCTCAGACCCCCACCAGATTAAATGTTTAGCCTCTGGACTGACCCTTGTCCTAAAGACGGGTGGGGGGCCAGGTATCTGTCAGTTTGTCTCCAGGCTGGCTGCCTCACAGGAACACGCACATACACACATACCGAAGAAGGAAAAAACCACCCGAGGAAGTGAAATGGCTCCTAAACATGCAAGGATTAAGCCTCCAAGTCTTTGTTAGAAGGAAAGAAGGAAGGAAAACCATGCATGATCTGCTAACAATCAAAAAAAAAGAAACCAACCCAAGGAGAGGTACCTGGAGGGAGTACTAGGCCTGAAGAGCTTTTCACTGTCTTCACAGGAATTATTTTAACAGCGGAAATAGAGCGTGCACGTAAAGGGTCGGCAGTTGCTGCAAACACAAAAGGGTAAATGGTGCCTCTAGAAAGAACATTTGGGAAACACTCAGGCAGTTGAGGAACTGGGCAAGGACAATAGGAGGAAGTCGCCCACACGAAGAGAACACTAGAAAGAGCAGTAGACACAGTAATGTGAATTAACCTGCTTTCTCTCTTTAGAGTTCGGTGCCAGGACAACAGAACCCTCCCTCCAACCGTCACCCACATGCAGTTGGTCAGTGTCTGTGCCTCCTGCCACACCAGGAACTAGCCAAGATTTAGAGACGCAGATGGCCTGGCAAACAGAGGAAGGGGAGAGCAATCAGGATCCAAGTGGCCCCCAAAGAATGCTGGGGTGTCTGTGCTGGGGGGGAGGGCTCCAAGAAGGAGAGCCATGGCTCAGGCCCCAGGTGAGTGGAGGAAGGAAAGGGACACATTTGTGAGAGTCATCACAGCTGCTTCTCCGGAATCTTAACTTCTGGGGTCCTGTGCCTGCTCCTCTCTGAGCACCCATGTGTGCAGCACAAGGTCCTGACACCCAGCTGCGCTTCAAGAGAGCTGGGGTAACTGCCTGGGATGTGGCAAGGGCTGCTGTCTCTCCAATGGCAACAAATAAAGAGAGAAGCGAGCTCAGGTGCTGTGTGCCAACACCACTCCAATGAGCAACACTCGGAGGTCTTTTGGCCGCAGATCCATGTAATAACTGGGGGAGGGGCGGGGGGAGCTGGGCTGTTTAGGAAGCAAGATGGCCACTGATGAATTAGCATTGCACTGACAAGCCCATCAAGGGGACAGGAGGCAGGGAGGAACCTCCGCAGTAGCGGTTCACCTTGCAGTCCATCATGCTGCTATTTCATAGGGCACACAGCAATCATGTGGCCGTCAATAACTAAGTTGATCGTATCGATGCTGCACGTCTGGAGATACAAACGTGCTTTCACAGCAATCCTGTGGGCTGCTCTTTATGACCGGCTGGGAGATTGGCTGGGTGGAAGTTTTTGTTGTGTTACCATTTTCAGAAGAAGAAGCAAGAGGCTCACAGACCTGGTCAGAGTCACCCAGGTCTCAGGGGAAGAGGTTGAGACTAGAGCTCAGCTGGGCTGGCCCTAGGTTCAGTGACCAACTCAGGCCACTATGACGACCTTCAGGTTACATCTGCCTCCTCTCTCCAACCAAAAGTGAGTCTTACTGAAGAGAGGGTGGAATCGACCTCCATCTGCCACCCTTCCCCTGCACCCCTGAACTCTCTTCTTTCAGTGAATTCATAGGGATGGTGTCGATGGCCCCACAGGTTTTAAAAGCATCAGAGTCCCGACTTCTCCCATCCTCCTCATTAGATGGTTAAACCCTCCCCTGGAGCCACTCCATAGGCACCTTCAACACCCCTACATGCAACTTAGCTGAGATCGTCCAGGACCCCAAGAACACAGCCCTGCACCACAAGTGGACAAGGGCGGTGGGCAGGGAGGCAAGGAACCTACCCCAACCCAGCCACCCCCATGCCCCACCCCTCCTGCTATCTATGCCCACCCCTGTACAGCTCTCCAACTTTACACTTGGCCTTGTCTCAAATGGAATACTTGCAAAACTGGATAAAGAGTACAAAAGCCCAACATGTCAAACTCTGAAATTACTTAAATACCCAATGATAGGACTTTGGCCCTCCCTCTTTGATACCATAACATGCAGTGGGATGAAGGCAGAGAGAATCCCTGGAACCCCGAATTTGAAGCAGATCAATACTGCAGATCATGCAATTCCTGGGTTTTTTAGAAATGAGAGTTCACACCCACGAAGACAAAGGACCTCCAGGGATGCATGTGAGTGGCAGAACTGGGACTTGAACCTGTATCGTATCTTGTCACCCCAACTCACACCACACTTCAGAAGTGATGTGGACACTTAGCTCTCCGGTCAGCCTCGAGACACTCAGATGAGAGAACACAGGGCAAATGGGACCTCAAAGGTCATCTTATCCATCATTTATGTCACACTTAAGTTTTTTGTCTTAAAACTTTTAAAAACTGAAAAGATGAAGGGATATGTATGAAATTAATGCCACTGGAATCATTCATTTCAGCAATTTAGGCTCTTGCCTTAGGGTTAAGACTGTGAAGGTAAAATGCCGGGTAAGGAAATTTCAGGCTGAAGAACGCCACATGCATCAGGCATGAGGTTCGCCTCGGCCTGTGTGTTTGAGAGCTAGGGATCGTTTTTAGTAAGTCACTTCTGATTCCTGAGATGCAAGAACATGCTCACTTTTTCAGAAAGTCAGTGTGGGAAATGGGTCTCCAACTCAAGGCCCGATAGGAACAGTGACCAGTCCCACCAGGTGAGTGGTCCAGGCTCACCATCCTCTGCTCCTCCTAGAAACATTTTCCAGTACCAACCTGGGCTTCCCTTTAAAAGCCTTACCTTTGTCCTGCCCATTGCTGCCTGGTGCCAGCCCATTCACCACGGCTTTAGAGGTGCCAACATCACATTCTGAAAGAAAGAAAAAAAGCACGAGGCTAAAGATGAGGTCTCCCTCCCCAGCAGGTATTGAGCCCCCCACAGTGCGAGGTGCTGGGGACATGCAGGCTTCCGCAGGCCTGGGCACAGGCCCCCTCCAGTGTCATGGGAGAATTCTGAGAACTGTGTGCAGCCTGAAGGAGGAGAGAGGGCAAAAGCTGTTTGGGGATGGAAGTATGTGGTGGGTGATATAAATTCTGCCTTCTTGCTATGGCTTCATTTTGGACATTAAAAAAAAAATCTGCTTAATTCCCTCAGAATGGCATCTCCTGCCTGACAAAGGCTTATCTGCCCATGAAAAGGCCAGCCCTCCCCTGTGATCACATTGAGAGTCGGGCAGCTGAAAGCTCAGGATCTGCGACCCTTTTCTGTACCCCATCCCATGTCCAGCCATCAGCAAAACCATGCTGTCCCTCCCTGGTCACTGCCCCTCCTCACCAGCCCACTGTCCCAGCTGAGGCCCTTGTGTTATTATCCCAGAGAAGACAGGACCTCCTGACCGTTCTCCCTGCCTCCATTCTGCCCCTCCTCCCCCCCAGCCCTCAGTCTGTCCTGGACCTAACCAGAGCCCTGGGTTAACAAGCCCTGGGGTGCAGGACAGATGAAAACCAAACAGAACAAGGCAGTAGGATTTTCCAAAATTCCTCTACTTCAAACTCGCTGTATTTCCCCCTGTTTTATTTTATTATTTTTAAAAGATTTTATTTATTTATTTTTAGAGAGGGGAAGGAAGGGAGACAAGGAGAGGGAGAGAAACATCACTATGTGGTTGCCTCTCACACACCCCCCACTGGGGGCACATGTGAGAGTACCCAGTACCCCGGGATGCAGACCCAGGCATGTGCCCTAGACTGGGAATCGAACCAGTGACCCTTTGGTTCACAGGCCAACACTCAACCACTGAGCCACACCAGGCAGTGCTCACCTCTATTTTAAAAGTAAAAATGTTGGGGTTTAGTCTGGGAATTCAACCATTTATTTATACTATTTGCTTGAAAATAAATGTATTCCAAGTTCCCCAAAATGTATTAATGACTGTTTGGAATACAGTTTTGTAGTTAGTGGGATGACCTGTATCTTGGCATACCTAGTTGTATTTAAATTAATGAATTGGCCTCCTTGATAATTAAAAGCAAACCAACAAGCCCCAAAGGCCAGCAGGTACCTGCAGGACAAAGCCTGTGGACATTCACCCTGGACTGGAGGCTCTTCAACCGCTGGTCCTAGCTCTCTTCCAGCTGCATTGTCCCTCCCCCTGCCTGACACACTCACCTCCTCTCAGGGCCTGTCAGATACTTTTAGACCAGTAGGCCTGTTCCTTCCAGGCTCTGGCTTGAGAATGTACCCTCCCCTTTTTTCACCTCCAGGAAATCCTATGTATCCTCTAGGCAAATGCCACCTTCTCTGTGTCAGCTGACACCTGTCTGAATCCTGCTCAGCTGCAGACACTGACACCCTCGCTGCTCACCTTTGCCCCAGAATCTATGGAGTCGGGAAAGAGAAGACAGGTGGGTGGGCAGACCCTGCCACCCAAGAACATGTGACCGGTGTGCTTGGAGTGACCCAAAAGCCAACCAATTATAATAGCTATGGTCTTTTAAACGTCTATGTGGCTGGATCTGAGGAACTATGCTAAGCATTCTATAATTAGCACCTCATTTTGTCCTTAAGACTCGGGGCTCTGGAGCTCAGCATTAGGAATTGCTATTTTATAAATAAAAAATTTGAGGCTCAGAGAAGATGCCGGGCTCTAAGATCATTAAGCTGGTCTGTTGAACTCTGGTCTGTTCCATCCACAGGTTATCTTGTTCATCCCTGACTGGGATAAACACTTTTTACTTTTATTTTAAAGACTGTATTTATTTTTAGAGAGAAGGGAAGAGAGGAAGAAAGTGAGGGAGAGAAGCATCGATGTAAGAGAGAAAAACATCAATCGGTTGTCTCTCACACCCCGACCAGGGACAGAACCTGCAACCCTGGCCTGTGCCCTGCCCAGGAACGGAACGGGAATTGAAACAGCAACCTTCTGCTTTGCGGGATGATGCCCAACCAACTGAACCACACTGGTCAGGGAAAACACCTTCTATTTTTAAAATAAGAAATATTTTATATACATATATATCAGATATATGCTACATAAAATGGTTTATGTATATGTATATAAGCCAGATACATTCTGTATTATATATATTCTATAGAATATATGTGGTTGATATATATCCTGCTTCCCTAAATGCTAGCACTGAAGCCCTGTCTCAAACCCCAGCAGCTCACTTGACTGAGACAAGGTCAGCCCACCTAGTCCTTAACTATCAGCCTCTCCAACACAAACTACCCTCACAGGCCAGCCTGGATGCTCCTGGATGCAGACAGGAGCAGGGCCCACTGCTCCTCCTACCAGCAGCCTGGACAGGTCCCCCCAGGCTCCGTTCCTTTTACTGCCTTCGATCCACCCAAAGATGAAGGCCAGTTCCCCCAGAGGCCAACGTCTCCCTTGCACCTCCATTACTGGTGTGGATGAAAGGAGGGTGTTGGCAACAAGGCCAAAAATTCAAGTAAAAGAAACATCACAGGTTCTATCACCCCACCTGTCCTTTGACTATCCCTTTCCCCACACACCTGTCCTAATTTTTCTTGGCTGTCTTCTAAATAGGACTGTAGACTTTGCTTCAGGCCTCCCCAAGCCAGCATCAGAGCACCCTCTGAACTTCCACCAGGTTGAGCCCCATGTCTTTCCTTTCCTTTTTTTCCTTCTATTAATTAAACACAGCTAACTTAAAGAAATTTTAAAAGATCATTCCATCCCCTTAGACTCAAACTCTCTTGCACAGTGATGTCCAACAGCCTGCGTTTGCCCCAACTCCTACTCACTAACCAGTGATCCCAAATTATTAACCACTCAGGGCCTCAGTTTCCCCATCTGAAGAATGGGAGAAGTAAACCACGCCCACCTTTGTGGGTTTGCCAGGAGAATCAAATGAGATAATGCAGACAAAGCACCTACCTCGGTGACTGGCAGCCAGTCCTGACTCGGAGTAAGAATGTAACAGGGTGCAGCGAAGAGGGGCCCCAAATAGGGATTTGTAATGGGGTCCAGAACTCAAGGTGTCCAGGAAATATTAGAAAAAAATATATATAGGATGTCCTCACCCCTACAAGTCAGAGCTGGGGGATGGGACACATGGAACAGGACCATTCAGAACTGTGTTGTATAGCAACAGCATTGCAGCTAACCTCTGGCATGGTCATTTAACATATCTATAACCTTTAACTGGTTTTATAGATATGTTAAATAGCTGTGGCCATGCTTTGAGCCAGGGAGAAGGGAGTGACTTCCATCCAAGATGTAACTGGGAAGCAACTCCCCCTGGTTACAGCACCTGCGTGAGAGCTTGGAGATGATTGGCTCCACACCATGGGGCCACACCTGCCCAGACTCACTATGGCAGCCCAGTGAAGCTGGAAGGATACGGGAGTGCTGGCAGGGGTAACCGACTGTAGGAGGAGTTGGAAATGGGGCTGCAGAGGAAGACTGGCGCTGGGATTTAAACCCAGGTGTGGCAGCCATGCCGGGGCTTTTTGGGACCACGCAGCTTTGGGGTGCTTCCTTTTTGCCATGTGGCTTAGGAAGCAGGAGAGACTTTGCCTGGAAGAAAGGGGTGAAGGACTCTTGCTGGTGGGCCACGAGAACGTGCCACCTGGCTTTGCATTAACTGGAGATCAAGGTGGCGAGACAGCTGATGATGCTGGGAGCCTGAATCACAGACTTCTGCTTCTTTTCCTGAGACATGGTACCCTGGACTGGGCAGAGGGAGAAGGAAGGACTGTGCATTTGTGGTATTCTAAAGGACTCTAGTATTTTAATGAAGACATTAAGTCGTTACTCTAAGTCTGTATAGCTTTTAAATAAAGAATTCCTTTCCTTTCCACCAATCTCTGGCACTGAGAGACGTCTTTCCTCTGGCGGTGGGCAAAGTGAACCTAGTACGGGGGTGGGAACCACCGGAGAAAAAAGTGGGGGTCCTTTTGCTAATAGTATATCATAAACCAACCCCGGGTCTGATCTGTAACAAGAAGAATGCATCGTTTTCATGCTGCTCAGTCCACCAGAGGTTAAAAGAAATGTTTTCAACATAGCTGCTCTCTTCCCAATGATTATTTTAAGATTGGCATAATATCCCATCAAGTAAATACACAGAATGAACCTACTGATTCCCCACCTTCCTTCGAGTGATGTTTTTGCTGCCCTTGAATGAAGATAGACATTCCTAAGAGTGGGTCTATCAGGTCAGAGGGTCCAGACTTTTTGGACTCTGGCTGTGCAAAGCCTCCCTCCAGCACCACACCCTGGAGGAGACCCTGGGGAAAAGTCCCACAGGGACTCCCACACCCTCACCCTCCTGCCCAGCCCCTCCCTTCCTACTTCCTCTGCCTTTTATTCATGCCAGGAGTAAGCAGCATTGCCAGTTTAGCTAATTTTGATATTAGAGGAACAAAAAACTTTAGGCTGCAGAGCAAAAGTTAAAAAAAAAAAATGACAACAGAGACAAGTTAAACAAAAACAAAAAATGAATTACAAAGCAGGAATTCCTGGCAGTACCTGACTCCACCTGGAAGGGAAAAGTGTACAGCCTTTTCATGAACAGCAAAAGCACGGACGGCATCTGGGAGCAGTGAGTCCTCCTTGAAAGGAGGAAACTGGGGCTGATAACCCGCAGACGGACCACTGGCCAAGCCTTGGGCAGGGAATCAGTACAGTAGAAGCACAGCCTCACTTAATCCTCACACAGTGCCAGCGAGTTGGTGCTTTTGGGATGGCCACTTTACGAGGAGGATGCAGAGAAGGGTGCACCATAGGCCCAAGGTCACACAGGTGGCACCTGAGGAAGCCAAGTTGTGGCCCAGATCGGTTCCACCGAGACCCCTCCTTGGTCCCAAAGCACACACGGCCCTGCCTAGTTTAGGGCACTAAAGGGCACTGTGTGCAAACAAATGAAAGCCTTGTTTTTCATCCACAGAGGTCTCTGGTAACACCCTGGAAATAATGCAGGATTAGAGCACCCTGACCCAGCTATCCCCTCATCATCGCCCCCGCTGCCTCCAGGTCGTGGGGAGGCTGCAAGCAGACTCAGCAGCTAAGGCAGGCCTTCATCTCCACATGGAAGCATCTCGTCCTCAAATTCAGGGCTGGAAAGCAGACAGCTCTTGGCCACACAACGAGCTGGAACGCATTCCCTTCTCATCTTTCCCAGCCCGTACTTTCTATGCCAGCTCTACATTAAACACACTCAAAACCGGTCATGTGTTTAGGTCTCACAAAAGGGTGCCGTGAAGGGCTCTGCCCGCCAGGATGAAGGCCCTGTTAGATTAACTCGCACCCTGGGGCAATCATGGTCAAGCTGTTTACTTTCACTGCCGTCACTGGGATTAAGAAAGCCATTGGGGTGTACACACATCAAATTTTTATCAAATTGTATACTTAAAATATCTGTAATTTATTGTATCCCAATTATATCTCAATAAAGTTGTTAAAATAGAGGGAGAGGAAGCTATTATAAAGGTCTGGACATGTGCATGTAAAGTGTGTGGCCCAGGTCCTGTCACATGGTAGATAATAAATCCGAAATAATGAATGTGATGATAGTGATGATGACGATTTATGACAAAGCTTTGGCACTTACCCAGGTCTCGAAAACTAAAAAATGAAATGCATTTGGGACCTTCAGAGTAAGGAGGAAATCTGGGTAAACTGCCCAGTTGTGTAGGTTTGTCCAGAACAAAGAGGGTTTTAAATGACTTACCAGAGCTCATGGTGGTGACAGGACAAGTCTTCTGCAACTGGGGCTCTGAACTGCTCTGCAGAAAAACACACACCACACAATGGCATCGGTGAGCGGCAGGTTCTAGACAAATCCCCATGGTTCACGTTAAAAATGAAAATAACATACACATCCTTGATAAAACAGAGCTGAACCGGGAGTCGGCTTGGCCAGGCTCCCGGTTCTCGGTCTGCTGCACCGACAGGACCTTGGGCACATTACTCAGCCTTCTTGGCCTCAGTTTTGTGACCCATACTTGGTCTCAATATTATCCAAGGTCTCTTCCAGCTCTAAAATCAAAATTCTAAAATGTGCACAGGAGTGCACATAGGTCAGGAAGAGGTTGAAGGGAAGAGTCACACTTTGAGAGAAAGGTAAAAATCACAATATTATTGGGGGTTAATAATAGCAGCAGCAGCAGCAGCAATAAATATAGCTTATTAGGCACAGGGAAATGTTCTAGATGCTTGGAATATATTAATTCATTTGTTCCTCACAACGACCCTACAAGTAAGCTCCGATGTCATATTAGTTCATACAGATGAGGAAACCGAGGTACAGAGAGGGGAACGGCTTGCCTGCCAATGTAGCAGAGTCGCTACTGGAACCCAGACAGCCTGACCTGAAAGCCCAGGGCCGTAGGCGCTGCACTTACCACTGAAATTCAAATAGATAACCCTCTTGTTCGGTGTGGTCTTATCCTCCGGCCCCAGTAACCACTGATCTGCTTTATGTCACTACAGTTTCTTCTCTTCTAGAATTTTATATAAATGGTACCATAGTGCATGCAATCTTTGTACCTGGCTTCGCTTGCTTAGCATAACACAATTTAGCATTTGGCCATATATATGTGGGTCCTTTTCTGGACTTCATTCTGTTCCATTGATTTGTCTTAATCCAATAACTCACTGTCTTGATTACTATAGCTTTATAGTAAGTCTTGATATAGGTAATGTGAGTCTTCCAACCTCATTCTTTTTCAAATTGCTTTGGTTCTTCTAGGACCTTTGATTTTCATATAAAGTTTAGAATCATCTTGTCAACTTCTACCCAAAACAAAAACAACCAAAACAAAAAAAAGAAGAAGAAGAGGAAACAACAACAACTTGCTGGAATTTTTATTGTGATCAATCATGCTGAATCTATAGATTGATCTGGGGAAAATTACCATCTTAGCAATATTGAATTTTCCAATTCATGAGAACAGACTATCTCTCTTCTTATGCAAGTCTTCTTTAATTCGTCTCAGCAGTGTTTTGTGATGCTCAGACTTCAGGTCTCACACATATTCTGCACAGCAAGGTATAGCTGAACATCTGAAGGACAATCTGAAGAGCGAGTCTTCAGGACATCTGTGGCACCTTGCTATTTAAAGTGGGGTCTGCAGACCAGAGGCACTGGCATCAGCTGGGAGCTTATTAAAAATGCAGAACCTCAGTCTCTACACCAACTGGATCAGAATCTGCATTTTAAAAGGACGCCCAGCTGGTCCCTGTGCAGTTTAAAGTATGAGAAGCAATGATGTAGAGGAAACCAACTCCCAGGTTCATAAATTCTGTAACAAGAAGGTCAAGGTATGGTTTGAAGGTCTGCACAAGGAGACATGCTTTAGCTTCCTTTTTAACATGGGCATTGTTTCCTTTCTGGGTGGCTGCCTTGATCACTGCCCTTGGAATTGACCCAGGAGAACGCTCAGGGCAACAAGGAAATCATTCTAAGTCCTGTGCAGCCCAAATCAGCAGTACTTTGCCTCTGTCGCTATCAATACACCTGAGACTACCCTTGACCCTCAAGAGCCCCTCAGATCATCATCTAAGTGGTGGAAATATTTGTTCTCTCAGTCGAGGAACACAACCTTCTGTGTTCTCTAAGCCCAGTGGTTTCCAGTCCTGGTTTTATGATACTTTAGTTTTCTTCCCAGGACCGAGAGGGCTGTTGTGGCCCTGACCGGTGCGGCTCAGTTGGTTGGGTGTCGTCCCACAAAGCGAAAGGTCACTGGTTCAATTCCCTTTCAGGGCACATGCCTGGGTTACAGGTTTGGTCCCTGTTCAGAACATGTACTAGAGGCAACTGAGTGATGTTTCTCTCTCGCATTGATGTTTCCCTCCCTCTTTTTCTCCCTCCCTTCCCCTAGCTCTAAAAAGTAAATACATTTAAATAAATAAATGAGTGAATAAATATATAAAAAGGGGCTGTTCGATAGCATCCAAACATCTGTATTTTAAAAATAATTTTAGTAATCAATTTTATTATGTTAAGGTTTTATTCATTCAACTTTTAAGGCATTATTGAAGAAATGGTATTGATTCAACCATGGAGCTATCTTAACAGAAAGTACTTTTATTCCTTTACAGTCCTTCTACCTTTAGCTATCTGCATAAACAACATTTACATAGTTGGAACCATACTGTCTGGACGTTTTGTGTTCTTTTTTTTAATTCTCACCCAAGGATACATTCACTGATTTTAGAGACAGAGGAAGGGATGGGGGGAGAGAGAGAGAGAGATTGAGAGAGAGAGAGAGAGAGAGAGAAAGAAACATCAATGTGAGAGAGAAAAATCAATCAGTTGCCTCCCACATGTGCCCTGAATTGGGGATCAAACCAGCAATCCAGGTATGTGCCCCAACTAGGAATTGAACCCATAACCTTTTGGTGTATAGGACAATGCCATCTGGCCAGGGCCCAACTTTTAAATTAAATATTTCATTAACATTTTACAGTCATCATGTCCATCATTTTAATAGCTCTATAATATTTCATAGTAATAACACTCCATAATTCATTTACCAATTCCCTCTGTATAGTTTACTTCAATCTATCTTAGTTTTACAAATAAGTATGCAGCATGACAGCACTCTTAGGCGGGGAAGAGACAAATGGAAATGTCCTATAAAACAAACACAAAGCATGTCTCGTCTCACACATGGCGAGTAATCATCATCACATGTGGGTAGTCCTTTGCCCATTTTATATTTTTCAATATAGATACTAGTGATTTCTAAGCGTCAGCCACTTCTTACTTACAAACTAATCTAAAGTACACATGGTCAGGAATAATATCCCAAATACTATCCATTACTTCGACACAAATGTCCACCAAACACAGTGGATGCCACTGCAGCTCTCTGGGAGGCCTTCCCTGTGTCAGGTATTAACCATGCAGTGGTTGGGTTAGACGGAGAAAGCTCTAGCCAGGTAGCTCAGTTGGTTAGAGCATTGTCTCCATACGCCAAGGTTGCATGTTCCATTCCTGGTCAGGGCACATAGAAGTAGCCAATGAATGCATAAATAAGTGCAAAAAAAAAAAAAAAATCTGTCCCTCTCTCTCTTTCTTAAATCGACGATAAATATTTTTTTTAAAAAAGATGAAAGGAGAATGGGCCCAGAGTGACAGGACACTCTTGATGACAGTGTAGGTGACAGTGACAATGTAGAGGGGAGTACCAGCTCTGCACATGAAGACTTTTGGGGGACCAGGTTCTGCTGCATGCTGTCACTTGGTGATTAATTGAATCTGTAGCAGGTGACACGAAGACACAGTGGGCAGTTTTAAATAAAAACTGCAGCAAGAATGGCAGTGGCAGCTGTGCCAAGGATGGCGCCGAGTCCAGTCCTTGCCAGGGGTGGTGACAGCAGTGACACCCTACCCAGACTATTCCAGGGCTTGACTTTGGCTCTGATTCCAGCCAACTCAGCCTCCTTGAATTCCTGCCCCTGTTCTGAGTGCCATTCTCCAGCCTCCCATAAACTCAGAACCATCCAAGGTCTTGCCAGTAAATCCCTTTTCAGTATGAGTTAACCAGGGGTGCTTTCTGGTTGTTCTGCAACGCAAGAACCTTGACCGGCAAAGATGAGGGGGAGGAAGGCGTCCCAAAGGCTTTACTGGGAAAGGAGAACCTTCATTCCTCTCTCCTGCAATACGGCCAGCCAGCCAGACCCGAATCCCATGTGGCTCCGCAAATGGTTTTGTCAGCAGGATGCATCCAGGAAGATGCACAAACTGAGCCTGACCGGAAGAATGCTAAGCTCTTTGAAAGTCATAATTCAGTCCCTACTGTTTATTTGGACATAGTACAAGCTATTACAATCATATGTAGAATGTGAGAGTTTATTTTACATAAAAACCTGTGACACTTAATATTTATTTAAAAACTAAGCTGTAAAGAGCTTAATCTGGTTGAGAACATGATGGCACCTCTTTGGAATTTCTCCCACTTGTCTGCTCCAAAGGAGACAGGCACCTTTGGGTAAAAGCCAAAAAGATGAACAGCACCATCTAGTGGCAAAACTGGACAACTTCCCCCCCAACGGGTTGCAGGAACCTACACAGTTGAGTGTCACAGCTTGGGTGGGCCAGTGAGGGTCAAGCCACCATTCCGCCCACTGGGCTGCGGGACCTACCGTACTTGGTCAAAGAGCTGCAGCATCAACACAGACATTCCACCAGAAGAACAAGATGTGAAGTAGCCAGACTTGTTAAGAATGCATCTAGATAATTAATAGTTCCGCATGGTCCCTCCCTAATTCCACGACCCTATAATTCTGAGATGACACAGAATGAAAAATTACCGAAAAGCAAAAGTTACACTCCTGCTTCCAGCTTATGAAATAGGATCCAATAACTAAATATGGGTCTTTTGTTGGGGAAGGAAAGAAGGTCCTTATATGGGTGGTTCAGGGATATGTGACCAGGGGGGAATTGAGTTTGCCTGTAAAAGCAAGCACAAGGTTCAGCAAAGCTTCTTAGAAGAGAACGAGCCTTTGGTTGGCCTCTCAACACAGCATGCTCGAGCTTCTCCGATGAACAGCGGTATTTTGCCTCCATGAGCCACCCTCACCCCTCTGCACACACGAAAGACTATAAGTTTCCGGAGCAGAGACACTGTCATCCTCAGGAGCAAGCAAACAGTGGGTGCTCAGTCATGAACTTGGTCCTTCTCTTTATTTCACCTTCTGGACCTAACTCTGGAGTCTTGTCTTCAAGATAACCAGACTGTCCTTAACTCTACTGCAGCTGCTTAACAGGAAGCTAGCTCCCCACTCTGACCAAACCCTGGTTCTACTCTAGTTTTGAAATCCAATCTGGGACTTGATATATTTGCAGTTACTTCCAATGGCTTGAAAAGAATAGAGAGACAAGTCACAAAGCTTTATTGCTTTTTTTTTCAAAGCCTTATTGCTTTAAACTTTGCCAATCCACCACAAAGTCATGCTTCTCCAATTTTGACAGCTCATCCTCTTCTCAATCTCTAATTAATGTCATTTCTCTTCAAATGCATTCTCTACAGTATTGTAGAGGGTGCAGAGGCTCCTCAGAAAGCCAGAAAGGACAAACACTGAGTCACTAACATTTCCTTTTCAAGGAGGGGAAGTTAAGATAAGCTCGACCCTGACATTAACTTCAGTCTGGAATCCCATAACATGGCTGGTGGCTCAGAACACAACAAACACAAGATTTCTGTGAAAAGATCGATGCTTCTGGAGAGTGAGCAATAGGAAAACACACCAGAAAGGCCATCCTCCACATCCTCCCATTTCCTCCTGGAGTCCCTCCAACACAGTTTCCGTTCTAACCAATTATCTGAAATGGCCTTCAGAAAGGTTTCCAGTGCACACACACGGCCAAGCCCAATGAATTGTGCCCTGACCGGGGCTTCTCTGACCTTTCCACTGAATGTAAGACAGTTAACTCCTTCCTCCTCCCACAGTCACTTTCTGGTCCTGATCTCTAAGTGTCACTGTGCACTGGTTTATCCCGGGCCATGACTATCATCCCTCTAGAAAAGGGCCTCTGTGGTCCTTCTAGGAGTTTAAGAGCTGGGGAGCCCTGGCTAGTCTTCATTCCTTTCCAGCAACACACTCACTCCTTTGAGGATTTCATCTGGAATATTGGAACCAGAGGATCCATGCAGGTTACAGAATCCTCGTTC